>JARLTB010000152.1:5322500-5667500 GCA_030141615.1 Unio pictorum | reverse complement strand
TTGATCAGTTTTGGAATAAATCTTGTATGACCTCTTTGGTTGCCTAGTGGTTAAAGTGTCCGCCTCTGATCCTCGAGGATGTGGATTTGAACCCCAGCAAAGTCATACCAATGAGTTATAAAAATGGTATTAAAATATTCCTTTCTTGGCATTAATTTTAATGGTAATTATTGCAACAGAATTCAGCAGATGGAAATTTTTATGGAAATTTTTAAAATTTAAAATATGAAAGTTTTAGTCAAAACATAAAGTTCTATTACAAAATAAAAAATTAGCTTTTTGAAAGATTTTCTATCTATCAGTTATAAATTATCCCAGATGACTACTAAATGTAATTAATTAATCAGTTATAATTACTGTAGATTCATTTTAAAAATGAAAAAATTGATCTAAATCTTGGTACCAGTTTGAAATATAAATAGCCCAGCTTTTGTCTTCAAAATGGAAAAATTGTCCTAATTATAAAAAAATTTTTTCTCAATATTATGATATTTGTTTCCCTAATGTCATTCAGAGTGACAAATATCCTTCTGTTTACTGGTAACTGTTCTTGTCATCTCAATATTTACTGCACTTTTATAACGTATATTAAACTGGGCCAGTGCCAGTGCAAGGCATTTTGGTGGCCTAGGCAAGATCAGATATATAGCACCCCCCTTTGACTCACGCCCTCCCCCATCATGAAATAAACTCTAAGCCCAGTGCCCTAGGTGATTGCCTAGTTCGCCTAGTGGAAGTGCCAGCCCTGAATTGGGCCCAATAGTCAGGAAACTGTCAGAGCACAAGGCCAGACCCCATATTTACAAACTACCTGAGCACAAGGCCAGACCCGATAATTACAAACTGCCAAAACTGGCTCCATAGTCATGGAACTCCCTGAGCACAAAACTGCCTGATAACAAGTGAAAGCCCCAATAGTCGCAATAGTTTAAGTCTAGGCATTAAGCCAAACTGTGTTGTTAAAAACTTCCTGAGAGCAAGACCAGACCCCATTGTTACATACTGTTTTGATGTTAAGGCCAGACCCCTTATTTACAAACTGTCTGAGTCTGATCTTGCACTCAAGAAGTTTGTAACAATGGGGTCTGGACTTATATTGTTACATACTGTCTTGATGTTAAGGCCAGACCCCTTATTTACAAACTGTCTGAGTCTGATCTTGCACTCAAGAAGTTTGTAACAATGGGGTCTGGACTTACATTGTTATATACTGTCTTGATGTTAAGGCCAGACCCCTTAATTACAAACTGTCTGAGTGTAAGTCCAGACCCCTTGTTTACAAAATGTCTGAGCGCAAGGCCAGACCCATTGTTACAAAGTGTCTGAGTACAAGGCCAGCCAAACACCATGGTGTTAGCAACTGTTTGTGCATTATAAGGCCATACCCAATAGCTACAAACTGAGTACAAAATTGGGTTTGATTACCATGAAACTGTCTGAGGACAACGCTGTCTAATAGCATGGCAAGGCCCTATAATTACAAAGCTGTCTAATAGCATGGCAAGGCCCTATAGTTACAAAGCTGTCTGATAGGATGGCAAGGCCCTATAGTTGCAAAGCTGTCTAATAGCATGGCAAGGCCCTATAGTTACAAAGCTGTCTGATAGCATTGCAAGGCCCTATAATTACAAAGCTGTCTAATAGCATGGCCCTATAATTACAAAGCTGTCTTACAGCATGGCAAGGCCCTATAGTTACAAAGCTGTCTGATAGCATTGCAAGGCCCTATAATTACAAAGCTGTCTAATAGCATGGCAAGGCCCTATAATTACAAAGCTGTCTAATAGCATGGCAAGGCCCTATAGTTACAAAGCTGTCTAATAGCATGACAAGGCCGGATAGTTACAAAGCTGTCTAATAGCATGGCAAGGCCCTATAATTACAAAGTTGTCTGATAGCATGGCAAGGCCCTATAATTACAAAGCTGTCTGATAGCATGGCAAGGCCCTATAGTTACAAAGCTGTCTAATTGCATGGCAAGGCCCTATAGTTACAAAGCTGTCTAATTTCATGGCAAGGCCCTATAGTTACAAAGCTGTTTTATTGCATGGCAAGGCCCTATAGTTACAAAAATGTATAAAAAGGAAGGCAAGGCCCTATAATTACAAAACTCAAATAGCTAGCCCGAGTTTCCTCTAAGGGTCATCAAGGAAACCATCTTGAAAATTGTTATTGGTACACCACTTAAATAGAAAGTTACATGAACATGATATTTTCCCAAAAAAAAATGTGGCAGTAGGAAGAGTCTGTAATCTTTTGGTCTTTGCAGCAGAAAAATATTCTTACTTGTCTTGCATAAAATATAGAACTTGTGTATTTGACCAATAATACATTGGACTGTATACATACTGATTTGTGTATTTGACCAATAATACATTGGACTGTATACATACTGATTTGTGTATTTGACCAATAATACATTGGACTGTATACATACTGATTTGTGTATTTGACCAATAATACATTGGACTGTATACATACTGATTTGTGTATTTGACCAATAATACATTGGACTTTATACATACTGATTTGGACTCTCTCATTTTGAAGCATCCAGTCATATGTTAACAGCTGTCAACAAATGAAATCTTGCAAGAAAGATATATTGTTATTGTTACATTCTTTACTCCAAAAAACTTTCAGTTTGTAGTAACCTCAAATACATGTATTCACCATCTTTTTGATGACCCAAAAAAAAAATTTGTTTCAAGAATTTCTATTAAGATCCAAGCATGGATTGTTTCTATTTGGTGTAAGGATAGAGTGACAGAATTGGAATTGTTTATGAATGGTGTAAAGATGATGGAATTGGAATTGTTTCTATTTGGTGTAAGGATAGAGGGACTGAATTGGAATTGTTTCTATTTGGTGTAAGGATAGAGTGATGGAAATGGAATTGTTTCTATTTGGTGTAAGGATAGAGGGACTGAATTGGAATTGTTTATATTTGGTGCAAGGATAGAGGGACTGAATTGGAATTGTTTCTATTTGGTGTAAGGATAGAGGGATTGAATTGGAGTTGTTTCTATTTGGTATAAGGATAGAGGACTGAATTGGAATTGTTTCTATTTGGTGTAAGGATAGAGTGATGGAATTGGAATTGTTTCTATTTGGTTTAAGGATAGAGGGATTGGAATTGTTTCTATTTGGTGTAAGGATAGAGTGATGGAATTGGAATTGTTTCTATTTGGTGTAAGGATAGAGGGATTGAATTGGAATTGTTTATATTTGGTGTAAGGATAGAGGGACTGAATTGGAATTGTTTCTATTTGGTGTAAGGATAGAGGGATTGAATTGGAATTGTTTCTATATGGTGTAATGGAAGTAAGGTATTAATGAGAGTGGCAAATATGCAATGGATTAGAGAATCCTTGGAGAAAGGCTCATTGATAAGAGAGATTTATAACCTGCTTGTTTGGTTTTCAGATTTATGAAACAGAGTGAAGACAAATAAAGTGGTTTCTAAGCTATTGGTCTCATCTTTCTTGAAACAACAATCAAGTTTCATGGTTTCCCACACTATCAGATTCCATGTGGCTACATACTTTCTATTTGTGTTAATAAATTAGATCCTTAATATTCTTCCAAGTCAGTAATCAGCTTTTCCTTGATTCTTGTTTTCAAACCTGTGTTTCCATCAAGGCAGAATATATCTTAGCTTGTAGAACCCATCATCTGATGCTGCAATTTGACTTCATATACAATTGATGCAGGACTCTTTTCACCAACTATATATATGTGAATATTATATAGCTTGCCTTTTACAGATGAAAATTCTTACAGTTATATATTCTTACATTGTAATGTAGCTAAATTATTAACTCACTGGTAATATAAAGTTATATGAATGGCAGCTATCTTCAAAATTTTGTTATTGCAACCCTACTTGGACAGAACTTTATAATGAATGTTCTTAACAGTTGATTTATTATTTCCAGCAAGTCTAAATTGAAAATGGTGCCAATCTGATGTCTTTTATGAACATCAGAGCTGTCATCTTGAAAATCTTGCTCATGAATTGAATGGTACATCTTGGAAATATTGTTATCTCTACTTCTCTCCAAATGTATGATATTTAATCATGGAGTTTTCACCAAAAGGCTTCTTATGGTACCATGTTGGTTCTAAATGACCATGGTGCCAATTTTACACTTGATATATCTGCCATGACAACTGTCTTAAAATTCTTTTTGTAAGTGGTGAATGATCATAATGATATGGGTTTTTCAAAATAAAAGATTTCTAATGATGTCTGCTTTGTCCTAGATGTAACTGGTGCCATGTTGACATTCAGTGTGTACCACAGCAGCTAGCTTCTAAAAATCCAAGAATCACTGAAGAATATCAGGGGTGGTTTAAACGTCTGACAGTTCAAAGAAAGAAATTATCTTGGCTTGAATTCTTGCCCTATACCGAGTGCATCAGTCCCTTAAAAGGTTTTATGGTAATGCAGTGGGATAACAGTTGATATATAAGCAAATGATTTACTCTTATTCACTTTAATATTGTGAGTCATAGATGGTAGATGTTTTATTAATAAGTCACCTATTAGTTTAATGTAATAGTAATATGCACAATACGAATGACTATAACCCTATGTCTACTATCCATCATCCATCCAGCTATCCTATGTCCACTATCCATCATCCATCCAGCTATCCTATGTCCACATCAAAATAACTGCTTCTGTGCGTTCTGTATGACACACTGATTCAATTTATTTTTTACCAGTCTTTGGATATGATGAGCTTATTAGCTGAGTGGTCTTTTAATTGTTCTGGAAAGCCTACTATCACTCTAGAAGTCATATACCTGATCGAATATTGATCATTCTTGGAAAATAAATTTATCCTATAGAGTGATTATGAGTGAGATCTACTAATGAGGTGATATTGTATCTGGTTGAGTGAGATTGTTAAAAATCTGAAAGTCATATTTCTGGTCTGATTTGGATCAGGCTTGGAATATGGCTTAAATTGTTCAGATATTGAATAATGAGCAAGATCCATGCATATTAATCAGGTGATCTTGCAATCTGATTGGCTGATTTTGTTACCACTCTAAAATCCAGTTTTACCTAAAGACCATGTGGGCCTATCTGGTAGGTCCCTGAATTTGTTTTATGTGTTTTGTCTCTGTCAACAATTGCTATTTAAGCTAGTTTTCAAAAGTCAGTGGACTAGTATTGACCATATTTGGCATGAAAGACTTTACAATGTATATGAATGTTGTCAGTCAGCTGCCAAATAATTTGGCCACCATTACAAACAATGTAAAAGCCTTTTAAACAGCATCGCAAAAAACTGCTCAACAGAATTCAATCAAAAATGGAAAAGAAGAATCCATGCATGAAGATCATTCAATCTTGTACAAAATAATGTCAGTTTGCCTTTAAATACAGCCACTGTTACTAACAAATCAGAAAATTCACCATTACTAAAAGAAAGAAAAAACTTTACATGACTTTGTCAAACTGATGAATAGAAATTAACCAAAGCACCCCACAAAGAAATTTCAGGATTCTACAAAGGATTTAGCTCTGCTCAAAAAGCAGAATCTTTAAATGGTTTCTCAAAATCTGAGAGGAAACATCATTAAATCCAAATTTATATTCAAAAAATGCTGATCTGCATTTTGACACCATTATTGGAGAAAAAAAGAAAATTAATTTAACGATGTCTGATGAACAGAATTTGGCCATGCTTAACAAAACTTTTAAATGACTTATTAATAGAAATTGACAAAGCAGTCATCCCTGTTCATGCCATTTCACTATCAAATATGGCCACTTTTATCCAAATTAAAAACAAAGAGAAACTTAAAACAACATAAGTTCAAAAAGAGAATTTATCCCAAAAGAACATCCAGTATTGATGGCTTTCAAATTTATACAATTGATGTCCCTACCAAATATAACTGCTATTACTTAAATGGAAAACAAATGCAAGCAGCTGAAGAAATTTGTATCTAATTGGAGATAAAAATGTCTGGGCATGAAGACCCTTAAATCACTGATATGCCAGCTGGCTTTACTGAAAATTGACCTTTAAATGACCTTTAAATGACGTGTTCTTCATAACTGTTGAATAGAATTTGACTAGACAAGAAAGGATCCTGGTATGATGATGTTACAAATTTATAAAATTATATTGTACTGTTTCTAAATATGGACATTGTTACTAAAATAGAGAAACACAAAAATTACTTCACTCAACTGTATTGGGCTATATTTGAGACAGAGGTATTGGCATAGTGGGCTTTCAGAGGTATTGGCATAGTGGGCTTTCAGAGGTATTGGCATAGTGGGCTTTCAGAGGTATTGGCATAGTGGGCTTTCAGAGGTATTGGCATAGTGAGCTTTCAGAGGAATTGGCATAGTGGGATTTCAGATTTATACAAATTATTCAATAGCAAATGTAGATAAACATTATTACACTTTTGCCTTTTGGGCAGTGTGTGATTTTAAGGCCACTTTGGCTTCATGTCTTCAAGATGGAATGTGTGTTTCTATAATAGTGATCCTGCAAGTTTCTGATAGTGATAGATTCTAGAAATCCCAATTAAATCAGCTGAATATCATTTTAATAATTTTAATTGTAATTCCATTTTTAATAGAACTAGGTCAATTTAGATTTTAAAATCAAGTTCTTGTATGACTGAGATCAACGCATATTAAGAAAAGTGGGCTATTCAACGTACATCAATACTTGTACTACTTGCATAATTAAATAACTATCAGGTTAAAGAAAGAATTGTTTAATAAAAATTTATTATTATTGTAACATTGATTAGGATCTATAAATGATAGGTTCTGAAATTTACAGAATTATTTTTATCAGTTTGATAAGTGTTTTAATTGGTATCAGACAAAAGCAACATCTACACCAAAAGGCAGTGTTGGAATTGGTGTCATTCTGATGAAGAGCAATATAGCAATATTTCTCAGTTATTGATAAGATTGTCAGGCATATGATTGATTAAACTTCATACCATGTTTTTATTAATATTACCCTTCCTAATTTTACATTTTTTAAAATGCATCTCATAAGGCAGTGCATGTGTAAATTGTCTGTCCATCCATCCATCCATGTTACAATTTTATTTCTGCCGAATAAATAAAATTCTCCACCATCTGTACTTTCCTAACTTTTAGGATGGTAATGAGGTAAGAAATAACTATGTTAATTATGGGACAAAAACTCAAAAGACAAGGTCACTTATTATAGAAAAGAATAATTATTACACAATATCACAAGTTTACCACAATCTATCATTGCTAAATTTTGAGCATGGCTTGTATTTGAGAAAAGGTAGAACCTTCTCATTTTCGGGGTAAAAAGATCAAAGTTCAAAGTTACTGTGATTGAAAGAAACAATGTTTTCCACGTGACAAATTGAAAATTTAACCATCTATTTCGTTATGATACCTGGTTAATGGCTACAAGGTGAGAATAGTTGTTGTTGTTTGGGTTTAATGTCATTTTTCAGTGCATGATACATGGTGGGCACCTTCACTCATTAAGGAAGAACCTGGAAAAAAAATCTTGTATGATCCACCTAACCACAGGAAACTCCTGGCAAGCTTTCTCATATACTCAAATTGGCTGAGACAGAGTCTTGAATCCACATTGACAGAGGTGAGATGGTAGTGATCAGTAAAGACAAACAGTCTTTATCAGTCACCTGAAGACCCCTTGGGTAAGGAAGAATACTGTCAAATTTTTTTTGGGAGGGGGCCCTGATTGGCCAAGTGGTCTAATCCACTCTCCGTTTGTTATGGATCACTGCCATATCACCTCTGCATTGGTTCAAGTCATGGATTCGGCCAATGTGGGTATGTGATAAATTTTGCCAGTGGCTTCTCATGGGTTGGTGGTTCTTTCCTGAGTTTTCATGGGTTCTTCCTCCACCATTAATACTGGCCGCCATGTATAGCCTATTGTGTGCTGCAAAATGGTGTTAAACCCACCACCAACTTCAATTTTGGGACCAAATAGTCACATGTCAAGGTCATTGTGTCTGAATGAATAATATTATTATACAATAACATACTTAAACTTTGTGGATGGCATGTTTTTGGGATAAGGAAGGAGCCAAAAGATCAGAGGGCAATGTCACTTACACGGAAACATGAAAAATTGTTTCTGTGCACAAATTTAAGTTACCAACATGGAAAACTATTAAACTTGTGGCAGGTGTATAGTGTATGCTTGTTCAGTTTTATAGTTTTAAATATTGAAAGCTTTTAACTGTACTAGTACCAGGACACATGTTGCTAGGTTTGATATGTATGTTTGTAAGGAACTTAAAAACTACCTGGAATCATTTAATTTACTACATTCATGACAATCAGTCTTTCATAAAGGACATTCAGGTGAGACTACACTAACTAGAGTAGTAGATGATTGGTTAACAGCAATAAATCAGGGTAACCTTGTAATCAGTGTTTCTTGACCTTACAAAGACTTTTGTCCTTGTCCATCATAAAATCCTGCTGGAAAAGCTCAGCATATATCAAGTTAACAATGAAAGATTATCTTGCTTTTGAACCTATCTTGAAGGCAGACAACATCAAATTTCTATTTCAAATAAGCTTTCAGATAAGAAACTGATAAAATCAGGTGTTCCACAAGGATCAGTTCTTGAACCATTACATTTCTGTTGTACTTCAATGATTTATCTTATCACAGTCAGGTATCCACCACCAACATATTCACAGAAGATATCACATATAACATTGGATCAAAAGATTTGGTGAAAAAAAAATAACTGGTGTGAACACAGTGGTTTGAAGATGAGTGCAGCCAAATCAAAGGCATTGAACATAAATAGTCAAGCATGAGAAAAAGCTGAAAAAAAATTATTTCAAAGAAAGGAATTGATATACAACAGTTTGAAAAAGAAAAACTACATGGCATCATAATAGACAATATCATCTGCTAGAATGTTGATGTCGTTAAAAATGTTAACCCACTGCTTTATCACTTAAACAGAATAAAATCTTATTGCCCTCAAGAACAGAAAAATATTCTGCAATGCATGTTGTGATATTGGTACAGAGAATTGGGAAAGATTACTGAAATTTGATGAAAGCTATTGTTATTCTTGATGCTGATTTACATACACCATTAGCAAATCTTTTTAAAACTGTAAAGTGGCTTCCATTTCAGCAGAAAATACGTTTCAAAAGGGTTTACTAGTTATAATTCCTTATATGGTTTGGCTTCGGATTATTTTAAATGTAACATTAAATTTGTTAAAAGTGTATATATTTATGAACAAAGATCCATCTCAAACAACAATTTATATTTAACTAAATGAAATTCAGAGTTTTATAAAGAGTTTTGTCTTTTCTGGAACAAATTTCATTCCATCTTATAATAAAGTCAGCTGACTCATTATCTTTAGAAACAATAATTTGTATGATTTTGTTTAATTCAGGACTTTTACAACATTGTTATCATGGTCTAATAATTTACACATACATGCTGTTACATTGTTATCATGGTCTAATAATTTACACATACATGCTGTTACATTGTTTTCATGGTCTAATAATTTACACATACATGCTGTTACATTGTTATCATGGTCTAATAATTTACACATACATGCTGTTACATTTTTATCATGGTCTAATAATTTACACATACATGCTGTTACATTGTTATCATGGTCTAATAATTTACACATACATACTGTTACATTGTTATCACAGTGTAATAATTTACACATACACACTGTTACATTGTTATCATGGTCTAATAATTTACACATGCATGCTTCTTACATTGTTATCATGGTCTAATAATTTACACATGCATGCTGTTACATTGTTGTCACGGTCTAATAATTTACACATACATGCTGTTACTCATCCTTAAAGATTTGTTCATATTTTCTTGTCATATTTTCTTGTAACAGTAGATCAATGTCTAGTTTATAACAGCATTTCTTGTCTAAAGACATTGTTGAAGGCCTTGTGGAAGATATTAGTCATATGGCTAACTGAGCTTATCTTTAAATAAACATCATTTTATTATTATTATTATTATTATTATTATTATTAATGTTATTATTATTATTATTATTATTATTATTATTATTATTATTATTATTGTTATTATTATTATTAATGTTATTATTAATGTTATATTATTATTATTATCATTATTATTATTATAATTATTATTATTATTATTATTATTATTTTATATTTGTATTTTATGGCACAGCAATACAAATAGCACCAAAATTCAAGGTATCTTTAATTTTCATGTTATTTCATTTGTTTCTGCATCTTTCAATATTCCAAAGAGCATTAGACATTTTGAAAATAAATTTTAGGAATTCCAAGAAATGGTCTTGAGAGGTTTTCTATACTTGTAATATTTTTATTTGCCTTCCATATATGGCAGAGTATAGTATGACCTGGTTATCATCCAACCATCCATCATTCTGTAGTAACCATTTTCATTTGTACAAATAACTTCAATTGTCCAACATCTACAGTTTCTACCTTTGTGGCTGGCTTGCAATAGGCAAAAACTGTATCAATTTGGGTCAAAAGGTTAACTGTCAAGGTTACTCAAACTGCAAAAAGCAAAACTGGTTCAGGATAATAACTTCTCCACAATTTCAGTTTGCAAACTTAGAGGATGGTTCAAGGAAGAATAATATTGATTTAAATTCAAATAAATGTCAAAGTCACTCTGGCTCAAAGAAGATAAATGATTTCAGCAACACATACTACATGAATTAAACATTCAAAATGACTTGCAGGTAAGAAGCCTTTTAATTAAACTACAATGGCTTGCACTTAGGGCAGGTAAGATATCTTTTAATTAAAATATACATTTTTAAATATCTGCATCAGAGATAAAATGTACTATTTATTATTGATTTTGATGTGCTGAATTCACATATTACAATTATGACAGATTGGCTGAAAAATATAGATGAGGGTACATCTACTACATTAAAGAAGTATGTACCCTTGACATTTTTTTTTGTTTGATCTACCAGCTAATTTCCCATTGTAGCTGTTGCCTAGGCTACACAGCCATGTCACCTTTATAATTCACTTATTCTCCACCATTCCCAAGTCAAGGTTGTATATATAGCCCCAGTATCATAGTTTTTAAACTAGAGCCAATCAACAATTTTAAGCATAATTTTTGTACTCAGTGACCAAGAATTAGTAAGGTTTGACTACCGGTACATTGGAAATATTTTGTCTGTAGACCATAATTATGGGTGAAAAGGTAAGAGATCAAGGTCAATGTGACTAAAAGAAGTGGACCATTTACAACATTGCATACCAAACCAAATATTACAGATGGCTTGCACTTGGGATAAGGAAGAGACCTATTCATTAAAAAGAGCGAAGGTCAAGGTTACTGTGACTGAAAAAAGAAATTGGTTTCTGTAATAACTTAAATTCTAGATCATGAATCATTGCCAGAGTTTGTGAAGGGCTAAGATAAAACATGGCTTCTGCAGAATAATTTGTGTTCCTGAGTTCAGAATAAGTTCCCTAAAGTGCCTTTTTGGATGGCTGTGGTAATAAGAAAGCCAAGTTTTGTTCAAGACAGGATACATTGACTAAAGGCAGAGGTCAATGAGACCTGTTGGTCAGTAATATCTACAGCCAACCAGTATGTACATATATGACTACCAGTATGTACATATATGACTATTAAGCATGGGGAAGGTATATAATGTGGGGTTACAGAACTTTTGTGTTTTCCATTTTGCTTGTTGAAAACGTACAGATATGATCAGTGCACTGGAATGTAATATTTCATTGGAAGTGTCTTTTTCACTGCAGAATTACCATATTCACTGCAGAACTACTGGTATGCATATTTCAAGTGTTCAGATAATGGTTAGAAATTTGAATTCTGTAGGACATTACTTTACTTGGAAAGAATGCATGAAGATAAACCAGTATCATCCCTCCATGCTTGAAATAAAACATGCCTCACTATCTAGGGCTACAGCTGTCCATTTCATTGCAGACAGTGTGTAATACATTTCAAGCAGATCTGACAAGCTGGAATCTGACACAAACCACTTCAATCTTGCTGTGTTTATAAATTGAACTACAATTTTCAGCAGAATAACTCCTCTGTCTTTCAGCATTTGTAGGTCAAGACTGGTTGATAGCATGCCAATATAAGCTCTGGGCTTGCAGTGATTATACATTTCCATTGCCAACATTTTCAAATATTATCTCTATTGACTCTACATTAACAAAGGGCTGTGATAGAAATGCTTGTATACAAGATTAAAGAAGAGAGCAATGGCCAGAGTTAATAAATATGGAGAAATGTTTAAAATGACTTCTTTTCTAAAACTGCTGAATATAACCAATCATGACAAAAATGTCAAAAACTGTTGGAAGGAATCTTGACTTTTTACAAAGAGGCATTCTGGCAAGAATACTTTTAAAATGTGTAAAAGCATCACTCATCTACCATCGGGTGCCCCATGTGGCTGAGTGGTCTAAGCACTTTCCATTACAGATCACTGCCATCTCACCTCTGTCTACATGGGTTCAAGTCTCAGTCGGCCAATGCGGGTATGTGAGAAAGCTTGCCACTAGTTTCTCATGGGTCAGTGGTTCTTTCCAGGGTTTTCCCCCTGGTTCTTCTTCGTGTGCTGAAAAATGGCGTTAAACCCTACAACATCATCTGCCATCAAATATGCCCATTAATGTTCTAATGTTCATGGAACCACTGAAGCAGCATCTAATCTCAAAATGTTATTTGAATAGAATTTGACCAGTTTTCAAAATATTTATCCTGGCATGAAGACCATTCAAATATGTCCAGATGATGCCCATCAAATTTTCAAATCTAGCCACCATAAGTAAAAATAGACAAATCTTCAATGATTCCTTCTCTGAAGTTGCTGTATATAATAATTTGACTAAGTTTGACAAATGACATAACATGAAAGGTATAGCTCTACTAGTCAATGACAAGACAAGCTAATGGGATGATATGTTGTCTGTCATCTGTTGATCATAGATCCATCTGTTACCATAAGTTTGTTGTTGCTACTCATCCTAAATAATGTTGAAGACTGCCATGTTACTTTACACAGGTACATTAATACCATGGTCCAGTTGGTCCTAAATAAAAATTGTGTGATTTGATGTTCAATTGTCATGTAGTTTCACACACATTAATACCATGGTCCAGTTGGTCTTAAATAAAAATTGTGTGATCTGATGTCCAATTGTTATGAAATTTCACACATACATTAATGTCATGGTCCAGTTACTCCTAAAGTGATCTGATTTCCAATATGGCTACCATAGCAACCATTTTCTGCTCCTAAACTGAAAGTCATATGTCTACAAAATGGCTTTGTCTGATATCCCATCAGCTCTTAAATGAAAACTGTGACATTATGAAATCCAAAATGGCAACCATGCTTTGGCTATCTTTGAAATTTAGTTCTATTCATTCCTTCTGAATGGATGACCATATCAACATAAGGTATTAACTAAAAGACTTACTATGATGTCTATTTAGTCCCTAATGACCTTGGTGCCAAGCTGACATCTACAATAGCCTTCTTGAAAATCTTATTTTTATTTCTCTTGAATGGATGATTCGGTCAAGTAGGTTTTCTTTCAAACACTTACAATATTTATTTGGTCCTAAATGAAAATGGTACCAATCAGACATACATCTAGAAAATCTGTAATCACTACAACTTGTGAATAGAAAGTCAAATTGATGTCAGATTTTCACTACAAGATTTCTTACATTACATGTATCTAGTTAGTACAAATGGAAATGAAGCCAAACCTGTTCACTACCGCTTTTTCAATACATGTATATATAATTAGCAGAAACAATCATTGAGCAAGATTGAATACACATGCTTTGAAGTTCTGTTGTTTTTGCTGGCAAGAACCAAACAAACCTTTTTCTGAAAACTCAAATGTTCTTTTCATAAGAAGAAAAATCGTCATGTAGGCTGGAGGTTAGGCATTTGGCATGATAACTAGTGAACAGATTTCAATGCAATTTGGTAAAACCCTCTTATTTTTTTAAATATAACTCAAAGTCAAAGTCACTGTTGATTTTTATGTCTAAAGCTCAAGGTCAAGGTCACTGTTGGTGGTGGGTTGTTGTTATTGTTATCATGAGAATGATTAATCACTGTGTTATTGCACAGATCGAGTATATAATATAATAAAATATGAAATTAATGGGTGGAATAATCAGATACCAGAGCAAAGATATAGACTAGAACCACACGAGCCCCCATATGCAGATTATAACAATCAATTATAAAAGCAAAATGAAACTGAACATGTCATTTGAATGATTCACTTTCTCTTAGAAATACAATTAATAAATTTATTTTAAAATGCAATTAGTCACTCTGTTCCAATCAATAAGATAAATTTCATCATGAATAATCAAACTAAACTTCCACAGTATGCCTGCATAACCTGGTTGCTTGCTGGTCCTTCCAAATTCAATGCTGGTGATAGATTAGAGCTGACATAATTCATCTCCTCTTTTTATGTCTCTCCCTCTCCAGCCTCCTTTTGGGTCATTGACTAATTGTTCACCCCTCTTTCTCTCTCCAGCCTCCTTTTCAGTCATCAGCCCTAATTTCCTTCCCTCTTTGCCTCTAACAATACAATGGCTTAAGCAGATATATTTACACCATTCTCTCAGATTTATATCAAAAGTAATGAATGAAATTTCTTGAATAAATAAATGCAAACAATTATTCTCCAAACCCATTTAAGCAAAATTTATATATTAATTTTAAACAATTAAATTCAACAATAATTACAAACTCATATCATGACATGAATGAATTTGTAACACTCTTTATACTTTCCGAGACATGCTCACGTTTTGAAGCAGAATCTCTGTTCTTTAAGTTCTTTGTCTCTCAAACTTCCAGACACCTGTCCCTTAGACAATTTGTAATGAGATAATACTTTTGTACTCCCTCAGAGTCAAGACTTCCCCATCTGCAGAAAAATTTTTGGACCAACTAATTTTGCAAGGAAACATGCATTTAAAACATTGACTTTCATCTGGGAAAACACATCTTTTATTTATATTTATTTAACCGCCAAAAATTAACACCCACCCATTGATGGTAGAATATATCTTTTTTCTGCAGGTCTTGTCTAAAGCACTTCCTGGAAAACTTCACTTTATGACACTTAGTCAAATGGCACATATTGTCTCTGGATTGTCTCCACTTTGTCATGTTTCTTACTTAAACCCATATTCACCTTTCCTTCCCATCTTTCTGACCATTATCCCAATTAAAAATCAATCATGGCCTAAACCAGGGTGTTAAACCATTGCAGATTAGTGATTTATTACACTCTATAGCCCATTAATCAATTTAATTTGTTTCATGTCACACTGAAGGCCACAAGATTCACACAATTATGTGTTGCCATCTTACAAGAGTCATACTACCACACCTATGTAGTGTTGGACAACAGAATGAATTGCATTTGCTTTTCTTAGCTCCATGAAGTACCCCATTGGTTTGTAGGGTCAATAATAGCAAGGTCAAGGTTGCTGGGACTAAATTTTCCAGACAATAACTTCAGCCCTTTATGACACATTTTAATGAAACTTTCTTTGTTATTTTCATCAAATGAAGAAACACCCCCAATGGATTGGATGTTAGGAAGGAGCATGTATCTTTTAGGTCAATGTTGCTGTCTATAACAATTTATTTGACCTTTGCATTTTAGTCTAGTTAAGAATATAGATTATCTTCAAAACTTGTTACATGTATTTACAACCAATAATTTGTTTACTACTTATCCTTTGTTTACAGATTTTACACAACTACTTTTGACAATTCTTCCTAAAGTTTTTGTGCAATTCTTCACATTTATAGAACTTTCCATTAATTTGGCAACATTGTCAGAAATGTGCTGATGTGACATTGAACCACACACACACACAAACACATGCGCATATTTTTAATTGGGAACCATTCTGATGGCCTAGTGGTTAGAGCGTCCACCTCAGATGTGGGTGGTCATTGGTTCGAACCCCAGACAAATTGTATCAAGGACTTATAAAAGTGGTGCTGGTAGCTGCCCCACAAGATGCTCAGCATTAAGACATTAATGCTAGGACTGGTAGGCCAGGTGTCCGGATAATGTGACTGGGTGAGACATGCTACATATCTGCGTCACGATGATCCAGTGCTAGACATCACTGTAAACTGCCTCACTGCAGACATCATAGTGATATGATGGAAACATTGTTAAAGTTATGTTTAAAATCCCCAATCACACACATACTTAATTTTGGATTTGTAGATTGAAGTTCTACGTTATTATTTCTTAAAAATAGATTTTGTCCTTGTGCTTCATATTTTTACAGTAACTGAAAGTTTCTACTTTAGATTTTAGAGAAACTTGGTACATTTATTTTTCCATCTTAGGTCCAGAGGGACCTCACATCCCAAATGGGTGTAGACTGACCTTAAGGGGCACTGTGTGATACTGTTGGAACTATGTCTGTACAATGTATTAAAACATGGTGGGCTGAGTACTTTCTTTTTTTATTGTTGAGAGAGAGAGAGAGAGAGAGAGAGAGAGAGAGAGAGAGAGAGAGAGAGAGAGAGATAGATGAACACACACACACACACTTCTTAAATAAAATGGTATTTAAATGTCAGAGGACACACACACAAACTGCTTAATTTAAATGGTATTTAATTGTCAGAAATCTTTTGTCAAACAGGCTTAATGTTAGGTTCTTAGAATCTGCATCATAATAATTGTCCTTAAAATTAAAACGTCTTTGTCCTTAAAAAAGTTGCTGATGCATATCAACACTGTATTCTCCATTTCCCACTCATAATTCTAGTTTATTGAGAATGACCTTTGAGATTGAAAAGCTTAATTGATCAAGCCTGGTAATAATTTATTATTCCAGAACCATTTTATTTGCATCTGGTGGAGATTGAGGGGGAAATAAATGGGTTCTGGCCATTAAATCCAGTTGGCATTAGACCAGGTCTCTGTGAAGAAAAGAGAGTCATGTTGCTACTATTTAATTTCCAGCAGATTCTCCAGTTTAACCCAAACATGTTATTAGAAGACCTTATAGGATGGTGTTTATCCATCAACAGTCCATCCTTATGCACAATATTGTTATTGTTACTCATCTTAAACTACTTGAGGAATAACATTGAAACTTAAGATCTATTTAACCCATGGTCTTGTTGGTCCTGAATGAAAATGGTCCTGTTCAGACATCCAATATGGCTGCCAGTGTGGCCATCTTAAAAATATTGTTACCACTAATTTTCCTGAAGGAATGATCATATCAATATGGGTTCTCACTACATTACTAAAGTCTCTAAATGGAAATGGAACTGATCTGACATTCAATCTCATTGTTGCTATTTCTTCTTCACTTTTCACTAAAACCCTTCATCTGATGTCTAGTTAGTCATCTGATGTCTAGTTGGTCATAGTTAGTCATCTGATGTCTAGTTGGTCATCTGATGTCTAGTTGGTCATAGTTGGTCATCTGATATCTAGTTGGTCATAAATGCAAAGGCTGCCAATCTGACATCCAGTACGGTCACCATGGCAGCCATTTTGAAAATATTCTTACCATAACTCCTATCCTAAACAGAAAGTCATGTTGTAGTGAGATTTTTTATTGTCCAGTTGGTCATACATGAACAGGGCCAGACCTGCTTTAAGAGTCCAGGGGGCCCGGCCCCCCCCCCTTTAAAAAAAAAACCTATTCACTGCTTTTGATAAAAGATGCAAAGGGGGTTACAAATTTTTAATTTTTTTATTTTTATTTATTTATTTATTTTAAATATTGTTTTCAGTGTTTTAAAACATTGCAGTTTTTAGTCACTTTTGTTAGATCCCTTTTTCAAGGTTCAGGTAGCACCAGATTGCACCATTTTGCATCCTTGAAAAAAAAAATTTACGGTGGGGGGGGGGCATGTCCCCAGACCCCCCTAGAAGGCTCGGCGCTTCGTGCCTTCGCTTAACCCGATAACAAGTTTGGGCCCCCCCCTGAAAAACTTAGGTCCGGCCCTGATGAAAATGATGCCAATCTGGCAGTCAATTTTTTGCCACATTCACTGGCCATCTTGAAATTCTTGTTGTTGTTCCTCTTCCTGAAAGGATGGTCAAATCAACATTGGCTTTTCACCAATGACATCATCTTATGTTGCCTAGTTATTCCTAAATGATAATGGTGCCAATTTTATGTCTAGTATGGTCACCACATCAGCCAAATTTGGAAAATCTTACTCCTTCTGAATTGGTAGCTTCTCATGGGTTGGTGGTTCTTTCCAGGGGTTTTCCCAGGTTCTTCCTCCACCAATAATACTAGCCACCATGTATAGCATATCATGTGCTGGAAAATGGTGGTAAACCTTACAACAACTACAACAATAACTCCTCCTGAATTGATGCTTGTTGGTATGAACATAAGGTTTTTATTATATGACTTATTTGATGATAGACCTAATATGTCTACTAGAATGAATATCATACAAATCTGGTGTCTAATATGACTACTAGAATGAATATCATACCAATCTGGTGTCTAATATGTCTACTAGAATGAATATCATACCAGTCTGGGGTCTAATATGACTACTAGAATGAATATCATACCAATCTGGTGTCTAATATGACTACTTGAATGAATATCATACAAATCTGGTGTCTAATATGTCTACTAGAATGAATATCATACCAGTCTGGGGTCTAATATGACTACTAGAATGAATATCATACCAATCTGGTGTCTAATATGACTACTAGAATGAATATCATACAAATCTGGTGTCTAATATGTCTACTAGAATGAATATCATACCAGTCTGGGGTCTAATATGACTACTAGAATGAATATCATACCAATCTGGTGTCTAATATGACTACTTGAATGAATATCATACCAATCTGGTGTCTAATATGACTGTTAGAATGAATATCATACCAATCTGGTGTCTAATATGACTACTTGAATGAATATCATACAAATCTGGTGTCTAATATGACTACTAGAATGAATATCATATCAATCTGGTGTCTAATATGACTACTAGAATGAATATCATACCAATCTGGTGTCTAATATGACTACTTGAATGAATATCATACAAATCTGATGTCTAATATGACTACTAGAATGAATATCATACCAATCTGGTGTCTAATATGACTGTTAGAATGAATATCATACCAGTCTGTTGTCTAATATGACTACTAGAATGAATATCACACCAATCTGGTGTCTAATATGACTGTTAGAATGAATATCATACCAATCTGGTGTCTAATATGACTATTAGAATGTGCAATATTATTGTTATGCCATTTTACCATGATATTATTTTCCACTGG
Source organism: Unio pictorum (assembly GCA_030141615.1). Classification (NCBI taxonomy): domain Eukaryota; kingdom Metazoa; phylum Mollusca; class Bivalvia; order Unionida; family Unionidae; genus Unio; species Unio pictorum. Next base: position 5,648,089 of record JARLTB010000152.1, on the reverse strand, counting down.
TATGTACCACAGTACTTTTTGACTCGACCAATATTTCAGCAGTTACCATGAGTAAAGACGCAGTCCTTTTTTAATTATACCATTACTTCAGCAGTTTCAATGAATAAAGAATGTATAGAAATTCTCCAGCAATCTTGTTTTGAATGTTTTCACATTAACAGTATGTGTTAATTTTTATAACAAAATAATTAAAACATTATTATTATTTTGTTGTACAAAACAGTTAAATTTATCAGTAATTAATTTGGAAATTTTGCCAATATATTTATGCATGCACCATTTATTACATGTTTAACATTTGTCACATTTGCCATTGCAATTAGACTATGAGCCAGATTCAACTTTTAGAAGTTCTATGTGCTTTACAACATCTATAATGATATGACTATAGAAAAACAAAAACCATTGGAAAGCATAAAAATACTGAAAATATTTATGGTGGGCAAACATTATTAGGTCTTTTAAGTTTGTTCTTGCAGTCGATAAAGGTGAGCACACTTGAAAAGGATCACTGTGTATTTTTGTCTAATTTTTAATTTCAATGGGCAATTCGTTCCATATTGCTGGGCCCTGGTTTGCAAAAGAACATTGTCCATATGACTTCAGAAGAGAAGTGTAAGTATCTTGCTGGTGTGTACATATGGGTGAGGCTGGATAGGTATGCTGGACTGGAGTCCATCAGTGAAACATAGCACAGAGAACAACTGATTCTGGATCAAATAGATAGCCAGTGTAGGGTACAGAGCAGTGGTGAGGTGTGCTCTGAACATGGTACTCTAAAGATGATCTGAGCAGCTGTGTTTTTAACTTCTTGAAGTTTTTATGAAGTTTCTGGAGTAGATACTGAGATGAACCAGACAGAATTGAGTTACAATAGTCTAGTCTTGAAACATTTTAGTGGCATCAACTAAAAGATATTTACGAATGGAACTGATGCGTCTCAATTCAAGATATGCAGCCTTGCATATGTTCATGACATTTTGGTGCAATGTGGGATTACTGACTAGAGTATCACCTAGGATTCATACTGACTCTGAGAATTTAATGATATTTATTTTAAAGCCATAGTTAATAGTCAGCAATCTGACAAACTGCCAGAGGCTAAGTTAGGTCTGGAAAGTCAGTGAAATCCTGATTCAAACAAATACTATGATTACAATGTAACTTAGTTATAGGTATGCATACCTTATTTGTCAAAATTTGCTAGTAAATATATACAGTATAACCTTTATTGAGAGACCGCCCTTTCTGCCATAAAAGTAGGGTCTCTAAAACAGGTTGTCTCTGATAACAGGTCACAATGCTATATAATCATTAAATTTGTACATTGAGAATATGGTCTCTCAAGACAGGTGGTCACACATAGCAGTGGTCTTTGAAGACAGGTTTCATTGTATGCACATTATCATATCTGCATAAGAAGACACAGATTACATTATAAAATTGAGAGAAACTGTAGCCAGGTTTACATAATGTGGGTGCATGTGGTAAGATGTATAGGAGATCTTCCCCACTCCTTAAGGTTTTAGGTTATCTCAGAGATGATGAAACACATTGTTATTGCCCAGATTGAGTCATTAATAATCATAAAATATGAAATTAAGGGATGCAATAACAGAGAACTGAACAGAAATAGGAAATATAATAATATGAGCTCCCATAAGTAAAACACAACACTTTAATCAATTATATAAACAATTATATAAACAAAATATATATGTGAATGGTTTGCTTTCTCTCAGAAATAGTTACAAAATTATTGAAATTGGATTTACCTGTTCTGTTACTGATAAAACAAATTTCTCTATAGGACTGAGTGACAGATCAAACCTAGATTGCCTGGTTTGACAGCATCACCTAGTGCTCCAGATCCTTCCCAAATTACAACTGTTGATCAGTTGACATTATTTTATCTTTCCTTCTCTCTCGTTTTCTTCACTAGCCCTGCAAGTCATCAAATTCTTGGTTGTATGCTGTGCCCTCTTTCCCACTATGTGGGGCCCTTAATGGCTAAGTGATTTAAAGCACTCTCCATTACGGACCACTGCCATCTCACCTCTGTCTGCGTGGGTTCGAGTCTCAGATTCAGCTAATATGGGTATGTGAGAAAGCTTGCCAGTAGCTTCTCATGGGTCGGTGGTTCTTTTCAGAGTTTTCCTGGGTTCTACCTCCACCATTAATACTGGCCACCATGTATAGCCTATCATGTGATGAAAAGTGGCATTAGACCCTACATCAAGAACAACTTTCCCACTATGCAGTCAGGTATAGAGCTACATTGTATTTCCTTTAAACACATGATGGATTATTTTCAAGATAAAATTCTCTTTGCAAATCAACAGATCTAGCTAATATCAATCACTTAATACACAAAAAGGTATTTAATAAATGAATGACCGTTCCAGTGGCCTAGTGGTTAGAACATCCGTCGTGGAAGTGGGACGTCATGGGTTTGATCTCAGGCTGAGTCACACCAAAGACTTACAAAAATGGTACTAACAGCTGCCTCACTTGGGGCTCAGCATTAAGAGGTTAGTGTTAGGACTGGTTGACCTGGTGTCAGGATAATGTGACTGGGTGGGACATCATGCTACATGTCTGCAGCATGATGCCCCAGTGATAGACATCACTATAAACTGCCTCACTGCTGACATCATAGCGAAATGACTGAAAAATTGTTAAAGCTACCTTAAAACTCCTAATCACTCACACAGCACACACATAAATGAATAAATTATTAGCAGCCACTGCCTTCTTAACTGAGTACCATGACATAATTAGCCTTCTCTGATTATATTCTTGTTCCACTTGGGCTGTAAATTAACAGCAGGCATGTCAGTCAGAACATGTCCTACACCATCCATTTGGAAAGAATGCACAAATTGATTACACAGGAATTAATGGACTTCACCCCTTGTCCTACTAGCTTACTTTCCTAATTAGTGATTCCTTGACACAGATTTTCAGACATAAAAAAATCAGTGGTCAGCTAAATCATTCAAGTCATCTCATCTATTTACTCACCTGCATGAAATATATTTATGTTAGACTAAAAGGGAATTCCAAGTGAGAATAAAAATGCTTGTGTTGTTGTTGTTGTTGTTGTTGTTGTAGGGTTTAATGCCATTTTTCAGCACAAGATAGGCTATACATGGCAGCCAGTATTTTTGGTGGAGGAAGAACCCAGGAAAATCCAGGAAAGAACCACTGACCCATGAGAAGCAACTGGCAAGTTTTCTCACATACCCACATTAGCCAGCCTGAGACTCAAACCCACGCAGACAGATGTGAGATGGCAGTGATCCGTAACAGTGAGCACTTTAGACCTATTTTCCACTTGGCCCCCCCCCCTCAACAAAAAATGCATGTGAGGGATATTCATAATCGTATAAAATTCCCTAGCGTATTTAAGCATTTTAATTTATCTGACCCCAATATAGATCAAGATAAATATCAGAAAATAGAAATTATTAAATCTGATCCAGATCTCTCTCGTAGTAACATTTGCAGATAGAGAACTTGAATGGAAACACCAATGACATACATTACAGCTGGTTAGGATTATACATTTTGGTCTGAATGGAAGTTCAGGCATTTTTAACTCCAGTTGAATTTGAGTCTACATTGGATTAATATTCCGTTCTTGAAACCAAAGCTCAAGTTTTGACATGCACATTACCTAGTCTATCACATGCAAGGCTGAGTTATAAAAGAGATAAGGTTTGGATGTACACAAATTTATTTAAAATGCAGTGTTGACTAATATGCAGGGTTGACTAAAATGCAGTGTTGACTAATATGCAGGGTTGACTAATATGCAGTGTTGACTTAAATGCAGGGTATGATTGTTAATGATTTTGCTGTGGTCTAAATATTCATAATTTGGGGGTGGGGAAGGCATTTGCCACCATCCCCCAAATTTGCATGTGCTGTAAAATTGCTGTGTCCTATACATGTTCCCCCTCCCAATCAACTTTGCCAAACACTCCCTGATTACCCTGTCTGACCAAACAAAGTACAATGTCTTCTCATATATTTTGAAAAAAACTACTTTGTCACAGGAATATTTTTATTCCAAATGATGCTGCAGCACTTGCTATTAAATTGCCCAGTTGCCTAAAGTAGAATTTTCAGTTTCCCAATCGGTATGATTAAGTCATTTGTAAGGATATGAATACATTCAGCCACAAACTTCTAGGTTGTTTTATGACTTTAAAGTTGTAATTTAATCATTATTATTCCATATATTACTCTTAATATTTAATAGGATCCTGTTGTTGCCCCAGTTTCTTTGCATCCACCATAAACATCACAGCCTGGGATAATGATTACTATCTTGGTATCTCCTGGTTAGGATTCAGCAGGGGGCTTTCTGTGGGGAAAGCAATTATCACCTTTCTCTTGTAGCAGGTGGGATTCCAACAGAGAAAACAAAATTCTAACCTTTATCAAGAGGATTAAAAGAATTAACTACAAAGCACCATGTTGAAACACAGAGCCTTTTTCTTGAAGAATTTACAAGAAGTGTGGGCTAGATTATTTAACTACATCAAGAGGATTAAAAGCATTAACTATAAGGAACCATGTTGTAACACAGTCTTAATTTTAAAGAACTTTACAGGAAGTGTGGGCTAGGTTCTTTAGGTAGTACTCTATGGAGAAATTTGGTAATGGTTTGTCTTAGAAACAAACTGCTAGCATTGGAGAAATCAGTCTTAGTTTTTCTTTAAGAATCTTGTTTCATTTATGCTTTTTACAAAAAAATTTTTTTTAGGCTTAGCAGAAAATTGTGAGGTAAAAATGGAATAAAATTAGGGAAAATAAAGAATTCAGTGAAACTCCAAAGAAGTAAGATTATAATCTGAAGCATGGTTAATGATTACTTTCTTGATTTTTTTGATGATAGAGGTGTTACAGCTATATATTTTTGACCCTTGCAAACCAGCCATAGTAAACTAATATTGTTTTGAAGTGCTTTATTTTAACATATAGCCATATTTTTAAAATTAATAATAAAAACAAATAGGTTAGTTGGACAATTAAAAAAAGTATTGTCTTCTACTGAATAGGCCATACAATGTCTAGATGTGATAATTAAGTACTTATGTTGCTTTTGGGGCCAAGTTTTTGCTGGATTACCAGTGTATAAAAGTCACAAATTCTAGCTGAGAGCAATCCCTAATGTAAATGATTATTTAAACATTACAAAATCAAACATAAATAGGTAATTATCGCTAACTCATGATATAACCAGTATCATCTTACCAGAAAAAGGAAATTATTTCATATTACCGTATAAAATCCTACACATATGAAAGATCCTGTATGACATGCAATCAGTCAATTCCATCAATGAACTAGTAACTGATATTAGAGATAAATTGTGTAGCAACTCTAGCATCAACACATTTTCATGAAATCGAATAAGCGATACATAATATGGATCTTAGTCATATCAAACACATTTGCATAAAACAATCAAAAATAGAATATTATGTGAATTCAAATTGCGTACCGTAACGCTGTTCTCATTCAGAAATTGTGCGTCTTAGCACTAAAACCTGCCTTTTCTTACAAGAATGCAACCTGGTGCCTTTGTTTAAATGAGGGAAAGCATTATTCTTTTTAGTCCTACTCAGATCCAAACATCTTCTGTCTAAGAAAATCTTCAGACTAAAGACTTTTGACCAAGGTTGTCACGTTAAATTAACATTATTTCCAAAGTGTACTCCTTAATTTACTCTGACCAATCACAAGCAGGAGTTTCTAACATTTTTCATAAGATAATCATTTATTTCATCAGATTTTGGACCTTAGAATCTCTGAACTACATTGCATAACAACTCCCTTTGAAGAATGACTATTTTTGACAGATTCTATCAAGTGGTTATAGTTGGTAACTCAAATGTTTAATTTGTCAGGACAGCATTGCTCTGGTCAAAATTCCATGAGTTGGTGGTGCTGGTCTTTGAAGTCTGACTCTGACATGGGGGTGGGGGGGGAGATGAACTAAGAAAGGTTGAAGTGACCCTTCACAATGACTTTTCTGGTTTAAATGTGATACAATTTTAATGCTCAAAGCATTCAACTTTAAGGTTCAATGCTTATTCAAAATTTGACACATTACACTATGGTTGCCAGATTTTGTGGATAGTTTACGCTTGTGATAAGGAAGAAACCTATCTCTTCTTAGGATTAAAATGTTAAAGGTCAAGTCACTGACTGAAAGAACAAATTTCATTTCTGAAAATTAACTTGAGTCATCCATATTCTATAGTTACCAAGCATAGATGATATCTTGTGTTTAGGGTAAAGAAGAACATAATTGATTTCAGGATGATAGGGTTAAAGTCAAGGTCACTATTACTGAAAGAAGAAAAATAGTTTTCACATAGTAACATCAGTAATTTCAGGTTTTCACACAGTAATATCAATAATTTCAGGTTTTCACACAGTAACATCAATAATTTCAGGTTTTCACACAGTAACATCAGTAATTTGCTGGATGGTTTACAATCAGATAAGGATGAATACTATTGCTTTTAAGATCAGTAGGTCAAAAGTCAAGGACACAAGGACAGTGACAGAATAATAATGCTCTCTGCACAATAATAAGACCACATCACATGCATGGACTTAGCTTTCAGTATACATGTATCTAGTATCAGGGGCAAGGAATAAGCCTGATATTTGTGGGGTCTTAAGATCCAATACAGAAGAATTAAACTTGCCAGTGGCATATAATATGCTGCTCACATTATTGTTCTTCAAGTGTATTATTGTTGATTGTTCTTTCACAAGTGCCTTTTTGTCAAGTATACCATAGCGGAAGCTTGACAATGTCGTCACATGAGTTCCATACATACATCAATCTATTTGTCCATTCATACCAAGGTTATGTGTTAAAGCAGGGAAGGGCATTTCTCTTGCCCACCTATAAGTGAAACTCATTATTCGGCAAATGAAACTTCATGTGACTGGTCGACTTCTATAAAGAAGAAAGAAAAATATTTTAAAGTTCATGCTCTTTTTACTTTTTTTCCCCTGTCTATTTGCTGTTTTAATTATTCAAAATTGAAATTTGTTGCTCTTCTGTCTTAAATTTTAACTTTGATACCACTGTACCACTGTACCACTGTACCACTGTACCACTGTACCACTTAGTATAGCTTGGAGGTTGACTATGGCCAGTTTCTTGTTTTTAGATATTTAAATGCATTTTATCATTTTTTGGCTGACCAAAGTTTTGATAGATCAACACAGCATCTTGCAATTTGTTGCATCGTGTATTATTATAGGACTTGTAACATGATGTAGCCATGCTTGTACTATAATTGTTTTCATGTCTGTAATATAATTCATAAGACTTTATGCATTTTTCTCTCTATTTCAGGATGGGATTTTGTGGTCCCAAACCCATATATTTATGTGGTGCCAGAAATACCAGCAGTAGATATGGATGACTTTATGTTTTCCAAGTGCTTATCAAATTACTAATATCTCATTTATGGCAGCCATATGTGAAGGATATTGATTCTAAAGATGTGTTCTGTTTCCTATCCAGAAACCAGTTTATTTTCAATCCAGAATCAGGTATTAGCATCCATTTTGAACTGTGGGTAATAGGTACTTACACACTCACATTTTACAAGGATAGTACATCATGGCCTATGAATGATCTGTTTATTGGCATTATCATAATAAGGTCAATACCAACCTATCTTTCTGAGCTCTCCAAGTGTGTATCTGTACCCTTCATTTAAGGATATCCTGTCAGATTGATTCAGTTGAGGATATCCTGTCAGATTGATTCAGTTGAGGATATCCTGTCAGATTGATTCAGTTGAGGATATCCTGTCAGATTGATAGATCGATTCAGTTGAGGATATCCTGTCAGATTGATTCAGTTGAGGATATCCTGTCAAGATTGATTCAGAAATTGCTTTATGAATTACCATAGATGGAAATGTTAAGACCATGGTGATATGGTTTTATGTAATTGGTAAATGAAAGCAAAGCAGAATGAGGAAAATTAAAAGACTTCAGCATAAAATAGTGGGAGTCTTCTTCATTACAACACTGGTATTTCAGTGCATGGCCAATATTGTAAAGGAGTTAACCCTGGGAGATGATTTTGAAGGAGAAAGCTGGCAAACAAATCATATGATTATGTCAGACTGGGATAAAGTTTATATTGGTGCTGTAAATCGGATTTACGAGCTGGATTCAAATTTAGTTGTTGAAACAGAAGTGCAAACTGGACCCATACTTGATAGTCCAAAATGTCTTCCTCCACCAAATGAATGTACACACCAGAGAACTTTGATGGACAATCACAATAAGTTATTACTCCTCTATTCCGGTGCAAAAGAAAAGTTGATCACATGTGGAAGTATATACCAAGGAGCATGTGAAGCAAGAAATTTGAACAATATATCACGGGCCAATGAGTATTATACATCCATCACAGGATCTGTGTCAGATTTTGCTGTGGTGGCAAATTCTCCAGATGCCTCAACTGTTGCCTTTATTGCCCCTGGTCCATCTGATTTAATGACGGATGTTTTGTATGTTGCAACAACATACACTGGGACAGGGGATGATGAGATTATTAAAAGAACAAGAGACACCGTACCAGCTATATGCAGCAGGAGTTTAAGTAGAAACAGGTTTTCATTTGCAAAAACAACAGATTCGATACAAGGGAAATTTTCAGGCATGTTCATCAAGAAAGATGTTAGGTCTTCATATCTGATCAAATACATTACAGGATTTACATATGATGCGTTTAGCTATTTTATCACACAACAGCCAGAAGGACCTACAGCAAATGGATTGCATAAAACCATGTCTAAAATTATTCAGATTTGCCAGGAAGATTCTTATTTCTATTCATATGTGGATATGCCTTTTCAGTGTCGCACAAATTCCAAGGAGTATAATCTTTTACGAGCTGCAAGGCTTATTCAGCCATCCAAAAATTTAAGACTGACATTTGGATTACGAAATACTGAAGATGAGATTCTAGTTGGAATATTTACAACAGATGGGAAAGCTAATTATACTGATTCAGCTATTTGTATGTTTACTATGCAGAATATTCGACAGAGGCTGCTGGACAACATAAAACTGTGTTATCAAGGTCAAGAAATCAGTGGAGGTGGTTATCTGGACCAGAAACAATGTCCAAATCTAGTAAGTTCACCATATTTTATAAACCTGATATAAGGTAGAGTACATTATGTTACTATTGGTCCCTCTGTCCATCCAACTATCTGTTACCAATTTCATTTTTGCACAGTTGTCCCATTCATAGTCATCTACATTTACCAAATTAAGTGGATGGCTTACGCTTGAGGTAAGGAAGAAGTCTGTCATTATCAGTGTCAAAGATCTAAAGATTTAATCTTGTACTAATATTTGTCAGTAGAGGACAATTAAATATGAGAAAGAGTTATGATATGTTCTAGTTAACCTTTGTCATAAGATTGATTGATTGTTTGATTTATAAAAACACATGCATGAAAGGTTATATTATGCTGAGGCAATGTTGTATAGTGCCTTGTTCAGAGACACATCATGACAGTATAGTGCCTTTTTCATAGACATATCATGACAGTACAGTGCCTTGTTCAGAGACACATCATGACAGTATAGTGCCTTGTTCATAGACACATCATGACAGTACAGTGCCTTGTTCATAGACACATCATGACAGTACAGTGCCTTGTTCAGAGACACATCATGACAGTATAGTGCCTTGTTCATAGACACATCATGACAGTATAGTGCCTTGTTCAGAGACACATCATGACAGTATAGTGCCTTGTACAGAGACACATCATAACAGTATAGTGCCTTGTTCATAGACACATCATGACAGTACAGTGCCTTGTTCAGAGACACACCATGCCAGTAAAGTGAATAGCACAGAGACATGCCATGGCATCAAATTGTCTAACTCAGAGATACACCATGGCAGTAAAATGCTTTGCTCTGAGACTCGTCATGGCAGTAAAGTGCCTATAACAGACACAGTTACCATCAGTAACATGCTTTACTCAGAGACACAAATTTACAGTAAAGTGACCTGCTCAGTAACATGACACAAAAGAAAAGCGCCTTGCTCAAAGACTTACAATGGCAGTAGTGTTTTGCTTAGTGACACACCATGGCAATAAAGTGCTTTACTCAGAGACATACCATGATAGTAAATTGCCTTGCTCAGACACACAATGGCAGTAAAGTGCCTTGCTCAGAGACATGTAATGGCAGTATAGTGTCTTTTTCATAGAATAAACCATGCTTTGCTTAGAGACATGCACTGGCTTTAATGTGCCTTGCTCAGTGACATGCCGTGGCATTAAACTTGCTCAGAAACATGCAATGGCAGTAAGTGCCTTGCTCAGAGATGTGCCATCATAGTAAAATTCTTTGATCAGAGACACACAATGGCAGTAAAGTGCCTTGCTGAGAAACATACCATGGCAATAAAGGACCTTGCTCAGAGACATGCCATGGAAGTAAGGTATATTGCTCAGAGACATGGCATGGCAGTGTGTTGCTCAGAGACACAATGGCAGTAAAGTGAACTGCACTGAAACATGCAATGGCAGTAAAATGGCTTGCATAGAGATGCACAATGGCAGTGAAATGACTTTCTCAGAGACATGCAATGTCAGTAAAGTGCCTTACTTAGAGACTAACAATGGTAGTGAAATGTCTTGCTTGTAGACACACAATGGCAGTAAAGTGCCCTGCTTGGAGACACACAATGGCAGTAAAGTGCCTTGCTTCCACTAACAATGGTATTGAAGTGTCTTGATTGTAAACACACAATGGCAGTATATTGCTTTGTTCAGAGACACAACATGGCAGTACAATGGTGTGTTCAGAGACATGTAATGGCAGTAAAGTTCCTTGCTCAGAGACACACAATGGCAGTAAAGTGCCCTGCTTGTAGACACACAATGGCAGTAAAGTGCCCTGCTTGGAGACACACAATGGTAGTAAAGTGCCCTGCTCATAGATACTCTATGGCAGCCAACACAAAACAATTTGGATGCAGACAAATGTAGAACACAACAGAAAACTACTTTTCTTTATATTTTGCTATTCACTTGTACAAAAGTATGTTTTCTCTGTATTTTCTTAGTCATTTGATTGCATTTACTATTCTTTGCTTTGATACAAAATGGTGTTAGCATAAAAGTCCTCAAGCAGGCTTAGCTGGTTTTATTTATAACATTTCTCCACATGTTTTATGAATCCAAACAGTAAGTGTAAATGTATTAACATGTATGAAAATAATCCCTACATTTTATTTACTGATGATATGATAACTTTTTATGTTTGTTTTGAAAATTTACCAAGCCGAATATACACCCTTGACTTTTTTAATGCATAATAAATGTTGATTAAACCTAAAATTGTTGTGTTTAGGAGAAGTATAGCACTGCAGTGTTACAATAAATGTTTTCTTAAATTTAAATTGACATATAGAAATGGTTTCCATTTTTGAAGTGTCTGGGTTCTTATTTCATTTGCAGGTTGCTTATGTGCAAATACAATCCAAGCAATAGCTCATCTAGATTAAAAAACCCTTCTAGGATGCATCAAAACAATTTCTATACATCAGTCCCTTTGCCTTTCTTTAATGTCATTGGGACTGAAAGAAAAGCAATGGTTGTGAAACAATCATTTGAGCTCTCTACTTTTCACAGTTATCAAGATTTGTTAGTGGCAAGGGTCAGGAAACATCCCTATTGATTAAATAACATTAGTTCTACATCATACACCAGACAGAAAAATCTGGATTGTTTGCACTTTTGATAAGGAATAGGCATGTTGATTTTGGAATCAAAAGGGCAAAGCTTAAGATTTTCTCACTGAAGGAAGTACATTGGTATAGGTGCTGAAATGTAATTTTATCTATACAGAGTACTATTTAACATGCTGAAATGTAATTTTATCTATATAGAGTACTATTTAACATGCTGAAATGTAATTTTATCTATACAGAGTACTATTTAACATGCTGCTACAGAGGACTATTAAATATGATGCAATCATACTAAATTGTTGACAGTGCTCTTGTCACACATGGTTTTGGATATATGTCACTCACTCAATTGGTTTGTAACAAGTCGGTACTTTTGTTAATAATATTTCAATGTTTAAAAGATTGTACTTTTCAAAATCTCAACATTTAGTGAATAGATGTAAAAGACGCCATGCTGATTCTCTTGTAAAATAACTGCAAAATGTGCATGCTAAGTACTTAACAAAATATTAACGATGCACAGCATATATAAACTGGCCAGAACTATCTCACTGATTTCATGACAAAGGTCAAATCTATACTAGAACAGATAAATCTGAGGTAGACTGTAAGGGGAGGCAAGTCATCAGGTAACATAAAGTGTATGAACCAATCTTTGTAAACTGAACCACATCATTTGGGAAACTTAAACATAGAAATTATCTACCCAGATTCATCCCAGACATTGATAAGACAATATAGATGGACAATATATGTTAAGAACCATAAGAAGGTCACAATTGCATCATTTTCACACAGAAGGTCACATTTGCATCATTTTCACACAGAAGGTCACATTTGCATCATTTTCATACAGAAGGTCACATTTGCATCATTTTCACACAGAAGGTCACATTTGCATCATTTTCACACAGAAGGTCACATTTGCATCATTTTCACACTGGCCAGCATTTAATGTTGCCATAGCTGTTGCTATTTAGATAAGTTGGATTCGCTTGTGATTGTAACCTGCATAGAATCAAATCCAAAGCAAACTGAAAATCATGAAAAGTTAAAAAGTGGAGGAGAAAAAACAATGTAAAAAGAGATATCCATTTCACATAATTCACCAAAAAGTGAAAAAATGAAAATGAAGCAGATGCAGATATGTGTTCCTGTTGCGGCTGAGTCTGTCAAGGAAATCTTTGACATTGTCCTGGCTAACAATATCCCTTTGGAATTTGTACTCCCATACAACTTGAGGCCTACAAGAAAATAAAAGACTGTACTCCCATACACCTTGAGGCCTAAAAGAAAATAAAACACTGTACTCCCATACACCTTGAGGTCTACAAGAAAATAAAACACTGTTCTCCCATACACTTTGAGGCTTACAAGAAAATAAAACACAGTACTCCCATACACCTTGAGGCTTACAAGAAAATAAAACACTGTACTCCCATACACCTTGAGGCCTACAAGAAAATAAAACACTACAGTACTCCCATACACCTTGAGGCTTACAAGAAAATAAAACACAGTACTCCCATACACCTTGAGGCTTACAAGAAAATAAAACACAGTACTCCCATACACCTTGAGGCCTACAAGAAAATAAAACACTACAGTACTCCCATACACCTTGAGGCCTACAAGAAAATAAAACACAGTACTCCCATACACATTGAGGCTTACAAGAAAATAAAACACAGTACTCCCATACACCTTGAGGCCTACAAGAAAATAAAACACTGACCTTATTATAGGTCATTATAACTTAAATTTCAGTAAATAAGAGTGAAATTTATGTACTAAAAGCATTACATTATGAGTAGATATGTATGTAAAAGCATTAAATTAATGTAATCATCATAAAATTAGGAAAATATACTTTACATGTACTGACAATATTGACAAACTGAATAAGTATGTTAGATACGTCAATTAAACCACTATTGCATGAAACTTAACATGCTTTTGTTGTTCATTCGAAAAATGGATGAGACACAATACTTGTTAACTTTAACAATGCTGAGTTAGCTCCTTTCTACTATGATTTACCACAATCAAATCTATAGGAAGTGTATGTTCGGAATACCTTAATATGTCAGATTCAAGACATGGAGGTAATAAGGAAATGATTTATGGCACATCTAATCACATTTGACAAGACTGAAAAAAATAACAGGTTCTTAAGGTCTCACTGGACAGTTATTTTGGCAAATTTTCATCCATCAATGACCTATTGCAGACAAATGATAATAATAAAACATTAAAGATATAAAATAAAAACTAACTAATGATTTTTGTTGAAAGGATATTTGTAAGATTCTGACTGAGGTATTAAGGATAATTCCTTATGCAGCTGATGGCTTTTACACTGAACCAACACTTACCCACCCCCCGTTTTATTTAAACATTCATTTTTGACAGGAAAAAAATATTTTGAATATTTTGCTGTGACAAGGTGGCTAAAAGAATCAGTTTGTGCCTTATGCATGAATAAAGTTTGCTAGTATTATAAAAAATTGGCATTCTTTTCATCAGTCCTCAACCATCTAGATTTTGATATTTGCCTCTGTAGCAGACACATATAAATACATAAGCCAGGTCAGCTGGTCATTTGCAGCCTCAGTTACACATTTGATTTCCAATGCTAGTCAAATCAATAGTTTACCCGTTGACAAAAGTTTGTTATTGTGCATAAATGATTTAAAATTCAGTGACACAAAACTCTTACCTTTTGACCCCTAAATCAACAGGGTTCTTCTTGACCCCATCTGCAAGGTGTCCACAATGTTTGGCAATTATAGATGATGGAAAATTTAAGTTATTTTGTGAAACCTGTCTTAACTGTGACAGGCAGTCACCAATAAGCCAACCCATTTCCAACTCTGACTCAAAGTAAATGTAAACTATATTACATATTTAGCTTATGTGTGAATTTATAAATGATAGGATTGTGAAAGCTTCTTCCAGTGGATCAGAGTCACCTGACCAGTCACTGACAGGTGGACAAGTCATATATTCAAACAGTTGGTATTCAATGGCAAGGGATCACTTGTCACTGTTCACTACCTGCCAGGCAATGGTAATTGGGTGCTGTTCGCTGATCAACATTTTCTGTAGAGTATCTGTCACCTGTCATTTGAGTTCCTTGGTTATGGATGGGGATTGGGTCAATGGATAGATCCGAAATGACTAGTTAAGCTCCACCCCCTTAGAGACAGTTACTACGAACCCCAAGCTTCCTATTAAAATGGCTGACTCATCACAGAATACAGGCACCATGTCAGATTCTCTCTCGCATATTTCCGATAACATTTCACTTCAACATTAACATATGGACAACGTTCGTTTGCACACCAGGGCCCGGCGACGTGGAACAAATTGCCCATTGAAATTAGACACAAAGACACAGTGGTCCCTTTTAAGAGTGCTCTTAAGACTCACCTGTTTCGACTGCAGGGACAAACTTAGCGACCTAATCATGTTTTGTATCTTAATGTATGTTTTCAGCATGTTTTTATGTTTTCCAATTTCATTGTTTTTGTCATTTGTTGTTCTGTAGTGTAATCATATCATTATTATTGATGGTGTAAAGCGCTTAGAGCTTCGAAAGATTAGGCTCTATAAAAAGTCCTCATTATTATTATTATTATTATTATTATTATTATTATTATTATTATGCACTTAAATACCTTCCTGATCATAGAAGCTTTCCAGTAAAGCGTTGCAGAAGACTTTGATCTACTTTACGCAAGAATATATACACGATATCAAAGGTTCGGAGTTTGAAAATAAGATTCGCGTAGAGCGAGATGCTGTCCATCTATGAAGAGAAGCAGCCAACGCACCGTCTGCAAATCGAAATTACGGAGGAAAAGTGTGAAGATGCATACTATTGATGTAAATCGATGTAAATTTAATGTTTTGTATTTTTTATGAACTAATGTTTATGTTTGAACTATTTAATACCATGAAGTAATAATGGCAACTGTTATAGTACAAGTCATGCAGGTCATGTAGCCGATCGGTACAGACTATTTAAGTAATGTGGCTTATTTTTTTTACAATTTGATTTCACATCCATTAAATGGCGAGCATTCACTTTATCTGGATCCTCATACATCCATATTCCTTTAGAAATTCATTATAAATTCATTATATACACACTGTTCAAGAAGTACACTCGGCACAGACATATGTTAAATTACGTAAATGGATATATTTGGATGAGGTAAGCTCACATAAATAAGATGGAATCTCAGACAGCAGCATTGAAGAAAACAAAACAGTATCTGACATTTCTTATTTGTATTTATATCACTGGGAGGATTTACTAATTTCATTTATCAAAATTGTAACTTTATCAAATTTTTTTTGGAAACCTAATAAATAATATATAAACACTTCATCTGGCATTTCACTGAGTGGTGTAAACAGCGTGTTTTAGATATAGGCACCAACAGCATTTCTTATACTAATGAATGTGTATGATATTGAAAAATAAATATGTATTGCTGCAGTGTCAGTGGACATTGCTCCCATGTAGTAGGGCTAATTAAGTCCCTACAGGGTTTCAAACTACATAACTTCACCACTGTTCCTGTATAAAACGACTATATCCAACCTTCCCAGATATCTCTCATCTGCATTGCATGATCCCCATGCCCATAGAAGCACCATTTTGTAAATATATACAAAAAATCATGAAAGTCTGTAATGCAGCTGTATTCTCACCACACGTTTGTTTGTGGGTAAAATATGGCGGATGTTACCGTAGCACCGGACGCTATTATCCGATTGGTCAACATCTGTGGATTTGATTGACAGATCGGATCTATGCATACCCTCTCCCTTCACCAGGTTACCAGTTCTGCTAAGGACTGGAAAGCAGCATACAGATGGACAGTGGATCAGATCAGTGCCACCCTTTCCTATTATCCACTCAATCCTTTCAGGATGTGGAATAATCCAGTGCAGGAAAGTGATTTTCTTCTTCCCTCTGATGCAGCTATGGACTAAAGGAGAATGGTATCATACTAGAGAGGTCAGAGGTTCCCTAACTCACTAGTCTTAGCCACAACAATGAGACACAGAACATCAAAACCCTTCCTTCCAGGAGTTAGAGCAGGATGAAAACATCCTGTCAGTCTTTGTATACTCTAACAAGTTTGATACGGAACAGGTTGAGATGGCTTCTCCTCCCTTCCAGTTATCTGCTTCCCCCTGACCACCATCCCAGATGGTGGAGGAGGAAGGGGTCTGATCTTTGATAAAGCAATCAATGAAGTTTGCTCTCTTCTATCACTGGATTTATATCCCATGCCTTGAAGCACAGAGGAGATTAAACTTGGCTCCAATTGGGAGAGATTCATCATCCAGATTTCATGTTGCTCCCACACTCAGACATGATCATTGTGCTCTCTCAAACATTTAGCCAGGAATTTTCTAGGTAATGTTATGTATATTTAAACTGTGCTGTTTGCTTGTTAGGTTTTCTTTAAAAAATATTTTTATTTTATTACATGCTATTGTATTGTAAAATTATGTAAGACTTGACGTTGTCCAAAATTGAATTCATTTCTGCTTGGTCAGAATTGTTTCTTACTTTTATTCTGTAAACATCTAATACATAGCTAAAATATTAATTTTGTGTATGGACTTAATATCAGGAGCGTTATTAATAAAAGTAGATATGTTTATTTTGGTCTTGCTCAAGATTATTGGAAATTACCTGGTGTACAAGTAATAGTCCATGTTAAATATTTTTTTTTTGGTAATAGGTTTATAAAAATAATGAACATTTGTTCTTAAAACATAATGATCTATCTAGAAGGTTATTTTCCATTCTGTAATATTTTTTGTTTAGAAAATGCTCATTGTGACCTTAGATCAAGTAGAAGACTATATAATCCTGTCACTGAAGATAAAAATTCAATTGTGCTGTAATCATATTGTATTATATGTTGCGTCCAGTGTTATTTTGGGTTTGAATCTATTTTCTTCAAGTTATTGAAATCAAGTGTAATTTTTTTACTTTCTCTGGAAATATAAAAGTGCTCTGATAAATTATTGGATAGCGACACTCACTGGAATTTATATAGCGAATTCAAACTCAGCATTTTACAAGCTACAATTCTTTCTGTAGAGCAAGACTGTTTATGTTTCAGTGGAAATTGAATAATTTTCTCTCCTTGCTAGCCAGGTTTCTTTAAGCAAATGAGGACATGCTGGTATCTCCATTCCCTACATCCCTACAGAGATACTGGGGATGGTCAGGATTGACTTTTATGCCCAAATAGATTTGACATTTCTATTTCCCAGATTGAAAGAAATAAATTAAATATATTTTCCTTATCCTTATAGGCTTAGCTGATATTTCTGCTTCCACCATTACAAAGTGGATTGTCACAACTTTCCAGAAAACTTATCAGTACCTTCCACAGAGGGACCTTTCATTTATTAAGATTACACCCAATGCAGTTCAAGCAATTGCCATCTCATGGGTCAGCTTAACTCATTCATCTTTGAAGGATGTGATAAAAGCCATAATTTATTGATCTCACACTCTTTTCTCCTGCTTCTATCTTTATTCATTTGTGCACTAGAAAGAAGGCATTTTTTCCTCTGGGGCTCATACTCATTGCACAGAATGTTGCCCAAGTGCACCATCTTACACTAGTGGACACTTCTACTGTAAGAGTGGGTATTTCCAAATGTGTCTTCCAGTTATGAGGGTCATCAGCCTCCTACTGAATTAGCACATTCATCTATGCAATAGCAACAGGTAACATATTGATATTTAAAGGTTGTGGGGTTGGAATTGGGTAAAACTAATGATAATCTTATCAGTTATTGTTGACAGATTCCCTTCTTCCACCCGCTCAATGATATCCTACTAGTGGTCTACATACTTAACATGTCCAAAAGGTTTACTTTTCACTATGTGGTAAAAATTGGTAACTGGATGGTGGAGAATACAATTTATCATGTATAAATCCTTTTTTGACTTTGTCATAATGACCTTGACCTTGAAATAAACTACTTCCTTACCCCAAGTGCAAGTTGTCCATAGAATCTATTTCAAGATGGACAACTTGCATTGTTGTGCAGAAACCCCTTTTCTTACTAAAGACACAGTGACCTTGACCTTTAGGCTTTTGTCCCCCAAATTAATAGCATTTTTCCTCACCCTATGTGTAAACTTCACACATTTTGGTTGACAACTCCATACTTCTCTCAATATTTGATTCCATTGATCTCATTTCAAGAAAAATTTATTTCAAACGTTTTGAGATGGGTTTGTATATGTGTATTGATCACTGGTCCCAGGCCCCCATGACATCAGCTGATTTGTTTTGGTTATCTGTCACCAGTGATGATTTAATTTATATTTATTAAAATTTTTTGTTTTGTCAGTTGTTTTTTTTTTATCTATTTCATGCTATTATAACTAAATCATGCTTATGTGATTTGGAAATTTGTTCAGAAAATCAGTTTGACCTGTCTCTTTTTAAACACCAAAGGCTGATCTATATCCTGACCTTAATTCAAAATTAATAACATCCATGTAAACAAGTTATTTTTTAATTTGTTTTTGTTGAGGGATTCATAAGATTGAGATTGACACTATAGTTATACAGGACCTTAGGCTTAGACTTGTAAATAGTTTTTACCTTATTTCAAAAATCACCAGTGAAGTAAACAACTTTTTTCGAATATTAATTTCTTAAAGTTGTTGTCAGGGTCATGTTGGGAGTATGTGATGCAAACATAATCACATGACCCTCATCCTGGTACCTCTTTTGTCTTTCAAATTACTGTATAACCTTTGTCATAAAAAAATAATCTTAGTTTGGGCTTGACACTTGATGTCAAGACGTTTTCTTCCGTTGTAGCCAGTTTTCAAGTTATGTTAAATTTTCTTCAGATTATTTGGATTCTTAAAGTTTAATTCATTTTCTCCGGAAATATTTGAGTGCTTATAGAGAATTCTTCGACAAAGACATTGCTTAAAATTTTTTAAAAATTTTCTTAGGATTTCCAACACCGTTTCTTGTGTTTATACAAGGAACTGTAGATCCAACACTGAACATGATAAGCACACATAATCACCTTCCATCTTGGATTTTCATCGGGACTAAAGTCTTGAATTCAATAGAACATGTCATTACTATGATTTTTAAAATTTTATTTGTGGATTATTTTTGGATTTGATTTCTAAAACCGTTCTTTTATCCATTTTTCCATTGCTTTTCCAGGGAAATAAGTTATTTTGTTACATGTTACAAAGCTTGTTTTCTCTCTTTGTTACCATTTAAACCTAAACCAATAATATAACCAATTGTTCATGCCAGCCTGCATTACAGACAGCTGATGCAGACTTGTCAGTTGATGGTAAATCACTCAGTATTGATGAATTAGATCTAAATTCTCATTGTCATAGGGCCATGATGGTATGATATAATGCTATTGACTTTAAAGGTTGCTGTGAAGAATACAAGGAATCTAGCCATCTCAGAATTTGAATTTTTGTTCATTTTGCTTGATATGCATGACATTTAATTACCTAGTACTATTTTTGGTAAATCCACACATAGTAGTGGCACCTAATTTGATTAAAGGTGGATTATCTCACTCCACACATAACCTAATCAAGCCCACAGGTACTCTGATGCAAGCTTGATGTGAAATAAAAAAAAACAATAATCTAAAGGGAAAAAAATTATACAGAGTGATACAAATACCTTAGATAACATCCCATGACCCATTTTGACATAGGACCCCCTCATTTTGACATAGGACCCCCTCATTTTGACATAGGACCCCCTCATTTTATATTGTATGATAGAGAGTGTCTTATGTCAAAATGCCGGTCATGGGGGTAATCTAAGGTATTTTTATCACTCTATGATTTTTTTCCTTTAGATTATTGTTTTTTAGTTCACATCAAGTTCGCATCAAGCACCTTTGAGTGGATATGATAGCAAACTTTGTTAACTAGAGTTATACCTGCATGAAATTGATATGAAAATTATTTGTCAGAAATTGCGAGCATTAAATCGCTGTCTTTGATCTGCTGAAAGAAGATAAAACTGCGTTGATGGGTTATAGTGTTATTATTATATGTTGTGCAATACACCTTGACAAAGTGGGACGTAATAAGCTGGCACTAGCAATTTCAGTTGCTAGTCACTTGAGCACACAGAATCGCACAACCATCATTTTCAAATATTGTATAACAAAATATTAAATGAAAGTCTCATACTGGTTTGAATAAAAATACAACACAAAAGAGCACAAAATTCTCTATATTTGTTGCATGACCAACTTCTGGAGTTTAATGTATCACGTGACTAAGACGTTGATATGTGCACTCACGCAGGGAGCATATGTAGCAGGGAACCAGACTACTCTGCTTGATGAATCAGACTAACCAAGTTTCTTGTAGTTGTCAAAATAAATATGTTGAGAATTATATTGTCAGATTCTCGCGGGTCATTAGCGTTATTCATTTAATATTGTTTAAGCCCCACTTGTCAAAGGGTAAGTATTACGTCCCACTTTGTCAAGGTGTATTGCACAACATATAATAATAACACTATAACCCACTCCCCTC
Organism: Unio pictorum; assembly: GCA_030141615.1. Taxonomy (NCBI): domain Eukaryota; kingdom Metazoa; phylum Mollusca; class Bivalvia; order Unionida; family Unionidae; genus Unio; species Unio pictorum. The sequence continues at coordinate 5,626,703 of JARLTB010000152.1, read as the reverse complement.
TGATACTTGCTATCTAAGAGATTACCGCCCTCGGTATAATTGCCCGGTTCGAGTAAAAGAATGTATATGGTAACCTGAACAGGTATACTGAACAAAACAACTCCAAGCCCCCGTAAAGATAAATAAACAATTTAATCAATTACATACACAATGAAATTTCCTTTCATTAGGAATACACGCGGTTTAGAAATAAACTTTCATGAAATTACAAATAGATTTGAAATAGTTAAACTGATAGTTAAACCTCATCATAGGATTGAGTGTCAAATCAAAATCACTGCTTTTTGTTCGATTTTCATAACCTGTTAAGTGTTATCCTCGAACCACGTTCTCTGCTCAATCCAATGTTGATCTAGAAGTTCTTGTCCCTCGAGATACTTTTCCCTCATGGATGTTCCGCTTGAACTCAGACTTGTCCACTGTATCAATGTATACACCTCTCGATTTCTCCTTCACAATTCCCCTTTTCCCGTACTTGTACTTTCTTTCCCAAAAAAGCTATTAAGGTTCTTAAGGTACAAATGTATTTCTCTCCAATAACATTCAGAGCCTTTTCAAAAATAATGATAATTCTACACTGGCTCTCTTGCAGAGCACCCTTTTGAAGACTGAATTCTAATTTAGGTAGTCCGATATTATGTTTGAAAGATTTCTCATGTTAAACACACTCACTATTCAACCGTGACCAATCAGAATCAAATGTATTTTCTCCCACTTCTCTCTAACAGTTGCTTACATCATGGGCAATATGACACGCTTTGGTTTTAATTAACCGAATCTCTGTTTTATCTCAATCCTGATATTTTTGTGATAAAATGAAACTTTATATGGTCACATCGGTCAGTCTGGCTCTGAACGGTTAATTAGCACAACGACCACATTCTACTATACAAATTCTCTCTCTCTCTCTGGCATGATGTCTCGTAAATTTAACTAATGGCTACTTGGCTACAACTAATGGTTTATTAATAGATCAACCAAAACTTTGGCACTTCACATATATGTTCGTTTTGGTGTTTGCGAAATGTATTATTGAAATTTTGTACAACATTAAAAAGAAATTTGTTGTTGATATCACGTGACTGTTTGACTTCAGATATCGCTGTTTGGTATTTGTAAGGTCATGTGACTATTGGCGAGTACAGGGTCAGGTTTTGTCCATGCCATGTTTTGTTGAGTTTATCAACAGTTAAATACATAACGATTATAATACTTGCCATTTTTGAGAAAATAATTTTCGTATCAATTTCATGCTGGTATAAGTCGATATGATATAGTTAAATTTCCTAGGCCCGCTGGTAAGCTATCTTACTTTGGCGGCAGATTCCAAAATTAAAAAAAAAATATGTTATTGCTCTGAACACACATGTCCAAATATGAAAAATGAGGTTGAAATATTAAGAAGAAACCAGGATGAATTTTTTAAGAATCTCTGAGGTGAATGTAGGTGCGATACTTTTACGCATTGATACATAGCTGTCATTTATTTTAGAAATTGTTGTCCCTTTTATTATATATTAAAAAACGATAAGAGCCGATTTATCACTACGGGGTTGGAGACTTGTTTATTGAACTTGAAAAAGACAAGTTGATTTTACAGATAATTAAATCCTTGTTTATACAACAATATATACTTTTGAAGGTCTTTTGTCACAATTTAAATCAACACTTTTGGAAATGTCTGTAAGTGATGGAAGTTTTAACCAAGCTGTCTTAAATGGTTTAGGTTGGTTGCACATAAATTCAGGGCTATACTTGTTTCATTACAAGATAAGATTCTAATTTGCATTTGTTTTTTTTTTGTTTGTTTAAAACAATACTGTTATAGGAAATGTTTACTTTGTATAACATAAATATATATTACTTCACCGTCTCCAGCATGTATTAAGCTATCAGAATACAGCTTTACAGTGTGGTTCAAGTCCTACTTAGTCAACAGGACACAAGTTGTATCTACAAATAGAATACACACCAGCCCAGTTGATCTATGTTGTGGTGTTCCACATGGGTTTGTTCTTGGACCTGTTTTCTTCATTCTATTCACTCAACCGCTCTCAAGTGTCAGAGCATCACCCAGTGTCTCAGCAATTATACGCTGATGACACCGAAATATACAAGTCTAGCTATCCAACTGAAGCTGATGCTACCATCCAAGTAGTACAGAGGCGCATTTTTGATGTGAAATCATGGATAACATGTAACAAGCTGCAGATGAATGATGATAAAACTGAGGCTGTTCTGATCACAACACAAAGACTTTCTCATTCAAATCCTTTACCTCAAATAGTAAATATCTGCAACAACAATATTAAATTCACACAGCCAGTATGAAACCTGGGTGTTACTCTAGACAGTACTCTCACATTGCACCAACATGTCATGAACAAATGCAAGGCTGCATAACTTGAGCTGAGACACATCAGCTCCATTCGCAAATATCTTTCAGTTGTGTTCATTAGTACTTTCAAGACTGGACAACTGTAACTCAGTTCTGTCTGGTTCATCTAAATATCTACTCCAGAAATTTCTACAAGTTCAACACACAGCTGCTTGGACCATCTTTAGAGTACCACGATCAGAGCACACCTCCCCTGACTGCTCTGTACCCTACACTGGCTATCCATTCTATCCAGAATCAAACACAAAATTTGTTGTCTGTACTATGTTTCACTGATGGACTCCTGTCTGGCCTCACCCATGTGTACACACCTGCAAGATACCTGTGCTCCTCTTCTGACAATCGTATACTTATTATTCCCACTATGAAAAGAAATTAATATGGACAAAGTTATTTTGCATACCAGGGTCCAGCAACGTGGAACGAATTGCCCATTGAAATTAGACACAAAGACATTATGATCTCTTTCAAGAGTGCACTTAAAACTCACCCTTTTCGACTTCAAAAACAAACTTAAAAATGTTTTTTACCTCAAATATTTTCAGCATTTTTTGTTTTCAAATTTCATGTTTTTATTTTTTTGGGTATTTATATCATTAAAAATGTTGCAAAGTACTTAGAGCTTCAAAAGATTAGGTGCTATACAAAGTCATCATTATTATTATTATATTATTATTATTATTATTATTATTATTATTATTATTATTATTATTATTATTATTAATATTAGTACATGTATTATTATTATTGTAATGCTCTAGAATTCTTTAGAATTTAAAGTTTGAAAGGAAACAAAATAAATTTTGCTCATTGTTGTTTCCATGTAGCAACATAGTGCAGGTCAGCAAAATGAAGTTAGAATTTGTATTCTGTACATTGTTATGGCTTTAAATGCCAATTGATAGAAATATAGTCAAATACTTTTTGTGTGACTCATTTTGTGGTATTTTACATCTGACATATTTTGGAGAGTATTGAAAGAGAAACATCTTCAGTTTTAAAATCCCAAATGTTCTTTAATTTCAATCAGTAATGGTCATATGGTAACTTTGAAAAAGTTAATTTTATGCTGGGAAAAACCCGAAAAAGACCTAAAAGATTTATACACCGCTCCCTCGATAACTCGCGCCCTGATAACTCGCGAACCCGCTTATAACGCGGTGTCCGGCGTGGATCCCGTTTTTTTAAAGAAAATATTTTTTAAAAATGAAGAAAATCGTGATCAGAACTGGTGAATGAAACCTTGATATATCGCCCGTTTTATCGTCGAAAATGACGGTTAGTGCCCGAAAAGTTAGAATCAACATCGTGAAATTTTCAGGTTTTAATAAGGAATCGCATATCTTGTTAGATTTTATCAGGAAAAATATTTTCTCAGTTCACTGTAAATAATAATACTGTATATGTATAGGGGAAATTAGTGTTTTAATCTTTTCATTGTGTTGCAATGTACTTAGAAAAGCATGGGTACGATGGACAAGGCACTGTATTTCAGTTGCTTTAGCTCTAAATAACCTGCTTGTGTTGCTGTCAAAAAATCATAAACCAGACCATTTTTATTGCCATATTTAAAGATAGATATTTATATGAACTAAATTTGTTTTAATACTAGTTGGCTGTACATTGTTTTACTGGAAAATAAACCTGTTTTGTAAAGCACATGCACTCATTTAATATATTTATGTATTTATTTAACAGAAAACACTGGAACAAAAAGAATGACAATACCATTGCTAAATGACCTAGAATACGAATTGGTTTTCTTCAGGTTTTAAACATATTTTCATGCTGATTCAGAAATAAAATTGAAATTTGAATACTTTCCAAATGTCTTTTTGTGTAAAAATTTGATTGGCAGTGTTATTTATGAATTCTACTGAGAAGAAGTGCAGCAATAGATAATTTGATGGCTCTGTGGAACTGTTGCCAGAAAACACCTCCAGGTGCATCCATAAATATTGCATCTTAAGCTGGCATGGTAAGTGATATTGCAAAATGGTATCTGCTTAAGATCAAAATGAATTAGTTCCTCTTGAGTTTTTGTGAAATTTAAGGTTTCAAATGTTTCCTGAAATAACGATCCAGGCAATAAGTTGTTTCCTTTTGTAGAGCTTTTATGTAATCCCACGCTCTATGAGTTATGAGTTATCCATCATCGATTGCTACCAAATCTTTTCAAGTACCTTGCATTTGGGAAGAACCAGCATCGGGCTCAAAAGGTTAAAAGATCAAGGTCACATGAACTGAAAGAAAAGAGCTCACAATAACTTGTATACCAGATATGTTGGGTAAACTTTGTAAATAGTTTCCGTTTTGGAGACAAGAAAGACAAGTATGTGTTTTGTCAAAAGTTCAAAGGTCAAGAGTCATAGGAACTATAACAATTTGTGATATGATCTGCTTTGATCGTTCTGTATAGATGGCTTGCATGTTTGCATTTGACACATGGAAGATACAAAGTTTGCTGAACTTATCTGGTATACAAATTATTGTGTGCCTCTTCATTTTTGTGTTAAATGGTAATATAATAATAGGGTTACAGGACTGAAATAAGGAGAGGAACAAATTCACAAAACTGCTGAAGCTCAGTACTTCTGGCTTTCATTGTAGATGACTTGTATTTCAATTAAAGATAAACACAATCAACAGTGCTGAATCAGGGCTCACCAGTGTTTTTTATAAAGATTTTATCTTGTAAACATTTTGTACATTCAAGAAAGAAATTTACAGTTAGGTAATAGCCTGTTTTTTTTTTTGTTTTTTTTTACATGAAAATGCTTTTTTTTATTATGAGGTCAGGTAGAGGACCATATAATCATGTTTCTGGAAAAATTATATTTTCATACTGTATGGTCTGAGTAGAATGAGTTGTATTATTTTTTGTGTCCAGTATTTTATTTGGACTGGATATTATTCATTCATTTTATTTCATTCAAGTTATCATTCTCTGAAAATACAAAGTGCTCACAAATAACATTCATGGAAATAGAGACTTGAATTTATTGTCAAAATTTCAAATAAGGATGCACTTTTGGATGATATTATTGTGATTCAACAAAAACTGTTGGCACATCACTAACACGGGCCACCAAAAGCACATCAACACTTCTAGCATGGGATTTATTTTAGAATACCACTAAAGTTTGTTCAGAACTTAATCATTAGAACTTGTGTTTGAAATTCTAGGATTATTTGGGATTTATTTTTCAATACTATAAGTCTATAAGTTATTTTTACATTTTTTACTTTGTATTCATGGGAAATAAATTATTTATTGAACTTTAAAAAAACTTGTTAATTCTCACTCTGACCACTCTAAAAGTCTATTCTTTCTCCTGCCATTGGTACTGGGGCCTCAAGTGGTCGAGTGGTCTAAAGCGCTTTCCATTACAGATCACTGCCATCTAACCTCTGTGTGTGTTCGAGTCTAAGATTCAGCTAATGTAGTTACGTGAGAAAGCTTGCCAGTAGCTACTCGTGGGTCGGTGGTTCTTTCCGTGATTTTTCCTGGGTTCTTCCTTCACCAATAATACTGGCCAACATGTATAGCCTATCATGTGCTGAAAAATGCTGTTACACCCTAAAACAACAACAACCTGCCATTTGTTTGTCATCCAGACATCTATTATTGCTATTCTTCCTAAACTATTTGGAGGACTGCCATGAAAATTTTATGCACACATTCATCACATTGGCACAATTTTCATTTAGGGCTAATAAGACAATCTGAAGCGCCGATCCAATATGGCCCAAATTTTTGAAAATCATTTTTTTTACCCTCTTGCATAGATGGTCATATCAGCATTGGTTTTGGACTAAAAGATTTCTTTTGGTCAAACATGAAATGGTGCCAATCTGGTATCTAATATGACCACCAGAGTGGCCATCTTGACAATTTCATTATGGCTACTCTTTCTTCATCGATGGTCATTTAAAACTTTTTATGTTGCCTAAGTTGGTCCTAAAAATTGGACAGCTAATATGTATGGTTTGGAAAAATCTTATTAATTTTGGGGTCATAGTTTTCTGTACAGAAATTTCAACATGTAATACTGATTGGATGTTTGGGTGACTGATGAACTGGCTCAGTTTTTATTGATTCTGTTTCATGCTCTTTTTTATATATTGAAAACATAATATAGTTTTAAATAATGAGGAAGTACAAGTATTAATAAAGTTAACATACACCCCATGGTAGTATGCTTATTTTTAAAAAGAGTTTGTGTCACCAAAGGTTTGCTTTTCATGCAGGGAATAATTCCTGTGTTACTGTCATTACTTGCCAATAGCTTCTCGTGGGTCGGTGGTAATCTTTCCGGATTCTTCCTCAACCAGTAATACTGGCCGCCATGTATAGCCTATCGTGTGCTGAAAAATGGCATTAAACTCTACAACAACAACAACTGCCATTACTTTGAGTAGAAGAGTGCTGGACAATAATAGAAATTAGTCCAATCAGAAAATGCAGTTAAATTTCTCACCACATTGATGCTGCATTAGCATGATTGTCAATATGAAAAATAGTGTTTAATTTCCTAACCCTTGAATATAAGCATTTATACAATGTAGCTATTGATTATAACCATTTATACAATGTAGCTATTGAATAAAAGCATTTATACAATGTAGCTATTGAATAAAAGCATTTATACAATGTAGCTATTGAATAAAAGCATTTATACAATGTAGCTATTGAATAAAAGCATTTATACAATTTAGCTATTTAATATAACCATTTATATAATTTAGTTTTTTAATATAACCATTTATACAATGTAGCTATAGAATATAACCATTTATACAATGTAGCTATTGAATAAAAGCATTTATACAATGTAGCTATTGAATAAAAGCATTTATACAATGTAGCTATTGAATATAACCATTTATACAATGTAGCTATTGAATAAAAGCATTTATATAATGTAGCTATTGAATTAAAGCATTTATATTATGTAGTTATTTAATATAACCATGTATACAATGTAGCTATAGAATATAACCATTTATACTGTAACCAATCTGAAATGGGGGTGGGACAATTCAATTAATGTAACTTAAATGTATTTTCTTTTTTGTTGTTCCAGAGTCATATCAACAAGAAATTCTTAATCTAGCCCATGAAATTCCCTTGTCTGGTCATTTTGGAGTCACAAGATCTTGAATTATTTTTATTGGACAAAAATCAAAGCAATTGTTCTAAATCCTAAGTCTCATCTGCAACCTATTTCCACATTTGATGGACCATTTAGCAGAATAATGGTAGACTGTGTTGATCTTGTCCCTAAAACCAGGCAACCAATTCTTGTTGACCATAACGTGTGCTCCTGATGATGATCCACAAGATTTTCAGATTTCTTTGAGAAGTATTAAAACTAAAACCTTAGTAAAGATTTGATAAAGTTTTTTAAATAAAAAAATATTTTGTCTTTCCCAAATCTGTTCAGTCTGAGAAAGGTTCAAAGTTTATGTTGAATTTTCTAGCAAGTGATTCATGAATTAGGCATCCACCAGTTTAAGTCAAGGGATTTAAGTCAATGATTTCATAAAATTTGGAAGAATATGATTCAGTCGTATTGCTTGGGGTGAGGTTGTTCATTTGCTGTAGTTTGCTGTCCAGTAATCAGCTCAAGAATTATTGGATTTTTTTGAACTAGTTTTTGACATTTTCCATGAACTGTTAAAGTCATTAAATAAGAAACTTTTTTCAACTGAAAATTCCAAGATTTTCTTGACTCAGTGTCTCTGATTTCAAGTATTGGTTCTCAAAGGCTTATGAAATAGCAAGAATTAATTTTCACTGATCAGCCTGATCATAGCATTCTGACTCTCTTGCCCATACATTGCCAAAACCCTTTTTTGGCTAAATTTCATTGCCATTAAAAAATTGAAAAGAAGTAAATGTTTTAAATTATATATTAACACTCATGGGAGGTGGAAACAGAAGCAGCTTTGCCAGATAAAAATGTTCATGGAGTACTTTGATACATAATGCAGTTGATAATTCAATCAATGTAGTCGTACTGTACCTGTCTAACGTGATGAGGGTGCAAATAAATAATGGACTACAATCTAACAGTAGTTACTATGGTTTAACCAGTCTTCGGAGTTGAGAGAGATATGAAATATTCATATCTACAACCAGAAGAAAAAAAGAGAACATAAACAACTATTATGTAAAAATGAACACTTATTTCCAGATGTTCCTACGTGAACAAATAAAATCTAATATGATGTTGAGATTCAAGATTACACACCTGTGTAATTTAACACACATCTTTATACTGCTCAAATAGAAATATTTGAAAAAACATATTCAGCATTTGCTGGAGAATGATTTTATAGAACATGATAACATCAGATAATTGTGATGTGTACAGTGATGATGTAATCATCTGCAAAGCTGTCTATAAAGATCACATGGAAAACATTTGGAAATTCTTTCTAATGATTCAAAAAGACAGAAATGGTGTCCATCTTCTAAAAAATACTAAACAAGCACCAGAGAAATTATTCCACAATCAAGATTGTGTTTATTTTCATATTGGCTTTGCAATAATTTGATGTTTATATTAGTTTATATTAGTTCACCCCCTCCCCTTATTAACAAAATGAAAAACAAGTATCAGTGATAGTTGAGTGTTTAAGTGATTTGGATTTTTAATGTAGCTTTAAAAAAAATTGTCTTATTGCTACGATGTCTGCAGTGTGACAGGTTATAGTGATGTCTAGCACTGGGGCATCATACCACAGAAATGTAGCACCATGTCCCACCCATTCACATTATTCAGACATCAGGCCTATCAGTCCTAACACTAACCTCTTAATGCTGAGTGCCAAGTGATGCAGCTGTTAGTACCATTTTTTTAAGTCTTTGGTATGACACAACTGAGGTTTGAACCAGTGACCTCCTGCATCCGAGGCAGAGATGGAGTTTGATGTTCCAAAAATGCAACCTTTTTTTCTTTTTTTTTTATGATTGGAGGTGTTATGTTTTTTAATGTATATGGTTCACTTAATCTTTGTCCATGATTGAGGATAGAGTTCTGGCCTACCTGACTTTTGTCATAGTTTTGGAAGATGTTTACTTTGATTTGAATTCACGATCTACCCGTATATTTGACCTTGGAAGGTTCTAGAAGCCTGACCTTGTTTACAAGTTTATGAAATTTTCTAGAAAATACTATTGCATCATAGGTCAGGTGACAGTCTGTATGCATAGGATGAAGTAAACAAAATTATTCATTCTTCTTTAAAATTGATTTTGTTGAATCCTTTACAGCTGTGTTCAGATATAGTTTGAGGGGAATCATATATTTTAAGTACGGTACTCATTGGAAGTACTCACTGAGTGTTTGGAATATTGTGAATTTATGCAAAGACATTCTGGATTATATCATTGTGATGTTTCAAGATTATTGGTACATCAACACATTTAGAACATACATTCTTTGTGACAGAACATTTAGGATTATTTGGGATCTAATAATACAGTAAGTTTCCATTAAATTTTTACTTTGTAACTTGGAACATGGAGTAATAAATTATTTGTTAATTTACTAGACTTGATGGTTTCTACTTCTTTCGTTTATGACCACAGATTCATAACATTAATCAAATGTATGAGTTGTTATGAAGCTGCTCAGACAAGTTATTCCATGACCAAATTCACTCATAGAAAAACAATGTGGGAGGATTTTGGATTTAATTTATATTTCCTGAATAGATTTTGTTTTTACATTATGAAGCTAAACCAATTCATTATGCTGTATGCTTACTCAACCTTTTGACCCTAGGGTCAACCAATTCATTATGCTGTATGCTTACTCAACCTTTTGACCCTAGGGTCAACTTGACATATTTTAGGCCAAGTTTTTTATCTTGGACTTGACATACAGGTTATGGTCATCTAGTTAAATTATCTTTATATTTATATATATCTTAATAAAGTATTTATATGAAACTCAAATAGATTTTCCTTTTGATGAATGTATTTTCTTTTACAGGATCGTGTTTTTCGAGAAATGGATTATTTGTGTAACAAAGACTTGGAGGCCATTGGAAACATTGTTGGAACAATACCAGTAGTGGCAAAACCAGTTCTGGAATACCAGGGGACTATATTGACCTCAGTTGCCTTGACAACAACAACGGATCATACAGTGGCAATAGTTGGTACAGCCAATGGCTACTTGAAGAAGGTAACCAGTTTACATATTTATATGATCAGTGAATATAAAAGTATATAAAAATGTACTCAACATGGCTGTGAGGTCTGCATAAGGTTACTGTGACCGTGAATAATATGTCCAAAATTAGAACAATTTGTGCCAGTAAAGAAGGTTTTTTATGTTCTTGTTCTTGTTGTTGTAGGGTTTAATGCCATTTTTCAGCACAAGATAGGCTATACATGGCGGCCAGTATTATTGGTGGAGGAAGATCCTAGGAAAACCCAGGAAAGACTCACTGACCCTCAAGAAGCTACTGGCAAACTTTCTTACATACCCACATTAGCCAAGCTTGTGACTCAAACCAAGCAGACAGAGGTGAGAAGGCAGTGATCCATAACATTGAGCACTTTAGACCACTTGGCCACTTGGGCAATGTTCCCTCTAAGCTGCGCGGCTGCGCGGCCGCGCAGCTCTTACTCAGTTGCCGCGCAGCAGTTTTAAGTTGCCGCGCAGCAAATATGTGAGAGGCAAAATTACCTGCTGCAGCCGGCGGAAGTTATGTGGGCGAGCGATAAAGCAAGACGTTGTAGTATGCTTTCATATTAAATAATAAATTACCCAAGCACATAATGTCCAAAAGAAAAACAGAAGGATGTCAATATTCGTTGAAATAGAAAACTTGTTGAAGATTCAAGGAAGAGTGGCTATCAGAACTGATCGAAACGGATGTGTTGTTATCGTCTAACAAGCAAAAGGTAAAACTTGGAGATATTTTCACATGCAATGATGATGGCGCTGTTGTTTGCAATATTTGCTCAACTGCAAATGCTGCAGGAGAGTTCAGCACGGGAAAAGAATGGGATAAATGGAAACTTGATTACTTAAAGCGGCATCTCAGTCAAAAAGTGCACACTGAATCAGTTAAAAAGGTACGGAATCAGAAGAATGGTGGAATTTTGCGTATGCTACAGGAGAGTACGGCAGATCGTAGCATCAGAGTAGAGATGGAAGAGAGAAAGTGGTCTACTTCAGATTTGGTAAAAGTGCTGATTGATAACGTTATTCTTGCTATTAAACTGAATGCATCCATGTTTTCTGTACAAGATATCCATGAGCATGATGCAAAATACGTTAAAATTCCACAAAGTTGGCGCAGCAAAAATTATGCGTTCGAATTTGTTGAGTGCATAAGCCTCATCTTAAAAACTCAGCCTATGACTGAATTGCGAAAGTCGGCATTCCGCACGTTGATAATAGATGAAAGTACTGATATTTTAGTTCAGAAAATGCTGATTGTATTTTTCAAGTATCGGCCTGAAACAGAAATTGTTTGCAAAACAATATTCGGTGGCATCGTGAAGTTGTCCTCATGCGACAGCGTCTCTATTGTGACAGCAAAAAAACAACAATTCTATTGTGAAAATCAAATTGATCAGCAGAAGATGGTGATGTTTACATCAGACGGCGCATCTGTCATGCTAGGGAAAAATAATAGTGTGGCTGCAATTCTGAGACGTGAGATACATCATTTGTGTGAACAACATTGTGTTGCTCATCGCGAAGACTTAGCTGTTGAAGATGCTTGGAAGCAAGTTTCATTAATGCATGATATTGAAACATTACTTCGGACAGTTTATACAATATTCATCAGGTCATCAGTTAAAAATGAGAAATTCCAGGAATTGGCCAATGCCGCAGAAAGTGATTCCGTGGCATTTCTGCCTTTGCATGAGGTAAGGTGGTTGTCTAGGCATTTAGCAGTTGCCGCTTTTGTGCGAAGCTACAACGTTTTGATTGACTATTGCACTCAACAAGTAAACATGAGCAATGATCCAATCAATACGTTCTGTCTGAGTAGACTTCTAAATCCGCAGTTTCGACTGGCTTTGACAGTACTTAACGATGTTTTGGGAGAACTGGCATCAATAAGCAAATATTTTCAAAGAAGTACTCTGACAACTATTGAAGCGTTTCAGTTTGTAAAGGCCAAAATATGTAAAATAAGATCGCAGTATCTTGGGATGCAGTGAAGGAAGTTCTTAATTCACTTGACCGTGACGTCGACAAGGCTGTAATTCTTAGATTTGTTGAACTATTATGTAATCACCTTGAGAAGAGATTTCCAGATGATGAATTAATGGATTGGCAAGCATTTGACCACTGCATCATTGCAAAGAATTCAAGTTTTGAATTTGGCAAAGACAGTTTGAACAAACTGATGAGAAGGTTTTCAAGAATTATACCGAACTGTCAAGAGAGAGTAATCTCAAAGATCGGTGAACAGTATGATGACTTCAAATTTTTGATTGCAGAAAAAGTGAAGACTGGATCAATTCATACTTTCACTGACGTCGTAAGCTGTGTCATGAAGAATGAAGACATGAAAGAGCTGTCGATTCTGCTGGACATTTGTGGTACATTTCAAGCATCAAGTGCAGACTGCGAACGCAGTTTTAGCCAATTAAAACAAAATCTAGAAACAGGCTAAAAGTAAATCATTTGGATAATTTGATGCGCATAAAATTATATCTTTCATCAGGAAGCACTATTGATCTAAATGCGGTTTAGAAGCATTGGACCACACACAGAGACAGAATATTCGGCAATAAATGAATAAAGTAACTGTTTTGCTCTAAATTTCGAACTACATTTATTTTACTTGCAGTTTTTATAATTAAATATGACATATGTGTAGCACTTTACCGACATCATTAATATAAAGTAGAACAATATTTTTATTAACATAATTGAACAATGCATATGCCTGTGCGAAATGTCTAATTTATCATATAGAACATTGCTGTGTAATAGAGTTTTAAACATTTATAAATGTACGACTTTCACAAATGCCGCTCACTAAAATTTTGCATCATGTTTTTCCGCGCACGCCTTTATTTTTCCGCACAGCATCGTCAAAAATTAGAGGGAAAATTGCACTTGGGTCCCCTTTATGTTATTGAATTATATATATATATATATATATATATATATATATATATATATATATATTTATATATATATATTTATATATGACTTATATATACCGGTAAATATATATATATATATATATATATATATATATATGACTTTCATGCTATCTCCATCGTCATAGAGAAATGGTGGAGTGAGTGGAATAATCTTGGGATATATCTGTAAGACAGATTAAAGGATAAAGACATGGTACATTGAGCATGGACATATAGTTCCTGTGTGCTTATTAAAAACTACTTATAGAAGATGGAAATCATGGAAGGATAGAATGAATGGATGGATGGATGGATGGATGGATGGATGGGAGAAAAGCAACAATTGCCTTCTGCTGTTGGAGTTCATGGGAGTACATAGATGTAGTGCCATGGAAATATTACGAAATTTCTCTTTCATTTTTTTGTGTTCAACATTGTTTATTTACATCTTAGTAATGTGTTCCCTCACTTCTTTTATCTCACTTGATTATTTAACATTACACCACTTGGAAGTGAGGAAACATTCATAAAGATGTTTGGAAAAAATTCAGGTGGAATTATTCAGAAACAGTTCAGCATTTTTCATCATGAGATAATACCCTTCTTCCAGGCAATTATGCATCATGAGATAATACCCTTCTTCCAGGCAATTTTGCTTCATGATATTGTACCCTTCTTCCAGGCAATGATATTGTACCCTTCTTCCAGGCAATTTTGTATCATGATATTGTACCCTTCTTCCAGGCAATTTTGCATCATGATATTGTACCCTTCTTCCAGGCAATTATGCATCAAGAGATAATACCCTTCTTCCAGGTTCTGTAATGCCAACACTGTTCATGATAGACTATAGTCGATGATATTAGAGAAAAGAAAAAAGACATAAATTTACACTGATGTAATCAACATAGACATTCTATACACATTAAAAATTGAATTGGAAATTAAACAAGTTTGAGACCCAATTTTCTTTACTGAAAACATCAGTGGTTGCAGGACTAGAATGTTTGTCCAGATATTAGGCTTCCTTTCATTAGATCAAAGGCAGACTGCTCAGGTGGCCTAGTGGTTAGAGCATCAGCCTCTGATGCGGTAGATCATAGGTTTGAACCCCAGTCATGTCATAACAAAGACTTATAAAAGTGGTAATAACAGCTGCCTCACATGGTACTCAGCATTAAGAGGTTAATGTTAGGACTGGTCAGCCTGGTGTTAGGATAATGTGACTGGGTGGGACATGATTTGCAGCATGATGGCCCAGTACTAGATCTCACTATCAGCTGCTAAACTGCAGACATCATAGCATTTATAACTGAAAAATTGTAAAAGCTATATTAAAATTCCACATTGTCCACACACACACACACAAACACACACACACACACACACACACACACACACACAAAAGGTAGATCTGGCCAAACCTCATGTGGTGAAAGCTAACCTTGCCCCCCCCCCCAAAAAAAAAATTGGGCAATTTTAGGCATGTTGAAAAGTAATAAGATAAAATTCGTGGGTCTAGTATGCAGAAAACCCAAAAAGTCCATATTTTTTCAATTTTGCTCATGCATGGATCTGACAGCCAATCCAAAACAACCTATCATACAAATGTAAGCAACTGTCCATAGGATTTTCTCTCTGAATCAGAAATGTTTGGATTGGATTGTAAATAACAAGAGAACTTTCTCTTCTTCCCAAATCTAAAGTGACAATGAACAAAAGCTCCCAGACTTAATGAGTTCAGCCAAACTTAAGACAAACTGAGATATTTGGAAAACATCTTGACACTTAAACTGTAGTTCAAACAAGTTTACATAGCAAATGCAGCAGACATAATTATGGTTATATGTGATTTATTCATTCCAGTATACATTGACAAAGATTTATGATGATAATGTCTCAAATAATGTCTTCGAAATGCAGTGGTTAGAGAATCCACAAGGTTGTGAGTTCGATCTTTGGTCGAGTTATACCAATGACTTATAAAAATGGTACTAACAGCTGTCTCACTTGGCGCTCAGCATTATGAGGTTAGTGTTAGGACTGGTCAGCCTGGTGTCAGGATAATGTGACTGGGTGGGACATCATCCTACATGTCTGTGGCATCATGCCCCAATGATAGACATCATTATAAACTACCTCACTGCAGACATTGAAGTGATATGACTGAAAAAGTGTTAAAGCTATGTTAAAAATCCAAATCACACCCACACCCATTCAAAATGCCACTTGCCATTTTTTAAAGTTTATATTGAGTTGTACCTCAAATCATCAGGTAGAAAAGAAGTGGATTGTGTGAGAAATTAATGAACTAGAATATCAATCTACATTACACACATGACTGAATTTTAGGAGTATGCATGAATGACAGTTGGTCTTTTTATTTTCCTGTAGAACATTTATCATGTTATGGCATTTAATGACCCAAACCTGTTATAATACCAGCATTAGAATATTTATCTTCATACCATGAGCTGTGTAGTGTTTACCTAAGGTGTCAAGCCCACAGTATAAACTTGAGATGAAGTCTCAAGATAGTACAGCTAGCTAGACATTCTGTTTTGTGTTCTTTTTGTTGAGCAAGTTGAAAGAAATAAATGTACTTTTATCTCACCAAAAATTCAACTCAATCTGAGATTCAAAACTTTTTTCAATCTATTCCACATTGAATTTTTGAAAACTTGAAGGAAAAAGATTTTTATTTGGAATGAATTAAGCAGTTCATTTTCATATGTTTGACTGAATTTAACAACCATTAGGAACTGAAGGTTAGAGGAATTGCAGACTTTCTGCAGTGTTAATGCTCTTTTCTTGTCTTATTTAATTTTACTTATTGATCTGCTGTCAAGGTTACCAGAACTATGCTGACTGGATGCCAGCATTTTTTGATCAATTATCGCTACAGGACTTTCAATAAAATATTCACATTAAAAATAAAAGCAAACTATATAGAGTTCTGGTTAAAAATAGTTAATAACTAAATTTCACACCAATTTAATGTTCAAACACCTATCTGTCCCAGAATGAGTTGCTGAAGGACTTGGAAGTTCTATGATGTGGTAGAATGGGAACCAGACTAGAAGATAAAACAAAGTTTATATGGATTTGGTTGGCCAGGATTGGTTGATAATGAAAGTAAATGTTCAGTGAAAAGAATCTTTTGAGTTTTCCTAGTTGTAACTGAGAAAAAAATGTTTAATTGATGGAATTTCAGACATTTTACAGACTTGAGTTTGGAAAACTCGTTACAAAAGTTAGTGCCTCACTTAGATCCAGAAAATGCACGGACTCCTATGATACCCTCTACTCCAAGCTGTTATCAAAGATATGCCTATGATACCCTCTACTCCAAGCTGTTATCAAAGATATGCCTATGATACCCTCTACTCCAAGCTGTTATCAAAGATATGCCTATGATACCCTCTACTCCAAGCTGTTATCAAAGATATGCCTATGATACCCTCTACTCCAAGCTGTTATCAAAGATATGCCTATGATACCCTCTACTCCAAGCTGTTATCAAAGATATGCCTATGATACCCTCTACTCCAAGCTGTTATCAAAGATATGCCTATGATACCCTCTACTCCAAGCTGTTATCAAAGATATGCCTATGCTGGAGCATTCAGAAATTTAATGTTATTCAGCTTTTTATATTATGGTGTTTTACATAGGTTTATGGGATATTGTTTCAACTATATGATGCAATAGAAAGAAAGTAAAATGAATTTTGTTTTTTAAATCAACAAATAGTTTATTTCTTTAAGTTACAACTTTAATATTCATAAGAAGAATTCAAGTAATATTAATTAAATCCCAAATAATTAAAAATGTCTTATTGCAAAGTAATAGAATGTTTGAAATGAATTTAAATAGTTTTGAATGTCCTGATGTACCAAGTCATGAACATCCTTCTGTACCACAATGATACAATCCAGGATATCTTGTCAAGAATCCCAAGTAATGTTTATTCCAAAGACTAATTTAAATTAATAGTTTCTCTCAAATTATATCTGAAGACATTTCTAAACACACACACACACACACACACACACATGCACGCACGCATGCACGCACGCACACACACACACACACACACACAATACATTTTCTGAAAACCTGATGGAACATTTCACTAACTCTTAAGCAAGGTTAGTTAAATTTTATCATAAAGAAGGCAAAATGAGGTCAAAGGTCAAGCACACCATATAAATTAAATATACAAGATGAATTTGTACTGTAAGTCCTGAATTTGTTCTGATACTATTAATGCAAATGGCAGCCTCGAGTTCTGCCTGTCAAGGTTTAATACTGCCATATGTATTTTTGAAAATAATGTACACTTCTAATCATATGTGTATTACTGACATACAAGTTTAAACTGTTTATGGGTGTATGTTTTGCACATTTACTTGACCCCAGAACTGTGATAATGGCCACTGGACATGCTTTCCTCTCCCCTAGTGTTTAGGTGATGCACACTGAAATAAATGCTCTTTTTTTTCTAACAGATTATTCTGCAGACCCATGAGAGAGCCAAGGAGTATGAGCAAGTACTAATAGACCTTAACAGTCCCATTAATCCTGATATACATCTTGACCCATCAGGGCAGCATCTGTATCTTATGAGCAAAAGAAAGGTAAAATTATCTTATACTACACTTTACACAGCAAGTTAGAACCACTACATGCTAATCAATGCATCTTGACCCTGACTATTGGCTGTCATGAGCAGAAACTCTCCTTTGTCTGTTTCAATGATGCATTTTGACATGAAGAAACTGGATAATGACATACCACCTAACAAAATCTTTGACTTTTGAGGAAATGTGGTTTATGTAACAAATTTTTACCATATGTTTTAAGGATTTTATATCTTACTTTTATTCTTTAAAATAGCTCTAGTGGCCACAGACCTGAAGAAATTTGAGGAACGTCTGCTGTCCACTGTCCAATGTCTGTCTGTCCATTAGCACAGGATTGTTATTGGTACTCCTCCAAACTAATTTTAAGATTGTCTTTGAAGCATTACATATACACTTCTCCCATTGTCTAGTTGTATATTTAATATGGTTGCCATCTTGAATTTTTTTTATCACCACCTTAATTGATGGTCATAAGACTTCTTATGATGATCAAGAATGAAAATGGTACCAGTCAAGAATGAAAATGGTACCAGTCAAGAATGAAAATGGTACCAGTCAAGAATGAAATCGGTACCAGTCAAGAATGAAATCGGTACCAGTCAAGCATCTAGGATGGCCACCATTGCAGCCATCATGAAATCTTGTTTATCTGAATAGAATTTCACATGAAGATTTTCTCCAGAAGATTTCTTTTATGTCCAGTTGGTCCTAAATGAAAAGATGCCACTTGGAAATCAAAGATGACCAACATAGTGGCAAAATGTTGTTATATCTACTCCTCATAAGCAGGAAACCATTTTACCAAATGATTTGTTATGGTATGGATCAGATATTCAATATTGCCACCATATTGATCACCTTCAAAATCTATTGATGACTTCTAGATGGAAAGTTGTTTTATCAACAGCAATAGCTTGCCCATAGCTATTGTTTAGCTTTCTTTTCCATGAACAATTCCAATAGTATAGTGGTTAGAGTGTCCACTTCAGATGTGGGAGGTCGTGGGTTGGATCCCCGGCTGAGTCATACCAAGGACTTACAAAAATGGGACTAACAGCTGCCTCTCTTGGCACTTAGCATCAAGAGGTTAGCGTTAAGACTGGTTGACCTGGTGTCAGGATAATGTGACTGGGTGGGACATCATGCTACATGTCTGCAGACATCGTAATGATATGACTGAATTTTTTTTAAAGCTATGTTAAAACTACATGTCACATCACATCACATCACATCACTTCTTTTTTATGCAAAACAATGCATCATGCATTAGAGTGAATTATGATGCAATTTCTCATGCAAACATCCTTGTCCTTGGTATGTAACATGCAAATAAAAGCACAGATGGTTTCAAGGATTTCGTGTAATCAGTTGTGTGAGAAAATTAGCCTGTAGCAATGTTTCTTTGCAATTATGGCCTCCAGAACAATTTGTCTCTAAAAGTGTTACATTATTCATTTGTTTTTTCCAAACTTTTACTTGGTAACCTTTTCTCTTTGGTTTCTGTACACAAATGGAATACACTCCAGCCCAGCTGATTTATGTTGTGTTCCACAGAGTTCATTAGTACATGTACTTTCAAGACTAGACTAGTGTAACTCAGTTCTACATGGTTCATCTCAATATCTACTCCAGAAACTACAAAAAGTTCAAAACACAGTGCTCTTAAAACTCTTTTTTTGACTGCAGGAACAAACTTTGAGACCTAATAATGTTTTGTACCTTAAATGTTTCCAGCATGTTTTATGTTTTCCAGTTTCATGGTTTTTGTTTTTTGTTTTTCTGTAGTGTAGCCATATCATTATAGATGTTGTACAACGCTTAGAGCTTCTAAAGATTAGGCACTATACAAAGTCCTCCTACTCCTCATTATTATTATTATTATTATTATTATTATTATTATTATTATTATTATTATTATTATTATTATTATCCTGCATCATAAACACTCCATTAGCATTCCAGGACATCAAGAACCAATTTGATTTACTGGATCAATGGAGAGCAGTCAAACCAGCAAGTAGAATATTTAGCAGTGAAATACAAACCCTGTGAAACAGTGTAAACTGGACCATTTTTTTTATCTCTAAGGATATGTTTTCAAATTGTAATGACTCATTTATCATATATGGCTATAGAACTCATCATTCAGCAATAACATTGTCAATTTAAACAGTATCCAGAGGTCCTGGGTACTTGAAATTCAGTTCAAAGCTATTATAGCAAGATGAGTATATTCAGTTGGTAAAATGTTTATCTAAAACATTTTTAAAAAATATTTTGAAGGTAATGATTAAAACTCACTTCAGGTGAAATTAACTTGCATTGAAATCCTTAAGATTATATTAAGTTCAGAATCTGCTATTCTCAAGCTAAGTAAGAAAAAATGAGAAATAAAATTTAAGCAAAATTGAAGCTTAAATACAAACCTTATATACTTGTGGGAATCAAAATTACAACTAAAGCAAGCTTATTTAGAAATAAGAAAAATAAGAAGAATTTTTCCTAATTCTTTGATCTGGAGTGAATTTGTCACCAGAGACACTTTTTAAAGCAAGAATTGAACTTCTTGCAATAGATCTAAAAGGAACACAAAACTTACAGGTAATTTTTATTTTGAAATCAAATTTGCCTTGCCCAGTAGAGTAAAAGTCCTTTAGAGGGTTGATCAAATGAATATTTGGAATTTGCTATAAGCTCATGATGGTTTTGTATTGAAGTTTATATTGCACAATATGTTCTGAAAATATTGCAATTTTTGCATTTACAATGTTAAAAGCATTTTTAAATAAATTTCCAAGTTTTAATGTTTTTAAGTGTAAATTTCAAAGCTTCCTGTAAAAATAGTTCATTCATGGTAATAAATACAGAAGTGCTTGCATTGAAAACATGTTTTTTCAGTCTCAGAGGCACATAATATAGATAATTAGATATATAATTTGTACCTGTGATCAGTACTTTTTAATGGAAGACAAATATACCAGTTTGCACCTGTATACCTTTGTCAGGTATTTTCATCAGGACTGCCTTGTTACAAAATCCCTTTTGTCCATGTAATGATTTCTTGTTTTAGGTAGTCAAGGTGAAGTTAACCAGTTGTGAGGATCACCTCAGCTGCAGCAGTTGTCTACAAGCTGGAGACCCCTTTTGTGGTTGGTGTGTTCTGGATAACAGGTATATGCCTATTGGTATCATGGTACCAATTGTTTTTCCATAGACCTCAATGCTAATGTTTTGTAAAGTAAATATACTGTCTATCTTACTTCAGCATGCATGTCACTTTTACAAGGACAAAACCAGGTACTCCATTGCATTTAAGAGAGATAACTCTGCTGGAACTAGATGGGTAAGAGTTATCTAGTCACAATAGACCCATTTTTACCCATGTGCCACATTTGAAAAAAATCATAAAAATACAAAATATGATCTAGATATGAATTAACATCTCACGTGTTGCCAAGAGGCTTAACTTTTTTTTTTTTAGCCTAACAGAAAGTACAGCTGTTACATATTACACCAATCACAGTTAGTGTTGATGCTATTTCTGAATGTAATGTTCCCTTTGGCTTAAGCTCCATCCACCTGGGGTTGTACAGTTGGTACCATTATAACTATAGCCAACCTTAATTGTTTTTTCAATAGACTGTGATTTAACTCAGGACTGTACAAGTAACATGTGTACTTAGTCTCGCTTGTCAAAAACAATTTTAGGAGGTACCAAGCTGTGTATTATATTAATGTGTATGTAATGGTCTTTGAACTATTTTAGCTGCTGTTTTGAACTATGGGTTGTGTATAATTCATATCAGCACTTAATGAACTTCATATACATGTATCACATTATATTATGTAATAACTAGGTCAAATGTCAATGAACCAAATATTTATGTACCTCTCCTTCTTCAAAAAGTACAATTTCACTTTATATTTGTTTGGTAGATGAGAAATTAACATTAGAGAGAGACTGACATGACCCAGTCTTATTACAAAGTATAAACTTAACATCAGAGAGAGATTGACATGACCCAGTCTTATTACAAAGTATAAACTTAACATCAGAGAGAGATTGACATGACCCAGTCTTATTACAAAGTATAAACTTAACATCAGAGAGAGACTGACATCACCCAGTCTTATTACAAAGTATAAACTTAACATCAGAGAGAGACTGACATGACCCAGTCTTATTACAAAGTATAAACTTAACATCAGAGAGAGACTGACATGACCCAGTCTTATTACAAAGTATAAACTTAACATCAGAGAGAGACTGACATGACCCAGTCTTATTACAAAGTATAAACTTAACATCAGAGAGAGACTGACATGACCCAGTCTTATTACAAAGTATAAACTTAACATCAGAGAGAGATTGACATGACCCAGTCTTATTACAAAGTATAAACTTAACATCAGAGAGAGATTGACATGACCCAGTCTTATTACAAAGTATAAACTTAACATCAGAGAGAGATTGACATGACCCAGTCTTATTACAAAGTATAAACTTAACATCAGAGAGAGATTGACATGACCCAGTCTTATTACAAAGTATAAACTTAACATCAGAGAGAGACTGACATGACCCAGTCTTATTACAAAGTATAAACTTAACATCAGAGAGAGACTGACATGACCCAGTCTTATTACAAAGTATAAACTTAACATCAGAGAGAGACTGACATGACCCAGTCTTATTACAAAGTATAAACTTAACATCAGAGAGAGACTGACATGACCCAGTCTTATTACAAAGTATAAACTTAACATCAGAGAGAGACTCACATGACCCAATCTTATTACAAAGTATAAACTTAACATCAGAGAGAGATTGACATGACCCAATCTTATTACAAAGTATAAGCTTTGAACACTTTACACTGTCTTCAAATACATGAGGTGACTAACCTCCAGTCATCATATAAAGGTCAACCTACCAATTGTCTTTAGCACATAAATAGAAAGCTTCTCTTATTTGGGTAGTGAATAAAATTGATACAGTAAGCCAATCTAACACCAGATATAGCAGATCACAGCTTCTAAGTGATTATGTTGGATTTGGGGTGAAAATTGGGAATAAAATACAGAAAGATGCCAAAGATTAACAATATTTATAGTGAATCCAGTGGATTTAAAAACAGGAAGAAATTATGTATCTAAATGGGATAGCGTATGATAAATGAATTAAAGGAGACAAAAGCAGCAATGAGAAGTGAAAGCTCGATGACCTTACCTTGGGCCATATATGGAGGCAGTGCCCTATAGATCCAAGGATGGTTCAAAGTTACCTGTGCTATATAAACATCCCTTACAGGCACAAAAATTCCAGATGAAGTGGTGTTTATTCCCACATAATATAAAATTATATCTAATAGATATTTATTGAAATTAAACAAGACTTGACTGAGAAATGTATTTCTCAGCAACACACACAGTAAAATTAAAAATAGAAACAAATCTTTTACATGGCAGGAGCAGAATAGATGTGTTGTAAAATTAAATCATTTAACTTAATCATTGTGATTGTGTGATGAAGTGAAAATGTCCATTAACAGAGTTAAGGCTAATAATCCAGTTACTATAGAGTTCCCACTACAAAACTTAGCCCACAATGTAGCATCTTTAACATGAAATAGAAAAGATATAGTCAAAGGGAGAGAACTTGTTCTTAAAGTTTCATCTTAATCTTCACTTATGGTGTAAGGGACATCTGCCTTACATAAAAAATAAAATTCACAAGTGAGGTCAAAAGGTCATAATAGCTATAATAAAACAAAGTAACAATAATATTCATTTAACATGAGAAGTCATTGGAAGTTCATTGCAAAGGAAATCTGTGCACCTCATTTTATGCCTATATTTCTCATGTCTTAAGGTCGTTTTTGACACCACATGATTCTTACAGTGCAAAAACAAGCCATTTCTTATGCAGATAATCCTGAGAAACATTGCATTCTAAAGAGCTTGATGCAATACAAAATAGTTGCCCACATATTTACTGGTATGGGTAGCTAGCTTTACATCTATTGGTATTTCAGCGTCGACCTTGTGATATAATTATGGAAGGTTTACAAGAACAACACAAGCCCTAGTTCACAAATATATCCATATCTATAAATAGTTGAGCTCAGAGTGGCCAAGTGGTTTAAAGCACTCTCTTTTACGGATCACTACCATCTCGCCTGTCTGCGTGGGTTTGAGTCTCAGATTCGGCCAATGTGGGTTATATGAGAAAGCTTGCCAGTATCTTATCATGGGTCAGTGGTTCTTTCCGAGGTTTTCCTGGGTTCTTCCTCCACCATTAATACTGGCTGCCATGTATAGCCTATCGTGTGCTGAAAAATGGCGCTAAACCCAACAATAACAACAACAAATCAATAAATAGTAAACAATAATAGCTGAAAAAAATCATACCATAGCCTAAAGTTAAGAAAGTTTATTGAGCCCAACTTACAGAACTCTCCCTTGCTTCCTTAGATTCTGGTTTTCAAAGTTATCATTCATTTGAAAAGTTTTCCAAATTAATGGAAAAGGATAGTAATGCATGGATTTTATTCACATTTGTGTGTCTGCATAATTTTTTGAAATAGTTTACATTGGGACTCATACGTAGATCTAGTATACAAAAATTAAGTTATTATTGCACAGCAATATAAAAAAATGTAATAATATAATTGTCAAAATATAATCCCCTAGATATTATCTTGAATTTTTCATATTTGATCTATCACATCCCCTATTCGTCACTGTAACAAATATAATTTTATTTATAATGCCTTGAGACTTTTAATTGCAGGTGTGTTAAGAGTGAGTTTTGTCCAGTGTCTTCCTCGGATCGCTGGTTGTTTGGACCTCCTGAACAGACATGTGTGGCCATCACAGATGTGTCTCCTAGGACAGTTTCAGTCTCACACATTGCTGATGCAAGTAGTTTATCTGCCTTACCTGTAAAAAGCATAATCATTATCACAAAGTCTTACCTGTAAAAAGCATAATCATTATCACAAAGTCTTAGAACTTTGTAGACTTTATATGTTTTTAATACAGATTTGAGCTCTACTGGTCATAGATTAATACAGCCCATCAGATGGTTTGTTATCTGTCATCCATTTGCTGTCCGTCTGTCCTTTTGATATTGTTACTGTTCCTAAACTAAGGATTGCCTTGAATCTTCACATACACATTCATCTCATGGTCTAATTGATCACAAATGAAAATGATGCTGATTGGACAAGCAGTATGGTTGAATCAGTAGCCATCTTGATTTTTTTTTTAAATCATTTTTTTCTCATGATTAATTTTCCTTCATTACTTCTCCAGAATGGATGGTCACATCAGCATGGGTTTATCACTAAATGAGTTAGGATTTCTATTTGGTCTTGAATGAAAATAGTGCCAATCTGTGCAATTTGCCAGCTATGGCAGCGATCTTGAAAAAGGGGAAGTGATTGTCATATTCCCTGCATGCAGCCATATACTTCAGGTCATGGACCTACATCCTATGAAGTTTGGTCAATAAACAGGGAGGGAAATAGACTTTCCCATAAATGCCCCAGGATGGTAGGAATCACTCGTTAAAACAAGAAAGCAACAGTTGAGAAAGAGCAATCTGGCTTATTTCTTACTCAAAGTGTGCAATAAGATAGACATTCTAAGAAAATAATCTGTTCTGGATAAACTGGATGATTTAGTATTTGTGGACACAAGGTGCAAGGGATTAAGTATTAAGGCTTAAATATTTGTGATAGAATCAAAGAATTCATAAAACTCATGAAATAATCGAGATTTGAAGCTAAATCTCTTCCACCTCCAGCTTGGAGATAAAAGAGTTCTAATATTGATGCCTGTTTAAAGCCATTCAAATAATTTATCCACATATTAATAACAATCAGTGTGACTAGCGATAGATTTTATATCCCTGGCAAACACATGGCTTAGCCATTTCAGGCAATAGACAAGGCATTATTGACAGTTGTGATATGTACAACTCATGCATGAGGTACTACGAGTTTAACAGGGAAAATGAACGAATTCTGCTTATATGAAGATAAATTCTATGTACCAAAACTTCAGGGTATTTATTGTATAGGAATTAAAATTGTATCTATGGCTGATACTCTTGTTGCATGTCATGCATACCTGTGGCATTTCCATGCAGTTTTGAAAAATACTCATGATATGATGGATGTCAAGTGTTATGGAAAGAAACCTATTTTTCCCATTGGAACTTATAAAATGACCCCACCCTACTTTTTCCCATTGGCCCTTATTAACTGATCCCCACCCTTCTTTTTGCCCAGTGGCACTTATTAACTGACCCCATCCTTGTTTTTCCCATTGGCACTTATTAACCGACCCCACCCTTCTTTTTCCCATTGGCACTTATTTACTGACCCCAAACTTATTTTTAACATTACCACTTATTAACTGACTCATACCCTTCTTTTTTTCCCATTGGCACATATTAACTAACCACACCCTTCTTTTTCCCATGGGCACTTATTACCTGACCTACACCCTTCTTTTTTCCCATTGACACTTGTTACCTGACCCCCACCCATCTTTTTCCCCATTGGGGAGCATGCATTCATGGGCAAAGAATCTGGGGGTGGACCAAAGAAGATCTTGTGTTCTAGAATTTGTTGGGATGATGATCTCATCAAATGGTCAGGGTATTTTCCAATCAGAAAAGTACCAGCCATACAATAGCAACAAGTAAGTGTTACATCATTGAAATTAGTTTTACCTCATACCCCTCCAAAGGATAACCAATTTTTTTTATTAACTGAATAAAATGTCTCTGAAGTCATATTGCAGATTGCTGCAATGTCGTTTTTCTTATATGAACCATTAATACTTACATGTGATTTCTTTTTGTTTGTTCAAAAGCAGAATATCTCTCTGTCTCATTACAATCATCAAACTTGTTATATTTTGTGAATCGCCTTAATATTCTTATGGAATTCTTTGCTCAAATATTTATCTTTTATCTCAAACATTTAGTGAGCAAGTCATTGCATTCTGCATTGTTAGCTATAGTTTAGCAAGTCATTGCATTCTGCATTGTTAGCTATAGTTTAGCAAGTCATTGCATTCTGCATTGTTAGCTATAGTTTAGCAAGTCATTGCATTCTGCATTGTTAGCTATAGCTTAAGTTCCATGCAATGTAGTGGACTCCCACTCTTACAAAATTATATTACTGTAAATCACCATTTGTGGCTGTAAAACTTAATAATCCACCACAGGCCATGGCATGAACATCCACAACAGCTTCCAATATCAGGTCTGTGATGGAGTAAAGTGTGGATAGACTAATTTCTACTACTGAAATTTGTATTTTTCACATTTTTTGATATATTTATATATTAGGGCAAAACTATATTTAACTGATAAGTGCTTAAACCTTTAATGATTATAAAATTTTTGTTTATTTCAGTTATATCTTACAATATATTCCCTGCCTGAGGGGAGTGATTACACTTGTGTGTTCCAAGAGCTAGGCATGGTTTCCAGGGCATCTCGATGGTCTTATGGAGTCCACTGTCGTACACCTGATCTCAGTAGACTCAGCATCAATATCCTAGGTACATGGCATAACCTGTTAAACATTTTTTTATCTAAGGACAGATTTGTGATTAAAATTCAATTTATCTTTGATTTTATTATCTGACTGTACTAGTTAAGCATGTTATAATTTTGCTGCTGTGATTCGATATAAGTGCAAAGATGTGTTTTCCTTTTTTACTTGTGCAAGTAAAAACAGATTAATACAGTTGTTTGCAATTTTCAACAATTTTATCATACATTTGAGATGCAGCAATAGTTATTGATAAATGGTTTAATCATAAATTGCAGCTCAATACAGATATTACTGAAATACAAAGTTCTCTGCAGAGAACAAAAGTAATATGATTCTTTTAGCTCACAAGGTCACAAGGTCACAAGGTCATGTGAGTGTATGATATGGTCACAAGGTCATGTGAGTGTATGATATGGTCACAAGGTCATGTGAGTGTATGATATGGTCACAAGGTCATGTCAGTGTATGATATGGTCACAAGGTCATGTGAGTGTATGATATGGCTTTGTATTAATCAATGTATATCTATGAACTATTCCTTTTTAAATTTCTTTTCAAAAACTACCTGATCAATTTTGACCACATTTGGCACAGAGCATTCTGGTATAAAATATAGCATTTGTATCAATGATGCAAATCCACTGCTGAAAGTTTGTAAAAAAAAAAAAAAAAATTGTATTCAGCTTTTTTGAGATAACTGAAAGAATTAACAGACTTTGACACAAAGCAAAATTGGACATGTTATACTAATGTAAAATCAAATATTGATGAAAATTGAAGAAACCTTTAAACAGTTGCTTTCCCAAGAAAAACAATCAACTACATTAGAATAAATTTCAGCATTAAAGATTAGGCTGATCCAGATTTCCCAGTCAACCTCTTTTGCATATCAATATTATATAAATGGCAGCCAGTTGAATGATTTAAGGGTCTCTTGTGCCTCTTGTTCAAGATTGATTTAATTGTGTATGCAAAGTAATAGGGTATTAACATTACTGAGTATAGTGTACAAATATGCATACATAAATGCTTATCGGAACATATGTATTAAAAGTTAATGTAGCTTTCTTTTCTTCAAGGGAGTCAAGCTATGACAGTGGCCCTTAATTCCAGTGAGACTGGCAAAATCTTCATTGCACAGAACTTTACTTACTTCAACTGTAGTAGTTTTACAAGGTAAGACAAATGTTGTACTAAAGGTGTGCCCTATTGTGAAGCCAATTTCTAAAGTATTTATGGTTTTGAACTCGCTACTCAGTTTTGGACATAAAATATAATTATCCTTCTTAGTGTGTAAACATTGTCCCATTTATCAAGGGTGGGTGTGTTGGGGTTACTTGTAACAAGTTCAGACACCTTTATTACAGTTCAAATGTTTGCATGATATTGTCTTTGAGGGCGATGAAACTGAAAAAATAACTAATGACTTTGGATTGGTAACCATATGTCCTTGTCCAATCAGAACACAATCTGGTCATTCTGTCAGAGACTGGATAAACATCCAGGAAATGTTACAGTAGTTGCCAATGCACACAAATGTGTCATCACACATCATCAACACAAATGTGCATTGTTTACTAAATGACACAATGTGTCATCACACATCATCAACACAAATGTGCATTGTTTACTAAATGACACAATGTGTCATCACACATCAAACGTTTGCATGATATTGTCTTTGAGGGCGATGAAACTGAAAAAATAACTAATGACTTTGGATTGGTAACAATATGTCCTTGTCCAATCAGAACACAATCTGGTCATTCTGTCAGAGACTGGATAAACATCCAGGAAATGTTACAGTAGTTGCCAATGCACACAAATGTGTCATCACACATCATCAACACAAATGTGCATTGTTTACTAAATGACACAATGTGTCATCACACATCATCAACACAAATGTGCATTGTTTACTAAATGACACAATGTGTCATCACACATCAAACGTTTGCATGATATTGTCTTTGAGGGCGATGAAACTGAAAAAATAACTAATGACTTTGGATTGGTAACCATATGTCCTTGTCCAATCAGAACACAATCTGGTCATTCTGTCAGAGACTGGATAAACATCCAGGAAATGTTACAGTAGTTGCCAATGCACACAAATGTGTCATCACACATCATCAACACAAATGTGCATTGTTTACTAAATGACACAATGTGTCATCACACATCATCAACACAAATGTGCATTGTTTACTAAATGACACAATGTGTCATCACACATCATCAACACAAATGTGCATTGTTTACTAAATGACACAATGTGTCATCACACATCATCAACACAAATGTGCATTGTTTACTAAATGACACAATGTGTCATCACACATCAAACGTTTGCATGATATTGTCTTTGAGGGCGATGAAACTGAAAAAATAACTAATGACTTTGGATTGGTAACCATATGTCCTTGTCCAATCAGAACACAATCTGGTCATTCTGTCAGAGACTGGATAAACATCCAGGAAATGTTACAGTAGTTGCCAATGCACACAAATGTGTCATCACACATCATCAACACAAATGTGCATTGTTTACTAAATGACACAATGTGTCATCACACATCATCAACACAAATGTGCATTGTTTACTAAATGACACAATGTGTCATCACACATCATCAACACAAATGTGCATTGTTTACTAAATAACACAATGTGTCATCACACATCATCAACACAAATGTGCATTGTTTACTAAATGACACAATGTGTCATCACACATCATCAACACAAATGTGCATTGTTTACTAAATGACACAATGTGTCATCACACATCATCAACACAAATGTGCATTGTTTACTAAATGACACAATGTGTCATCACACATCATCAACTTATCCATCAAGGCAACTTGTAAATTTGATTTCCTCTTGGCCAAAATGTCAATAAATGTATATTTTCAAGTATGAAGTTATTAGAAAAATTTCTTTTTGTGTAGATACTTTTTATAAATTTATAACTGAGTTCTCCTTCAGAAAAGTCCATCATTTTCATGCTAATCCCACAATTATTATTCTATATCACTTCATCAAACGATCCACTAATTTGCCTTATTAACTGTATACTGCATGTGTGTAATCACTAGTTTGCCTTATTAACTGTATACTGCATGTGTGTAATCACTAGTTTGCCTTATTAACTGTATACTGTATGTGTGTATAATCACTAGTTCACCTTATTAACTGTATACTGTATGTGTGTAATCACTAGTTTGCCTTATTAACTGTATACTGTATGTGTGTAATCACTAGTTTGCCTTATTAACTGTATACTGCATGTGTGTAATCACTAGTTTGCCTTATTAACTGTATACTGTATGTGTGTAATCACTAGTTTGCCTTATTAACTGTATACTGCATGTGTGTAATTACTAGTTTGCCTTATTAACTGTATACTGTATGTGTGTGTGTAATCACTAGTTTGCCTTATTAACTGTATACTGTATGTGTGTATAATCACTAGTTGGCCTTATTAACTGTATACTGTATGTGTGTGTAATCACTAGTTTGCTTTATTAACTGTATACTGCATGTGTGTAATCACTAGTTTGCCTTATTAACTGTATACTGTATGTGTGTAATCACTAGTTTGCCTTATTAACTGTATACTGTATGTGTGTAATCACTAGTTTGCCTTATTAACTGTATACTGTATGTGTGTAATCACTAGTTTGCCTTATTAACTGTATACTGTATGTGTGTATAATCACTAGTTTGCCTTATTAACTGTATACTGTATGTGTGTAATCACTAGTTTGCTTTATTAACTGTATTCTGCATGTGTGTAATCATTAGTTTGTCTTATTAACTGTATACTGTATGTGTGTAATCACTAGTTTGCCTTATTAACTGTATATTGCATGTGTGTAATCACTAGTTTGCCTTATTAAATGTATACAGCATGTGTGTAATCACTAGTTTGCTTTATTAACTGTATACTGTATGTGTGTAATCACTAGTTTGCCTTATTAACTGTATACTGTATGTGTGTAATCACTAGTTTGCCTTATTAACTGTATACTGCATGTGTGTATAATCACTAGTTTGCCTTATTAACTGTATACTGTATGTGTGTAATCACTAGTTTGCCTTATTAACTGTATACTGTATGTGTGTAATCACTAGTTTGCCTTATTAACTGTATACTGTATGTGTATAATCACTAGTTTACCTTATTAACTGTATACTGCATGTGTGTAATCACTAGTTTGCCTTATTAACTATATACTGCATGTGTGTGTAATCACTAGTTTGCCTTATTAACTGTATACTGTATGTGTGTATAATCACTAGTTTGCCTTATTAACTGTATACTGTATGTGTGTAATCACTAGTTTGCCTTATTAACTGTATACTGCATGTGTGTGTAATCACTAGTTTGCCTTATTAACTGTATACTGTATGTGTGTATAATCACCAGTTTGCCTTATTAACTGTATACTGTATGTGTGTAATCACTAGTTTGCCTTATTAACTGTATACTGTATGTATGTAATCACTAGTTTTCCTTATTAACTGTATACTGTATGTGTGTATAATCACTAGTTTACCTTATTAACTGTATACTGTATGTGTGTAATCACTAGTTTTGCCTTATTAACTGTATACTGTATGTGTGTATAATCACTAGTTTGCCTTATTAACTGTATACTACATGTGTATAATCACTAGTTTGCCTTATTAACTGTATACTGCATGTGTGTGTAATCACTAGTTTGCATTATTAACTGTATACTGTATGTGTGTGTAATCACTAGTTTGCCTTATTAACTGTATACTGTATGCATTTCAGTTGTAGTCAATGTACAGACAATAGCTGGTCATGTGGCTGGTGTATCTATGACAACAAATGTGTCCATGAGTCCAACTCCTGTTACCAAGACATTGTGCTCAGCAAATCAGTGAGTAATGCTTAATTTAATCTTTAAAATGGAAAAATGTTACTTGAATTGAGAGAGGTTACTAAAGATGCCTTTTTTCCTAGTTAATATTGAAATGATAAAGTATATTCCTAGTTAATATTGATATGATAAAGTATTCCTAGTTAATATTAATATGATAAAGTATATTCCTAGTTAATATTAATATGATAAAGTATTCCTAGTTAATATTAATATGATAAAGTATATTCCTAGTTAATATTAATATGATAAAGTATATTCCTAGTTAGTATTGATATGATAAAGTATTCCTAGTTAATATTAATATGATAAAGTATATTCCTAGTTAATATTAATATGATTAAGTATTCCTAGTTAATATTAATATGATAAAGTATATTCCTAGTTAATATTAATATGATAAAGTATATTCCTAGTTAGTATTGATATGATAAAGTATTCCTAGTTAATATTGATATGATAAAGTATATTCCTAGATAGTATTAATATGATAAAGTATATTCCAAGATAGTATTAATATGATAAAGTATATTCCTAGATAGTATTAATATGATAAAGTATATTCCTAGATAGTATTAATATGATAAAGTATATTCCTAGTTAATATTGATATCATAAAGTATATTCCTAGTTAATATTAATATGATAAAGTATATTCCTAGTTAATATTGATATGATAAAGTATTCCTAGTTAATATTGATATGATAAAGTATATTCCTAGATAGTATTAATATGATAAAGTATATTCCTAGATAGTATTAATATGATAAAGTATATTCCTAGATAGTATTAATATGATAAAGTATATTCCTAGTTAATATTGATATCATAAAGTATATTGCTAGTTAATATTAATATGATAAAGTATTCCTAGTTAATATTAATATGATAAAGTATATTCCTAGTTAGTAATGAAATGATACAGTAATTTAATATTCACTTTTCAAATGATAAAGTATATTCTTTGTTAATATTGATATGATACATTATATTTCTAGTTAATATTGATATCATAAAGTATATTCCTAGTTAATATTGATATCATAAATAATATTCCAAGTTAATATTGATATGAAGTATATTCCTAGTTAATATTGATATCATAAAGTATATTTCTAGTTAATATTGATATCATAAAGTATATTCCAAGTTAATATTAAAATGACAAAGTATATTCCTAGTTAATATTGATTTGACAAAGTATATTCCTAGTTAATATTGATATGAATAACTCCATACACAGGACAGCAGTCCATAATGGAGAAAATGTCAGGTCTTTAAATAAACTATAATAGGGGATGGAAAATTACCCCATCCAACCTTAGCTTGTCAGTTAACCAGAAAGCTTTAATGAATATTAAAGATAAATCTAGATTTTTGTGTTGATGAAGACATTTTGAATTCATGATAGTAGATAATTTTTAGTCTTTTACTAGGCTAATATATAAATCTTACCTTTATATTTCAGAGAACCTCTGCTGAATCTGGCATGAGAGGACCACTCCACTGTCCAGGCATAGATCATGAGGCCACAGGGACCATTTATGTCCCTGAAGGGGTAGAAAAGGCAGTCACCATTCAAGGACACAACTTGCCTAGGGTTCAGTATATTCTTCACTCTAGTACTTGCCAAAGACCAGGAGAGTTTAGGGGATGGTCCTGCTTTTCATAATCACCATTCCTTAACAACTCGAACAAATGTAATGAAATTTTGCACACAGATTCACCCTGTGGTCTGGTGCAGCTTTAAATGGTGCTCCTTGCTTGTCAAGTATTTTCACAACAGTGGCCATGTTGAAAATCTTGTTATTGAACAAATGGTCATATTAGCATGAAGTTTTTAAAAAAAAGACTTCTTATGATATTTAGTTTTAATGTTTGTGTGGGACACCATGCCAACCAGTCTTAACACTAACCTTTGTATGCGTAGCGCCAAACAAGGCAGCTTTTAGTACCATTTTTATAGATTTTTGGTATGACTTGGCCGGGATTGAACCCATGACCTCCCGCATTTTAGGTGATGCTCTAACCACTTTTCCACTGGAGCAGTAGTTGTATGAATGAAATGGTACCAATCTAACATCTTTTGTGGTCACCATGGCTTTGTTTAAATAACATAGTATTGCTACTTTGGTTGTATTGACATGGGGGTTTAACTAAAATAACTTTTTATGATATTTGGTTTGTCCTAAATAAAATTATATTGATCTGACATCCAAACATAATGGACATCATCAAAATCTTACTCTTACTAATGATTAGTCGGTTTTATCAACATAGGGTTAACTTTAAAACACTTCTTATAGTTTAAATGAAAATAGTACTCAACATCTCCAACATGGACATTGTGTGACATCTTGTAAATCTTATTATCACTGCTTCTCATCAACACATTTAGTTGATTATGATACTGATCTGACATCCCAAATGGCTGCCTTGACAACGACCTTGAAAATCTTATCGTTACTCAGTCTGATCTGAAGGAAAATGATGCTGATCTAAACCTTACCATTGATATCATGTTATCACTATGATGCTGATCTAAACCTTACCATTGAAATCATGCTATCACCATGATGCTGATCTAACCTTAACATTGAAATCATGCTATCACTATGATGCTGATCTAACCTTAGCATTGAAATCATGTTATCACTATGATGCTGATCTAAACCTTAGCATTGATATCATGTTATCACTATGATGCTGATCTAAACCTTAGCATTGAAATCATGCTATCACTATGATGCTGATCTAACCTTAGCATTGAAATCATGCTATCACTATGATGCTGATCTAACCTTAACATTGAAATCATGCTATCACTATGATGCTGATCTAACCTTAGCATTGAAATCATGTTATCACTATGATGCTGATCTAACCTTAGCATTGAAATCATGCTATCACTATGATGCTGATCTAACCTTAGCATTGAAATCATGCTATCACTATGATGCTGATCTAACCTTAACATTGAAATCATGCTATCACTATGATGCTGATCTAACCTTAGCATTGAAATCATGTTATCACTATGATGCTGATCTAACCTTAGCATTGAAATCATGCTATCACTATGATGCTGATCTAAACCTTAACATTGAAATCATGCTATCACTATGATGCTGATCTAACCTTAGCATTGAAATCATGTTATCACTATGATGCTGATCTAACCTTAGCATTGAAATCATGCTATCACTATGATGCTGATCTAACCTTAACATTGAAATCATGCTATCACTATGATGCTGATCTAACCTTAGCATTGAAATCATGCTATCACTATGATGCTGATCTAACCTTAGCATTGAAATCATGCTATCACCATGATGCTGATCTAACCTTAGCATTGAAATCATGTTATCACTATGATGCTGATCTAAACCTTACCATTGAAATCATGTTATCACTATGATGCTGATCCTACCTTAGCATTGAAATCATGTTATCACTATGATGCTGATCTAAACCTTAGCATTGAAATCATGCTATCACTATGATGCTGATCTAACCTTAGCATTGAAATCATGCTATCACTATGATGCTGATCTAACCTTAACATTGAAATCATGCTATCACTATGATGCGGATCTAAACCTTAGCATTGAAATCATGTTATCACTATGATGATGATCTAAACCTTAACATTGAAATCATGTTATCACTATGATGCTGATCTAACCTTAGCATTTAAATCATGTCATCACTATGATGCTGATCTAAACCTTAGCACTGAAATCATGCTATCACTATGATGCTGATCTAAACCTTAACATTGAAATCATGTTATCACTATGCTGATCTAAACCTTAACATTGAAATCGTGTTATTACTATGATGCTGATCTAAACCTTAACATTGAAATCATGTTATCACCATGATGCTGATCTAACCTTAGCATTGAAATCATGTTATCACTATGATGCTGATCTAAACCTTAGCATTGAAATCATGTTATCACTATGATGCTGATCTAAACCTTAGCATTGAAATCATGTTATCACTATGATGCTGATCTAAACCTTAACATTAAAATCATGTTATCACTATGATGCTGATCTAAACCTTGACATTAAAATCATGTTATCACTATGATGCTGATCTAAACCTTAACATTAAAATCATGTTATCACTATGATGCTGATCTAAACCTTGGCATTGAAATCATGTTATCACTATGATGCTGATCTAAACCTTAACATTAAAATCATGTTATCACTATGATGCTGATCTAAACCTTGACATTAAAATCATGTTATCACTATGATGCTGATCTAAACCTTGACATTAAAATCATGTTATCACTATGATGCTGATCTAAACCTTGGCATTGAAATCATGTTATCACTATGATGCTGATCTAAACCTTAACATTAAAATCATGTTATCACTATGATGCTGATCTAAACCTTGACATTAAA
This sequence comes from Unio pictorum, assembly GCA_030141615.1. Taxonomy (NCBI): domain Eukaryota; kingdom Metazoa; phylum Mollusca; class Bivalvia; order Unionida; family Unionidae; genus Unio; species Unio pictorum. Next base: position 5,589,600 of record JARLTB010000152.1, on the reverse strand, counting down.
ATCATGTTATCACTATGATGCTGATCTAAACCTTAACATTAAAATCATGTTATCACTATGATGCTGATCTAAACCTTGGCATTGAAATCATGTTATCACTATGATGCTGATCTAAACCTTAACATTAAAATCATGTTATCACTATGATGCTGATCTAAACCTGGGCATTGAAATCATGTTATCACTATGATGCTTATCTAACCTTAACATTGAAATCATGTTATCACTATGATGCTGATCTAAACCTTAGCATTGAAATCATGTTATCACTATGATGCTGATCTAACCTTAACATTGAAATCATGTTATTACTATGATGCTGATCTAAACCTTAACATTGAAATTGTGTTATTACTATGATGCTGATCTAAACCTTAGCATTGAAATCATGTTATCACTATGATGCTGATCTAACCTTAACATTGAAATCATGTTATTACTATGATGCTGATCTAAACCTTAACATTGAAATCATGTTATTACTATGATGCTGATCTAATCCTTAACATTGAAATCATGTTATCACTATGATGCTGATCTAAACCTTGGCATTGAAATCATGCAATCACTATGATGCTGATCTAACCTAAACATTGAAATCATGTTATCACTATGATGCTGATCTAAACCTTAACATTAAAATCATGTTATCACTATGATGCTGATCTAAACCTTAGCATTGAAATCATGCTATCACCATGATGCTGATCTAAACCTTAACATTGAAATCATGCTATCACTATGATGCTGATCTAACCTAAGCATTGAAATCATGTTATCACTATGATGCTGATCTAAACCTTAGCATTGAAATCATGTTATCACTATGATGCTGATCTAAACCTTAACATTGAAATCATGTTATCACTATGATGCTGATCTAAACCTTAACATTGAAATCATGCTATCACTATGATGCTGATCTAAACATTGGCATTGAAATCATGCTATCACTATGATGCTGATCTAACCTTAACATTGAAATCATGTTATCACTATGATGCTGATCTAAACCTTAACATTAAAATCATGTTATCACTATGATGCTGATCTAAACCTTAGCATTGAAATCATGCTATCACCATGATGCTGATTTAAACCTTAACATTGAAATCATGCTATCACTATGATGCTGATCTAAACCTTAACATTGAAATCATGTTATCACTGTGATGCTGATCTAAACCTTGGCCTTGAAATCATGCTATCACTATGATGCTGATCTAACCTTAGCATTGAAATCATGTTATCACTATGATGCTGATCTAACCTTAACATTGATATCATGCTATCAATATGATGCTGATCTAACCTTAGCGTTGAAATCATGCTATCACTATGATGCTGATCTAAACCTTAGCATTGAAATCATGCTATCACCATGATGCTGATCTAAACCTTAGCATTGATATCATGTTATCACTATGATGCTGATCTAACCTTAACATTGAAATCATGCTATCACCATGATGCTGATCTAACCTTAGCATTAAAATCATGTTATCACTATGATGCTGATATCAAACCTTGGCATTGAAATCATGCTATCACTATGATGCTGATCTAACCTTGACATTGAAATCATGCTATCACCATGATGCTGATCTAACCTTAGCATTGAAATCATGCTATCAATATGATGCTGATCTAACCTTAGCATTGAAATCATGCTATCACTATGATGCTGATCTAACCTTAGCATTGAAATCATGCTATCACTATGATGCTGATCTAACCTTAGCATTGAAATCATGCTATCACCATGATGCTGATCTAAACCTTAGCATTGAAATCATGCTATCACCATGATGCTGATCTAAACCTTAGCATTGATATCATGTTATCACTATGATGCTGATCTAACCTTAACATTGAAATCATGCTATCACTATGATTCAGATCTAATCATTAAAATTGAAATCATGTTATCACTATGATGCTGATCTAAACCTTAATATTGAAATCATGTTATCACTATCCATCCATCTCCGCCTGTGGCCCCGTTTGGGACATAGGCCGCCAACCAGCTCCCTCCAGACGTCTCGGTTCTGGGTGAGTCTCTCCAGCTGTCCCCACGTTTTGCCCATCTTCTTTGCGTCTGCATCCAAATCGCGGCGCCAGGTGTTTCTGGGTCTTCCTCTCTTCCTCTTTCCTTGAGGGTTCCATGTGAGGGCTTGCCTGGTGATGTTGGGAGCAGGTTTGCGGAGGGTGTGGCCAATCCATCGCCAGCGTCTCTGAAGGATGTCATCCTCAACGGGCTGTTGCTTCGTTCTCTGCCACAGTTCGTCGTTGCTGATTCTTTCTGGCCAGCGGATCTTGAGGATCTTCCTGAGGCAGGTGTTGATGAAGACCTGGATTTTCTTCATGGTGGTAGCGGTGGTTCTCCAGGTCTCTGCTCCGTACAGCAATATCGGCTTCACGATGGTGTTGAAGACCCTGATCTTGGTGGTGATGTTAAGCTGCCTTGATATCCATATGTTCTTCAGCTGATGGAAAGCTGCCCTTGCTTTGCCGATGCGTGTCTTAACGTCTGCATCCGTTCCTCCCTGCTTGTCCAGGATGCTGCCAAGGTAGGTGAAGCTATCCACCTCCTCCAGCGCATCGCCTTCCACTGTGATGGGTGTATTGCTGGATGCATTTGTCTTGAAAACCTTGCTTTTTCCTCTGTTGATGTGGAGGCCCAGGCTGGCTGAGTTGTCCACAACAATGCTGGTCTTTTCCTGCATCTGTTGTTGTGTATGCGAGAGGAGAGCCAGGTCATCAGCGAAATCTAGGTCGTCCAGCTGTTTCCACAGCGTCCACTGGATGCCGTTTCTTTTTTGGTCTTTCGATGTCTTCATGACCCAGTCAATGGCCAGCAAGAAGAGGAATGGTGATAGAAGGCATCCTTGTCTCACCCCTGTGTTTACTGCAAAGGCATCAGTGAATTGCCTGCCGTGTACGATCCTACAAGTCATTCTTTCATAGGACTTCCTGATGATGTTGGTGATCTTTTCCGGGACTCCATAGTGCCTTAGTAGTTTCCAGAGGGTCTGCCTGTCAACGCTGTCGAACGCTTTAGTTGAGAAAATTCACGTAGAGTGGCGAATTCCACTCCAGAGACTGTTCCAAGATGATGCGCAGTGTCGCTATCTGGTCCGTGCACGACCTTTCCTTTCGGAAGCCAGCTTGTTGGTCACGGAGATGCGGGTCAACTGCCTCTTTCATCCTGTTCAGTAAGATGCGGTTAAACACCTTCCCCGGGATGGACAACAGCGTGATCCCCCTGTAATTGGAACAGTCACTGAGGTCACCTTTCTTAGGTATTTTGACGAGGTAGCCTTCTCTCCAGTCTGCTGGTACTTCTTCGTCTTCCCATATTGTGCCGAAGAGCGGGTAGAGGAACTCCACACTGGTTTCCACATCCGCCTTCAGCGCCTCTGCCGGAATGCTGTCGGGTCCTGCAGACTTGCCGCTCTTCAATTGCTTGATGGCGCTGCGAATCTCCTCCTTGGTCGGTGCACCGCACTCTATTGGCAGGTCACTTTCCACTGGTGGTACGTCTGGTGGGTTTGCAGGCGCTGGTCTATTTAGCAGTTCCTGGAAATGCTCAGCCCATCTGTTCTTCTGTCCTTCCTCGTCTGGGATCGCTCTTCCATTCCTGTCCTTGACTGGTCTTTCTGGCTTGGCAAACTTTCCTGAAAGTTTCTTGATGGTGGCATACAGGTCTCTGGTGTTGCCATGGTGAGCTGCTTCTTCTGCTTCTGTTGCCAGCATCTCTACGTAGTTCTTCTTATCTTTCTTGATGCTGCGCTTGACGCTTCTGTTGGCTTCCGCATACTCGTCGTTTGCTTTTGCTTCTGCTGTTCTTGTCCTACTGTTGTTTACGGCAGTCTTCTTCTCTCTTCTTTCTTGAATCTTCCTCAGCGTCTCTGTTGAAATCCATTCTTTGTGCGTGTATGTTTTGGAGCCCAGTACTTCTTGGCATGTTGATGTGAGTGCCTCTTTCACTCTTTTCCATCTGTCTTCTATGGTCTCTTCTTCAATCAGCTCTTCTAGAACCTGGAACTTGTTGGAGAGGGTGATCTTGAATTTCTCCTGTTTGTTGTTATCTCTCAGCGAGTTATCACTATGATGCTGATCTAAATCTTAGCATTGAAATCATGCTATCACCATGATGCTGATCTAAACCTTAGCATTGATATCATGTTATCACTATGATGCTGATCTAACCTTAACATTGAAATCTTGCTATCACTATGATTCAGATCTAATCATTAAAATTGAAATCATGTTATCACTATGATGCTGATCTAAACCTTAATATTGAAATCATGTTATCACTATCCATCCATCTCCGCCTGTGGCCCCGTTTGGGACATAGGCCGCCAACCAGCTCCCTCCAGGCGTCTCGGTTCTGGGCGAGTCTCTCCAGCTGTCCCCACGTTTTGCCCATCTTCTTTGCGTCTGCATCCAAATCGCGGCGCCAGGTGTTTCTGGGTCTTCCTCTCTTCCTCTTTCCTTGAGGGTTCCATGTGAGGGCTTGCCTGGTGATGTTGGGAGCAGGTTTGCGGAGGGTGTGGCCAATCCATCGCCAGCGTCTCTGAAGGATGTCATCCTCAACGGGCTGTTGCTTCGTTCTCTGCCACAGTTCGTCGTTGCTGATTCTTTCTGGCCAGCGGATCTTGAGGATCTTCCTGAGGCAGGTGTTGATGAAGACCTGGATTTTCTTCATGGTGGTAGCGGTGGTTCTCCAGGTCTCTGCTCCGTACAGCAATATCGGCTTCACGATGGTGTTGAAGACCCTGATCTTGGTGGTGATGTTAAGCTGCCTTGATATCCATATGTTCTTCAACTGATGGAAAGCTGCCCTTGCTTTGCCGATGCGTGTCTTAACGTCTGCATCCGTTCCTCCCTGCTTATCCAGGATGCTGCCAAGGTAGGTGAAGCTATCCACCTCCTCCAGCGCATCGCCTTCCACTGTGATGGGTGTATTGCTGGATGCATTTGTCTTGAAAACCTTGCTTTTTCCTCTGTTGATGTGGAGGCCCAGGCTGGCTGAGTTGTCCGCAACAATGCTGGTCTTTTCCTGCATCTGTTGTTGTGTATGCGAGAGGAGAGCCAGGTCATCAGCGAAATCTAGGTCGTCCAGCTGTTTCCACAGCGTCCACTGGATGCCGTTTCTTTTTTGGTCTTTCGATGTCTTCATGACCCAGTCGATGGCCAGCAAGAAGAGGAATGGTGATAGAAGGCATCCTTGTCTCACCCCTGTGTTTACTGCAAAGGCATCAGTGAATTGCCTGCCGTGTACGATCCTACAAGTCATTCTTTCATAGGACTTCCTGATGATGTTGGTGATCTTTTCCGGGACTCCATAGTGCCTTAGTAGTTTCCAGAGGGTCTGCCTGTCAACGCTGTCGAACGCTTTAGTTGAGAAAATTCACGTAGAGTGGCGAATTCCACTCCAGAGACTGTTCCAAGATGATGCGCAGTGTCGCTATCTGGTCCGTGCACGACCTTTCCTTTCGGAAGCCAGCTTGTTGGTCACGGAGATGCGGGTCAACTGCCTCTTTCATCCTGTTCAGTAAGATGCGGTTAAACACCTTCCCCGGGATGGACAACAGCGTGATCCCCCTGTAATTGGAACAGTCACTGAGGTCACCTTTCTTAGGTATTTTGACGAGGTAGCCTTCTCTCCAGTCTGCTGGTACTTCTTCGTCTTCCCATATCGTGCCGAAGAGCGGGTAGAGGAACTCCACACTGGTTTCCACGTCCGCCTTCAGCGCCTCTGCCGGAATGCTGTCGGGTCCTGCAGACTTGCCGCTCTTCAATTGCTTGATGGCGCTGCGAATCTCCTCCTTGGTCGGTGCACCGCACTCTATTGGCAGGTCACTTTCCACTGGCGGTACGTCTGGTGGGTTTGCAGGCGCTGGTCTATTTAGCAGTTCCTGGAAATGCTCAGCCCATCTGTTCTTCTGTCCTTCCTCGTCTGGGATCGCTCTTCCATTCCTGTCCTTGACTGGTCTTTCTGGCTTGGCAAACTTTCCTGAAAGTTTCTTGATGGTAGCATACAGGTCTCTGGTGTTGCCATGGTGAGCTGCTTCTTCTGCTTCTGTTGCCAGCATCTCTACGTAGTTCTTCTTATCTTTCTTGATGCTGCACTTGACGCTTCTGTTGGCTTCCGCGTACTCGTCGTTTGCTTTTGCTTCTGCTGTTCTTGTCCTACTGTTGTTTACGGCAGTCTTCTTCTCTCTTCTTTCTTGAATCTTCCTCAGTGTCTCTGTTGAAATCCATTCTTTGTGCGTGTATGTTTTGGAGCCCAGTACTTCTTGGCATGTTGATGTGAGTGCCTCTTTCACTCTTTTCCATCTGTCTTCTATGGTCTCTTCTTCAATCAGCTCTTCTAGAACCTGGAACTTGTTGGAGAGGGTGATCTTGAATTTCTCCTGTTTGTTGTTATCTCTCAGCGAGTTATCACTATGATGCTGATCTAAATCTTAGCATTGAAATCATGCTATCACCATGATGCTGATCTAAACCTTAGCATTGATATCATGTTATCACTATGATGCTGATCTAACCTTAACATTGAAATCTTGCTATCACTATGATTTAGATCTAATCATTAAAATTGAAATCATGTTATCACTATGATGCTGATCTAAACCTTAACATTGATATCATGCTATCACTATGATGCTGATCTAAACCTTAACATTGAAATCATGTTATCACTATGATGCTGATCTAAACCTTACCATTGAAATCATGCTATCACCATGATGCTGATCTAAACCTTAGCATTGATATCATGTTATCACCTATGATGCTGATCTAACCTTAATATTGAAATCATGCTATCACTATGATTCAGATCTAATCATTAAAATTGAAATCATGTTATCACTATGATGCTGATCTAAACCTTAATATTGAAATCATGCTATCACTATGATGCTGATCTAACCTTAGGATTGAAATCATGTTATCACTATGATGCTGATCTAAACCTTAACATTGATATCATGCTATCACCATGATGCTGATCTAACCTTAGCATTGAAATCATGTTATCATTATGATGCTGATCTAAACCTTAGCATTGAAATCATGTTATCACTATGATGCTGATCTAACCTTAGCATTGAAATCATGCTATCACTACTTCTTTTAAAAGTATGGTGACACTGACATTATTTGCTCCAATACATTACTTTCAATGTTCGATTGTTCTGAACAAAACTGGTGCAATCATAAAATCCACTATATCCATGGTTTTTGTGTAGTAGTTTGACAACTAAATCTGACACCAAAGTCAAATGTCACTGCTTGCACTTTATTTACAATCCACTGTAGAGGCAGGGATGGAGAGTAATTCTCTTTTCCATCAAGCCATCTTTTCTTCCACCTGGCACATAATCTCATTAACTCATCTAGTTCCATAGTTTATATTTGTTAACATGAAACTTTGTAACTAGTATGGCCATAGCTTGAAGATGCACACATTGAGAAATCACTTTGATCCTAGATAAGTTATAAGAATTGTTGCTCTTTTTCCTGCAGCTTATTGCAGGTATGACACAATTTATGCACAACTGTTTGTTTGTTATTATAATGGTCTTTACCTGGAGATGCACTTATCAACTTATGACTTTGCTGCTGCAGTTTTCATAAGATTAACCTCCCTTATTGTAGTGCAGAAAATGAACAAATGTTGTAAACATCTATTTTTCACATTTTTAAAAAAGAATAGCTAATGTGATGGCCTTTTGCATTAGCACAAGTTTGTTGTCACAGTTCCTTTTAAACTACTGATAATATTGTCACAAACCTTTGTAAACACATTCATCTTAAAGGTAACAGCAGCCATCTTGAAAATATATTTTTCTATTTCAGAATGGAGGGTCATATTTGTAGGGTATTTTCACTGAAAGACTTTGCACTAAGTGAAAATATTGCTGATCCAATGTCCAGTATCTCTTCTACAGTGGTCATCTTGAAAATATTGTCACTACTCTTAAATGGATGGTCATTTAGTCAGAAACCTTTGTCACTGATGATTTTGTATTTGAAAGTACCACTTTAGGATGGCCACCCCACTCACATTGATTCCATAAAATTCATTTATTAACATTTTAGAATGACATTAATAGCAGTGTGTATCACATTGATTCCATATCATTCATATATTAAATGTTTAGAATGACATTCATAGCAGTGTGTATCACACTGATTCCATATCATTTATATATTAAATGTTTAGAATGACATTCATAGCAGTGTGTATCACACTGATTCCATATCATTCATATATTAATTTTTAGAATGACATTCATAGCAGTGTGTATCACACTGATTCCATATCATTCATATATTAATTTTTAGAATGACATTAATAGCAGTGTGTATCACATTGATTCTATAACATTCATATATTAAATGTTTAGAATGACATTCATAGCAGTGTGTATCACACTGATTCCATATCATTCATATATTAATTTTTAGAATGACATTAATAGCAGTGTGTATCACATTCATTCTATAACATTCATATATTAAATGTTTAGAATGACATTCATAGCAGTGTGTATCACATTCATTCTATAACATTCATATATTAAATGTTTAGAATGACATTAATAGCAGTGTGTATCACATTCATTCTATAACATTCATATATTTATAAGCTGAATATATTAAATATTTCAGAATTATTTAGCAACATTCCTATTTCAAATGTTTTTACTCACATCTCTGTGACCCCTCTTTCTAAATTTCACCTGTCTTGTAAGTTTGATTTCCTGCTGCAGAAAAGATGGTTTTATAAGAGCGAACCACTGCACTGTCATGGGTTTATCACAACCTCCAAAAGGATATACATATCTACTTGTTGTTTTCACTGAATGACTTCTTATGTTATATAGTTGGTTCTGAATGAAACTTGTGCTTCAGAGTTGTTCATCAAGAACATCTTATCGCAACTCATTCTGATTTGATGGCTGTGGTAAAAATCTGCCATCCAATATTCCCTCTGTGCTGGCCATCCATTGTGCCAATCTGTCATCCAATATTCACATGATGCTGGACATCCATGGTACCAATCTGACATTCGATATTCCCTCTGTGCTGATCATTGATGGCACTAATCTGACATTCAATATTTTCTCTATACTGGTCATCCATTGTGCCAAACTAACATCCAATATTCTCTCAATGCTGGTTATCGATGGTGCCAATCTGACATTCAATATTCTCTCAATGCTGGTTATCGATGGTGCCAATCTGACAAATGATATTAACCTTAAGCTTCAGTGAAAGAAATATGAAGTTATTTCAGTAGAATTCATCATTGCCAGTAGTATTAAAATTCAAAGTGATTTAAATATATTTATACAAATGAGATTTGTATGGAATCTGAATGCACAGAAATGTTAATTGTTTTCATTTCAGCCTGGTGCTCATGGATACCGTTGCATAGTACAAGTTGGTCTAGCAAAGTATGAAAGCAATGGAACTCTAAGCCATGGAGACATTATATGTTTTCTCAAAAAAATGGTAGGTTGAATATACATCCTTAAAGTGACAGTGTTCATAATGAAAATAATTTGAAATTAGACAGTGTAAATAATTAAGCATTTTAAAAACAAAAATTGAAATTGATTTTTAAAATATACTACTAATTTCAAACAACAAAATACAGTGTAATTCATTGGAAAGAGGCCCTGATGGAGTGGCATTGAACAGAGTGTGTTTTGGAGAGAGAGTAAATTTTATGTAGACAAGTTACATTGCCTCAAGCGATTAGCAAAAGCTGTACAACTTGAACTAAAACGTGAAAAAATGACACATGATAAAAGATTGATTGCACTAGTTATTACATATCATGATTTTTTTTCATGAATCATGTGGGCATGACAAAAACTAAAAAAATTAAGAATTTTAGTCTTTTTTAAAATTACGTACTAGTAACCAGTCATTTCTCTCTCTCTCTCTCTCTCTCTCTCTCTCTCTCTCTCTCTCTCTCTCTCTCTCTCTCTCTCTCTCTCTCTCTCTCTTTTTACACACACACACACACATTACTTTCATGATTATGGATTTTTCCTATCTTAAGTTGCCTTTTACCACACTGCTGGACTAAACTTAGTGAATAGCATGTATTTGGCATAAAAAAAAGGCTTATTGAATTTGGTGACCAAAAGATAAATGTCAGGTAACAGACATAAAAAAGATTGCATTCATGTCAACTTTTCAAAAGCCAAGTAGGGGCACTGAACACAATAATAGGGAGAATGGAACCTAAAATCAGAAGTTATTTTGTGAAATTTGTAAGCTTTATTTTCACTAAATATTGACTGATGTTCTGGATCCAAAATTTATGAAATTTTCAAAGAATGTGCTGTTTTTGCCTGTGACGCACCTTTTTTTCCCACAGGATATACCCTATTTTGATATTCTGATCAGCTGTGGCCAAATCACACAATAGCTAAAGGTTACTCTTAAACAAACACTCAGTAAAGCCAGTGTGATTAATTTACAGTTAATCCGTACTGATGTAATTATCTTGTGAAAAGGACTGTCTGTCTGACATAATTCACAGACACCATGTTACACAGCATGTTATAAGCACCAGCAATTGATTGGCAAAAAAAAACTATGCCCTATTTTGTTGCAACTTAAGTTCCTAAATACACAATCTGATGATTCTGTACTTGTGATAATTATTTTCTACTTATTTTGTATTTCATCTTATTTTCATATTGTCAACTCTTAAGGCATTAAACATTGTTTACTGTAAAATATATTTATTTTGAATTTGTATTTTGTGGACACATGCTTTGTGGTAAGGTTATCTTTGGTAATAAAGAATCTTAATGATTTTAGGGCCCAAATGACAAAGCTCAAGGAGGAAATGTTTTTTTTTTTTAGTACAGTACATATAACACAATGACCAGTGACCAGTTACAAACCAACTGAAGGGGTCCTCACAGAAATTGACCTTCTATTTTAAAGGTTTTATATTTTGGCCTTTACATTTTATTGTTTTTGTACATATTACAGAATATTAACATCTGTATCTCTTTCCTTTTTTAAATTTGTTTGGAAGGATTTAATTTCAGAAATCTTGCTGTGTAGTTCTTCAATTTTGTATTTTAATGAGCAGTATACAGACATCCTTTAGGTGACCTTTCACCCTAATACATACGTGCATACATGCATGCATACATATCTTCCCTTTCTCCTTGCATTACCGCCAGGGAGGGCCATAGGGTCAGGGAGGGCCATAGGGTCAGGGAATAGTATATTTCAAGGTTGATATTATTTTCTTGATATTATATTGATCACTTTGTATTTTATGCATTCAAATATTTCCTTTCTCCATAAACCACTCTTGCCTATTAGTTATGTTACCTGGGGATGGGGTTAAAAGGTTGTATACTTAGTTATGTCACTTTGGGATGGGGTTAAAAGGTTGTATACTTAGTTATGTCACTTTGGGATGGGGTTAAAAGGTTGTATACTTAGTTATGTCACTTTAGGATGGGGTTAAAAGGTTGTATACTTAGTTATGTCACTTTGGGATGGGGTTAAAAGGTTGTATACTTAATTATGTCACTTTGGGATGGGGTCAAAATGTTGTATACTTAGTTACATCACTTGGGGATGGGGTTAAAAGGTTGCATATTTAGTTATGTCACTTGGGGATGGGGTCAAAAGGTTGTATGCTTAGTTATGTCACTTGGGGATGGAGTCAAAAGGTTGTATGCTTAGTTATGTCACTTTGGGATGGGGTCAAAAGGTTGTTAACTTAGTTATGTCACTTTGGGATGGGGTCAAAATGTTGTATACTTAGTTATGTCACTTGGGGATGGTGTTAAAAGGTTGCATATTTAGTTATGTCACTTGGGGATGGGGTCAAAAGGTTGTATGCTTAGTTATGTCACTTGGGGATGGAGTCAAAAGGTTGTATGCTTAGTTATGTCACTTTGGGATGGGGTCAAAAGGTTGTTAACTTAGTTATGTCACTTTGGGATGGGGTCAAAATGTTGTATACTTAGTTATGTCACTTGGGGATGGTGTTAAAAGGTTGCATATTTAGTTATGTCACTTGGGGATGGGGTCAAAAGGTTGTATGCTTAGTTATGTCACTTGGGGATGGAGTCAAAAGGTTGTATGCTTAGTTATGTCACTTTGGGATGGGGTCAAAAGGTTGTTAACTTAGTTATGTCACTTTGGGATGGGGTCAAAATGTTGTATACTTAGTTACATCACTTGGGGATGGGGTTAAAAGGTTGCATATTTAGTTATGTCACTTGGGGATGGGGTTAAAAGGTTGTATATTTAGTTATGTCACTTGGGAATGGGGTCAAAAGGTTGTATGCTTAGTTATGTCACTTGGGGATGGGGTCAAAAGGTTGTATACTTAGTTATGTCACTTGGGAATGGGGTCAAAAGGTTGTATTTTTAGTTATGTCACTTGGGAATGGGGTCAAAAGGTTGTATGCTTAGTTATGTCACTTGGGGATGGGGTCAAAAGGTTGTATACTTAGTTATGTCACTTGGGGATGGGGTCCAAAGGTTGTATACTTTGTTAATCAGGTCTGACCCAATTATCTAAAGGTCACATTCTGGTCACCTTACACTACTTTTGTCCCTGGACATGGCCATTGCTGCTACAACATCTCTCAGGAGTTTTTAAAATCCAATTTATGCTTTATCTGGAATATAACAGCATTTCATATTCTCTGTAGTAGCATTCCTATAAGGAATCTTGTTTGGACCCATGGGGTCATGGAGTACTCTTTGATAACTGGTTGTCTCATGGGCATGTCGCGTGTTTCTAAAAACATTTCTTATTTCTTAATTACTTAAAATAGTACATACTGTTCTTTCCAATGTCTTGCATCTGGCCTATCCTTCATTTCAGATGATACTATCTTTCCAATCTTGCATCTGGTCTATCCTTCATTTCAGATGATATCATCTTTCTAATGTCTTGCATCTAGTCTATCCTTCATTTCAGATGATACCATCTTTCCACACAGAGGGGAAGTATGAAGCTAAAATATCTCTGTTTTGGGGAAATAATTTCAAGCTGGAAGACAATAATGACCTTAGAGGTACAATAACATAGTCACAAATTGTAAACTCATTAATTTGTGTAGACAACAAAATTATGTAATTTGTAAGATTAATTCACTGTGTTATTACAAGGAATATAAATCATTTTGCATAGTGTTTTCTTAGAGTCCATAGAACATCATTTATATTGAATTTAATGTCACATGTTCATTCATATTTCAGGCATCAGAATATAGATGCGTATAATACATTTTCTGTGCCAAAAGTGTCAGTTTTATTTTAAGTTGAACAACTGCAGATAAGTAAATGATGATAAATTGTTGTGATGTTGTGATTAGGATTTTTAATGTAGCTTTAACAAAATTTCAGTCATATCACTATGATGTCTTCAGTGTGGCATTTTATAGTGATGTCTAGCAGTGGGACATCATGCCACAGACATGTATCATGATGTCCCACCCAGTCACATTATCCTGACACCAGGTCAACCAGTCCTAACACTAACCTCTTAATGCTGAGCACCAAGGGAGGCAGCTGTTAGTACCATTTGTATGTCTTTGTTATGACTCGAATGGGGATCAAACCCATGACCTACCTCATCCAAGGCAGACAATCAAACCACTAGGCCACCAAAACAGTCATTCATTAGATTTTGATGCATTTACATCCATATCTCAATTTTTCTTTTAAACATTTGAAAATTGTTTTGTCTTGACATTTTTAGATGCAGGTGTACAAGTTTTATAAACTGAAATTATTTTTGTATTTTATATTTTTGTATGTTAGTGACCATTTACAAGTGTGAAGTCTTGGCCCAGGGGGAGTGTGGACTGTGTCACAGTATTAATTACACAAATCCAGAGCTGGACTGTGTCTGGTGTGAAGAGGACTGTAAATATGAGACGTTTTGTCGCATTAGGACAAGCAGTCCTTGTCCACCACCACAGATTCAGACAGTAAGTAGTGGACTTATTGAGTATTACTAATGTCTTTTTAACATAGGAACTATAGTGGCTAATTGGTTGCCATTCTAAACTCATTGTTGAAGGTTCAAATCTTGCCCAGACCAATTTAAGGTTGTGTTTCTAAGCCAAGCACAGTGCTTAGATTCCATTATCTATAAATAGACTTTCATAATGCTGATGTTCTATTAAACAGCAGTCAACCAAGCAACCAAATATTTTAATTGAAACTTAACTTAGAGGGTTTGCAATGTTAATCAGAGTAAGAATTTACATATGTGTCTCATTGGGAAATTCTTTGGTTGCCAAGTTATGAATTGAGGGTGAGTCGCCTATTCCAGGGGTATGACCCATTGTTGGTGTTGGATATATGTATAATATAATTTTCTCATGTCCTTCTGATCAGTAGAGGAATGTTATCTCAACAGTTTCAAAGTTATTACCCAGAGTTAGGTACCCTACCCAAGGAGAAAGACACAGGGTATGTCTTGGATATGTATCAGATTTTATCTCATTTCCTTCAAATCTGTGTATGTTTATAAGAGGGAGGGATCTCCCAAGTTATGACCTGTGGACAACCTTTCCATGCCCCTTGGCCATAACCCAATGATGCAGTCTTAAAGCCTGTTGCATATTTTATAACCCAATCTTAAAGCCTGTTACATATGTTATAACCCAATGTTAAAGCCTGTTACATATGTTATAACCCAATCTTAAAATCTGTTACATATGTTATAACCCAATCCTAAAGCCTGTTACATATGTTATAACCCAATTCTAAAGCCTGTTACAGATGTTATAACCCAATCTTAAAGCCTGTTACATATGTTATAACCCAATCTTAAAGCCTGTTTAATATGTTATAACCCAATCTTAAAGCCTGTTACATATGTTATAACCCAATCCTTGATGATGCTACATGCCAACTTTCAGATCCATATATATATAGTGCCATGTCAAACGTGATTAGCCAACAGGGTCAAAAGAGTTTATGTTCTTTTGCAAAACATTTATATAGTCATTGGATGGATAAGATTTGTACTTGACTTTATCTGTGTGTACCAGTGAATATTTTGACTGTAGTCTGCAATTTTAAATTAGTGGTAAGTGATATTTTAAAACTTCCCTCATGGTGCCTCACAGTAAGCAGACAATATTTCAATCAGTTAAGAAAGATTTTAGTTGTAGCAACATATGTAAAGTAAGTAAAATATCATGTGCAGTTTCAAAATAGTTGTCAAAGGTTTCAATAAAGGCATCCATAAAACAAATTAGGTGTTAGGAGTTTACAAAGAAAAAGAGAAAAAGGGGTGATCATGTTCTCTCTTGCCATGCTCAACCCATTCTTTTACAATTTTCAGGACCTGACTATAGTGTTGAATAAGTCTGGCATTTATAATGTTGGACCATAGCTTTGAATAAATCTGTCAATTATCATGTTGGACCATAGTTTTGAATAAATCTGTCAATTAACATGTTAGACCATAGCTTTGAATAAATCTGTCAATTAAAATGTTAGACCATAGCTTTGAATAAATCTGTCAATTATCATGTTGGACCATAGCATTGAATAAATCTGTCAATTGTCATGTTGGACCATAGCTTTGAATAAATCTGTCAATTATCATGTTGAACTATAACTTTGAATAAATCTGTCAATTATCATCTTTCTGTCAAGAGAAGATTCAAGAGTTAGGCTTCAAGAGATGCAAACTGTGATTTGTCAGCACAATCATTTTGTAAAAAGATACAACTGGACAATTGAAAATCTATGGTTAGTGAGTAATGTTTACTGATGAAACTTAACTTGTTTGCGAAAATATCTGAAGTTTATGATTAGAGACATCCAAATGAATGATGGAGAATGGCAACTAGAGTGTTTACAACTGACAATGCACATTTGCCCTTGTAGAAAATTTTGGCAATGCTTTTGGTAATGCATTTTTCACAGTGGTGTTGCAAATCTGACTTCACTTGAAGGCAACATTTTTTATGCTGTGTCAGCATATTTAATTGTTTCAGACAGCTGTGTTAGCATATTTAATTGTTTCAGACAGCTGTGTCAGCATATTTAATTGTTTCAGACAGCTGTGTCAGCATATTTAATTGTTTCAGACAGCTGTGTCAGCATATTTAATTGTTTCAGACAGCTGTGTCAGCATATTTAATTGTTTCAGACAGCTTTGTCAGCATATTTAATTTCATATTGGTGACCATTTATTGCAAAAGAGTTTCCAAATGGAAAATGGTGTTTCCAGGAGGATAATTATCTGGTTCATGTTTCTAGGAATACAATACAGTGGGAAAACAAAACAAAAGTTGGTATTTAATTTGCCATCACAGACTTCAATATTATTGTTTGTACACATGGTACACATCTTAAACTCATGCATAGTGCTGGACTTTGTTTGTTTGATTAGGATTTTTAATGTAGCTTTAGCAAAATTTCAGCCATATTGCTACAATGTCTGCAATGAGGCAGTTTATAGTGATGTTTAGCACTGGGATATCATGCCGCAGACATGTAGCATGATGTCCCACCAAGTCACATTATCCTGACACCTTGCCGACCTCTTAATGCTGATCATCACACGTGGCAGCTGTTAGTACCATTTTTTTTAGTCCTTGGTATGACTGCTGAGGATTGAACCCATGACCTCCTACTTCCACAGCAGATGCTCTAACCACTAGGCTGCCGGAGCGGTATAGTGCTGGACATGAATGTCTGCTACCATACCACCCTATTGTATTTTTTATATTTACATTTGTGAAGGAATTGTATCTACCATATACCTGTAGGATTTTATCACCTATTAAATCAAACAAAGAGGATAATCAACTGTCCACTGTATAATAAATAATGTTTTCTTTGATTTAGGTTTACCCTCTTACAGGCCCTATTGGTGGTGGAACCCTTGTAAACATATCTGGAAAGGACCTTGGGTCCAAATTCGAGGAGATACAGAATTCAGTTACTATAGCAGGGATTCGCTGTGCTCCTTTAAGGGACAAGTACCAGCCTTCCCAGTGGATTATTTGTAAATTGGGACCCAGCTCTTCTACCACCAGCGGAGTCATCAGTGTGACCCTTCCTAACAGAGAGATTGTACACTTCAGGGACCGTTTCAGATATCAGGTAGATTTATTCATTTTTTGTCATATCTGTATTAAACATATGGCAAGAAACAGATGTTACTTAATATGCATAATTAAAGATATGGATGTCACTTGACATGACTGCATTAGCATATGGCAAGACAGAGGTAAGTTGTTATGACTGCATTTGCATATGGCAACACAGAAATATCTGCATTTTTTTAACTTAGTATATGATATAGTATATGATAATACATATATCACTTGTCAGGACTGCATTAGTAAGACTGATAAAATTTGTCATTACCAAATTAGCATATGGCAAGACAGAGATGTCATTTGTCATTTGTCATTACTGAATTAGTATATTGCAATATAAAGATGTCATTTTTTTGTGGCATTAAGATTTTATTCTAGTTTAGACAGGTCAGACTCGACATCACGGAAGCAGATCTGTGGATGGTTCTTACATTTCTGAGTTATCTGAGTCCTTGCCCTGGTGATGCTGGTCATCAGGTGACAGGCATCAGTCACTAGGTGCCAGACACTTGTTATTCATTGCTGTGCATTGGCCACTGGTCACTGACACTGAGCATGAATCTTTAGCATGAGCTTTCATTTAGGTTATTATGGTAGAGATAAGTATTGGGCCAAGTCCCCCTTCACTTCAGACTACCTTTTCATACTGTGGGGATGGGAAGTGGCTTACAGACACCATATTTGTGCAGGGGATTGGATTGGCATCCTCCCAGCCATATTATTCCTTTTAATCCCATTAAGATGTGAGACCTTCCTGTGCAGGGAAGCAATTGTTTTTTTTCCTACATGCAGCCATGCATCTGGGCCACATAGTAGTGAGGTCATGCCTGCAGGCTGAAGACCTGCAATATCTTACAAGATTGGGTCTGAAAGGAGGGAAGGAAACAGACATTATCCAAACCTTGCTTTCTTGTTTGTTGGAGAATGGCCCTAAACAACCACTGCTTAAAATGGTTATCATCCACACAGAAGGAGTTTCAAGTTTCTCCTTCCAAGTCTCCCCTTAAACAGAGAGACATTGGGTCACATTGTCATGCCTCCCAGTAGAGAATGCCGGATGAAAATGTCCTTTCTGTCCTTGTTCATTTGATAAAGTGGTGAATAAGGTTTACTTTGCTAAACATATATGGGGAAGTCTTCACTTCATCTATGTTACAACCCTTGGCTTCTAGATACAGTCAGTCCCACTTATCTTGACCTCAATTACCTCAAGAACCTGTTTTTGTCTGCTCCTGAAAACAATCCTTCTTTGTTATACTAATTTTACCCGCTTATCTCAACCCCTGTTACATTGAATACCCATTTTATGAGTCATTTATTAAAGACTGAAGTAACATGTGGACCATCTTTTTTCAATGAAATGATTCAAAAGCACTTTTGTTACATGTACAAGGTTCACACTCCTTCCTGGTCCATAAAATTCCCACTTCGGATGATGAAGCAGTTCATGTGGATTTTTATACAGGGACTTGAGCTCACCTTCAGTGAAAAGTTGGGAACTATTAAAACAAACACCTAGATCAATAGTGACCATTGTTTTGCAAGCTGACCTTTTTTCATCCTTGTTAAACCTTCTGAAAGAGGAATCTCTTTCACCAATGTCTCTGTCTCCTCTAATTTAGGCAGTGTCAGTATCTTCTGGGCTTTTGTTGGCCTCATCCCATGGCCTTGTCAGCAGAGTTTCTCCACTTTGGCAGTGATTTGACACTGGACACTTGCAAGGTCTTACTGGAGCACAGTAAGAACCTTCTGAGGGCTGCCCCCACCTGAAGTTGGAGATTCTTTGGAGGTCTCATCCACTCGGTGGCTACTCTGGATTTGATAAAAGATCATCATCTGTCTTTGATCCACTTCTGGCACTTTACAATCAGAAAAGAAATGGAATTATCTTGACCACTCTCAGGGTCCACTAGCAAAATTTTTAAAGCCATGCAGCCACAGTTAAAGCAACAGTCCAATTTCAGATCTTCCCCTCAGCAGGTGGTCTCAGGAAGGGCATGCTGCCAAGGGTCAAAGAAGAAGCTTACCTTACCTTCACCCTCTCTTAAGGACAAAGGTTGACAGTCATAAGATCCTGCTTCCTCTCCTGCAGACATTCCATCTTCTTTAGTCCCCCATTGGTGTTAGCCGAAACTTCTTTTTATAGGCTTGATTAATTGTTGGGTCCTTTCTATCATTTGAGATGGTTACCAACTTTGGTTCTGGGATCTCCCTCTTTAAGGTCCCCCATTTAAGAGGTTCATTTCCTTCATCAGGGTGCAGTAGAACAGGTGTTAAAAGAACAATCTCTGGCCTTTTATTCCCAGATTTTCCCAGTTCTCAAGAAAGGGTTAAAACCTCATTTAATCATTGATCTCTCCTCCCTAAACAAATTTCTGCTGGATGAGCCATTTAAGATGTAGTCCACAGCATCAGTCAAGAATGGCATAAAACCTGGCAATTGGGAATTCTATATCAATCTTAACATCCATATCTTTCTTCCACACAGGAAGTAACTCATATTTTGTTTGGATGGGGAGGTCTTCCAGCTGGATGCAGATGGTGTACTTTTTACTTAAATGGACTGTTCACTAAATCAGAAAAGACTGAGCAATCTGTTTGTTTGTGTTGCTTTGAAACAACATTAAATCAATGATGTTAGGGATCCATTGATGACAATCATCCTTCAAAAGCAATAATGGAGTACAAACAAATGGGAGGGTGTATGAATAGTATAGTTTACCTGGACCACTTCTGATAAGTATGGAACCTAACAGGTGCAGTGATGCACAATCCTAAAAATATAGTTAATAATTTTTCAGTCAAATATATGAAAAGGTTTATAGTAGACATTAGCTTCTTATTGTTATGATTTTTTGGTCAGTAATCATCATGAATATGATACACCATTTGTGACTCACACATGATTATATAAAATAAGCAATTATGGCAACATCAGCATGTGCTTTCTTGACTTCATAATTGAGGGTTTACTCAGCAGTTAAGGTGGCTTTTTTAGACAAGTGTTAAGAACATGAGGTCATTTGACATATTATTAGACCGATTATTTATCACCAGACCATTAAAATGATGGAATGGTGCTGACGTCATGTAAAATCAGGGTGTAGGTCAGCCTAATTTCTTGTTAATATCACAAAGATTAGACCACTTTTAAGTTTCTGACCAAACCAAAGATGTGGATTGTTCAACAAAATTTGCAGTTATTACATGCATACATAATATACAATATATATATGTTTTTGTAGTTTCACTTTTCTAGTTGATTTTTTTTCTTCTTCTCCCTGATTTGGGTGTATTGTTCTGGGACAGCGCAGCTGCCATGTGCCAACTTTGTTTATTATTGCCAACTACAGTGGGACCCCGCTATAACACGGTAGTTGAGAGCCATAGAATCTGACAGTGTTATGAACTGAACCGTGTTATAAGCAACCATGTACAATACCAACACATTTTTGGATTTAATTGGGGGGGGGGGCAGGTACATAAAGACGGGTGCGAAAATGCATGGCACAATTACCATTTTTGATCAATATATATTAAATGAGATAAACAATTGCTGTGGTAACAGAAATTGCAGATATAATATATTTATTCAGAGAACCATGCATTGGTACATACATGTGTCTAATTTATATATACATGTATGATCTATTGCATGAAAAGAGTATCAACACCGTGTACTCACCAGCGAATCTTGTAACATACATTGAATCCATAATAAAATATTTCCATCGAAAATATCCACACACGGATGTAAAATATTCAATAATTTTGTCACAGATCATTATGTAACTGAATTCAATGAAAAGAAAATAACAAAAATTACGTAACGGGTGTACGTAATGAATGATGAAATAGTACATGTCTGTAGATTAAATAATGGAAGCTAAAGTGTATTCTTATAATAACTACATGTACATCTCAGGATCTTTCTGTCTCTGAATTCAGTCATTATAAATTTCAGCACATTTTCCCACCCAAGCTGCTAGTCAAAGTCCTTTGCGTCATGTTCTTTTGATGTACTCTAATAAATACAGCAGGCAGAACTGGCTGTATTTTAACCACTGAATTATGTCACTGTAAATATCAGCACAGCTAAAATGATAAAGTAACTTTCAGAATTCGAATTTACTAGTCAACAGATTGCATAAAACAACACCGCCAAGCCACACACACATGTTGGTGGCTTTTTGTTTCTTTGATGATGTATAAATCATTTCCCCCTGATTTGAACAAGTTTAAATTTAAAGTCAGTTTCTCACTCCTTAATCCATAGTATTTTATACCTCACTTGTTTTTTTATTGCTTTTACTTTAGTCAGTTGTATTTTAATGTTTTCCAGAATGAAAACAATAAAAGCATAGTCTTTTGAATATTTAGATTATATTATATTCTTATAGGTTATTTTTCAAATTGTACTGTGTATTATTTTCCCCTCTATTTTTAATTTAGAATTAATTAATTCCCCAGCTGTTTTTATTTCAGGACCCTGTCATTTCCAGCATTAAACCCAGCATAGGTCCAATATCTGGTGGCACCACGATAACCATGTACGGGGATTATCTTAAGACAGGAAGACAGATTACGGCATCAGTTGGCAATATAGAATGCATGGTCATGAGGTATCTAGACTGCTTCCTTAAAGGAATTAGGTTACTGTTTTTTATTTTTGCAGACTCTTAACTGAGTAGTGATACAACACAAATTTTACTCAGATAATTTTAGAATATTTCAAATTTGACTGATAATTTTAGAATATTTTTCAAATTTGACTGATAATTTTAGAATATTTCAAATTTGACTGATAATTTTAGAATATTTCAAATTTGACTGATAATTTTAGAATATTTCAAATTTGACTCAGATAATTTTAGAATATTTCAAATTTGACTGATAATTTTAGAATATTAAAAATTTTTGGAATGTGTAATGTGAAAATAGAATAAGCAAATATTAGGCTAGAATCAATGAAGAAGCAGGTTTCAATGAGTTATAGTCACCTTGTGTTAATTTGTAGAAGGGGGGGTGGTTATTGTCAGTGATTTCCTTTTTCACTCGCAGACACTAGTGCAGCATCAGTTGTTTTACAATTACAGTAAGTATAATGTCCTGGATTTTGTTAAGTCATCTCTGCTACCACACTCAGATGTTCTAGGATAAGATTCCACACTCAGACAATTTGAAGATAAGATTTTTTTAACAAGGAAAATGCACTTTTTTCTGTTTTTAAAGATAACACCATAATGCATTCCAAATTTACGTAATGGCATTAAATTGGATGTGTTTAAAGCATTCATGCCATGCAGGACAATAATTGGGGTGACCAAATGGAGTCATGCAATTATCAAATGTAATAGTATCCTATCGCCTAAAAGGTTGAATAAAAATCATGATTAGCTAACAGATAGTCTGTTGGGAAGTATTTTTTTATCTTCTCAAGGATGAGAATGGCATATGAAACGATGACTAATCTTTGTCTTCTGTTATATGAATCTGCAAACACAACCAAAATATCAACACCTAAAATGATACCACTCTATAATTAAGGGACCATTTAAAGATCAAATGATATATGTCAATAATGTATGGTATCATATGGTTTGTATCATGAAGCATGTCACTAGTGAATTGTTTCAACCATAGTGATCTACAATCCATCCATCATTTGTTCAGAGTCCATCTGTCCGTTAACACACGTTTGTTATCACTACTAAACTACATTGAGTCCATCTGTCTGTTAACACATGTTTGTTATCACTACTAAACTACATTGAGTCCATTTGTCCATTAACAATCTACAATCCATCCATCATTTGTTCAGAGTCCATCTGTCCGTTAACACACGTTTGTTATCACTACTAAACTACATTGAGTCCATCTGTCCGTTAACACATGTTTGTTATCACTACTAAACTACATTGAGTCCATCTGTCCATTAACACACATTTGTTATCACTACTAAACTACATTGAGGATTGCCATTGACATTATCCACCCATCATCTCTCATGGTCCTGAATGACATCCAATATGGCCACAACAGTAGTCATTTTGAAAATCTTGTTATTGCTTCTGAATGACATCCAATATGGCCACAACAGTAGTCATTTTGAAAATCTTGTTATTGCTTCTGAATGACATCCAATATGGCCACAACAGTAGTCATACTGAAAATATTGTTATTGCTTCTGAATGACATCCAATATGGCCACAACAGTAGTCATTTTGAAAATCTTGTTATTGCTTCTGAATGACATCCAATATGGCCACAACAGTAGTCATATTGAAAATCTTGTTATTGCTTCTGAATGACATCCAATATGGCCACAACAGTAGTCATATTGAAAATCTTGTTATTGCTTCTGAATGACATCCAATATGGCCACAACAGTAGTCATACTGAAAATATTGTTATTGCTTCTGAATGACATCCAATATGGCCACAACAGTAGTCATATTGAAAATCTTGTTATTGCTTCTGAATGACATCCAATATGGCCACAACAGTAGTCATTTTGAAAATCTTGTTATTGCTTCTGAATGACATCCAATATGGCCACAACAGTAGTCATACTGAAAATCTTGTTATTGCTTCTGAATGACATCCAATATGGCCACAACAGTAGTCATATTGAAAATCTTGTTATTGCTTCTGAATGACATCCAATATGGCCACAACAGTAGTCATACTGAAAATATTGTTATTGCTTCTGAATGACATCCAATATGGCCACAACAGTAGTCATACTGAAAATATTGTTATTGCTTCTGAATGACATCCAATATGGCCACAACAGTAGTCATATTGAAAATCTTGTTATTGCTTCTGAATGACATCCAATATGGCCACAACAGTAGTCATACTGAAAATATTGTTATTGCTTCTGAATGACATCCAATATGGCCACAACAGTAGTCATATTGAAAATATTGTTATTGCTTCTGAATGACATCCAATATGGCCACAACAGTAGTCATATTGAAAATCTTGTTATTGCTTCTGAATGACATCCAATATGGCCACAACAGTAGTCATTTTGAAAATCTTGTTATTGCTTCTGAATGACATCCAATATGGCCACAACAGTAGTCATACTGAAAATAATGTTATTGCGTCTGAATGACATCCAATATGGCCACAACAGTAGTCATATTGAAAATCTTGTTATTGCTTCTGAATGACATCCAATATGGCCACAACAGTAGTCATACTGAAAATATTGTTATTGCTTCTGAATGACATCCAATATGGCCACAACAGTAGTCATATTGAAAATCTTGTTATTGCTTCTGAATGACATCCAATATGGCCACAACAGTAGTCATTTTGAAAATCTTGTTATTGCTTCTGAATGACATCCAATATGGCCACAACAGTAGTCATACTGAAAATCTTGTTATTGCTCCTGAATGGATTTTCATATCAAGATAGGGTTTTTATTGAAAGATTGATTATGATACCTAAATGACAATGTGCCACAATATTGGTCATCATGAAATTTGTCAGTGCTCTTGAATAAAAAGTTATATTGATATGGAGTTTTCATCAAAAGACCATCTATAATGCCCTAATTAAGATAGTTCCAGTCTCATCAAAAGACTACCTATAATGCCCTAATTAAAATAATAACAGGGTACCAGTCTGATCAAAAGACCTTTATATAATGTCCTAATTAAACTAGTACCAGTCTGATCAAAAGACTACCAATAATGTCCTAATTAAAATAGTACCAGAGTACCAGTCTGATCAAAAGACTATATATAATGTCTTAATTAAAATTGTACCAATCTCATCAAAAGACTACCTATAATGTCCTAATTAAAATATTACCAGTGTACCAGTCTGATCAAAAGACTATATATAATGTCCTAATTAAAATAGTACCAGTCTGATCAAAAGACTATATATAATGTCTTAATTAAAATTGTACCAGTCTGATCAAAAGACTACCTATAATATCCTAGTTATAATAATACCAGAGTACCAGTCTGATCAAAAGACTATATGGCCATGCACCACAATTAATTTTACTATCTGTTCTCTACATATATTTCTTAGTACTGACCTTTTCACAGTGTGACAATCAATACAAATCATATGTTAATCTAAAATACCTCCAAAGATGACTTCACGGTGAAATTCTTGTCAAGGGTTCACTGGCATTTTTTTGAGTGGCTACACTGTAAACTGAGCAGCATGTACACAGAACACTGATTTCACTTCGGATCATCACTAAGGCCTAATTTACACAGTGTGCACTGTCGCCAAAATACATACAGACAACCACTCTCAGAGCTCCTATTCTCAAGAATAAACAATTAACTTTAAATCCATACCAAAGATGCATCAATATAACTCCTCTATCACCACCAAAAGAAGAGAGGAAAAAAATGTTCTAAAAATAGACTAGAACTACATTCGTGGGTACTGAACTGGAAGTATTAATTGTGATGTGATTCCATATATAATGTCCTAATTAGAATTGTATGCCCATCTCAAGCCAGATGATGTATTGGTTAAAAACAAGAGATTATCATTATATGCCCATTTCAAGCCAGTTGATGTATTGGTTACAAACAAGAGAAACCCTTAAAATGATGTAAACAATATGCTGCATGTCTCATTGTTACAAAATAAAATCTCTTGTAAAGATCAGTTTGGTGAGATCTCTCCATTTACACTGTACCTATTTGGCTACACTGATGAAATAAAATATAGTGTTAGGTTTAAGACTACGAAGGCAGGCAATTGATTCACATGCAGCTTCTTTGCAAAAAGGACACTAATTGTTTCCTGGTAACTATTTTCAGTTAATGAGCATCCTTCATTCTTTTAAATATGGTATTTTATATTCCACCACATATCGATTGGTTCCATTGCTAATAGAATAATTAGTTGTCTGTGAACTACATGTATGTTATTATGGTATCTGTATATATGGTAACAATTGCTTGTTTGTCCTTGTTTGCCCTTGTACTTGTTTGTCCTTGTTTGTCCTTGTACTTTATTGTAAAGATTTTAAAGACACTATGCCTAAGTATATATCATGATTAGATAGTATGTCACATAACATGACCACACACCCTGCCTCAACATCAAGGTTACAAAAAGGGACAATGAAATTCTTTGACTTTTAACCTTCTCAGTAATTTCATAAACTGTGAAAATATTTTAACACAATATTCATCAAACATTTGTCATTGCCCATTAGTTAAAATTAATTGGCCATATCTTTAATATTGCCCAATACATTTGAATACTGTGCAGAAATCCATTCAAATAGTTTTCAAGGTACATTTTCCTAATGTCAAGCTAACAGCAATAAAAAAAAACTATTCTGTGAAATGTATTTTTATCTAGAGTATAACTTTTGAACCACTGAAGATATTTGAATAAAACTTTGCTCAAGAAAATAGGACATTATGGTGAACCATTTAGGCACACTCCTTACCCCAAAGTCAAGACCACAAAAATGTATTCTTTTTTGTATCCAGAGCATAATGATGGATCATATTTAAGAAATTTAAATGAATCTTTAACAAGTTACATATCAAGACTAGACAGTGTGTGACATGCATTAGAAATAATGTGTTTTAAAGTCAAGGTCATGGCAATGGTCATTTAAATTAGTGACCACTGTCCATGTACTGGTATAACTTTTGAACCAGTGAAGAAAGTTCAGTGAATTGCCTGTTACAGCATTTTTCATATTCAGCCATATTTGGTCCCTAGTATCAAGGTCAAGGTCACACAAATTAATGTAAGTTAGAGTTCTGTTTCTGTGCCCATTCTTTCACTTTTTAATCTCAGCAGATATTTTGCTAAATCTTTACCCAGGTCTAAACCTTGATACTTCACAGGTTAAGTCCCTAGATTGAAGGTCAAGGTCATTAGCAGAGAAAGCTAAACATGATATATGCCATTTGTAGTGTTCTTAATTAACACTGATGCAGTTTGAAATGTTGGAACCTGCAGTGAAGAAAGCAAAATGTAGACATTACCCAATAACCTTTCAATGTTGAATTAAAAAAAGGTCTTGTTTAGGTTTTCGTTGTAGTAAAAATGACAGTAAGATTTAGATGATAAAAAAATCATGAAAATCAACTAATAGATATTTATGCATTTTGTAATTTAAAAAAACAATGCAAAAATATATGGTGGTATTTATAAAGAACTGAGATGTCTGAATTTCTTCCTGAAAAAAGAATTACACCCAATTTATTCCTGAAAAGAGAATTCCATTATAGTTGGAATAAAAACAAATTATTTTTTGAGTTTGTACTTCATTATAGACATGTTAATTTTATTCATATTATATTATAATGTACATGGTGCATAATGTCTTTTAAAATTGTCTTTCATCAAAATAGTTGCCTTAAGATTTGTTTTAAACATGTCAGGCCATAAATCCTTGTCAATTTTGGTTTCAGAGAATTAGTTACAGATAGAATAGCCTACTGTGAGACCAAACCAACAGATCACCCCTATCTAAAGCCAGAGTCTTTTACCATGTATTTTGATGGCTATGAGGTCAAAAATACCAAGGTCAACTTCCAGTATCTGCCAGATCCAACTATATTGTACATCACACCCAGGAGAAGCTTTATCAGGTAATTTTTTCTGGAGTCAGAAGTATATATTTATATTAAAGGATCAATTAATTATTGGATTAATCAATCAAAATGAATATTTCATACTGAAACAATAACGAGTTGCCCAGAAGCATTATGTTTCAGCTGCCAGGTTTCTTTGGGCTGAAGGTGTCAATGCAAATGGACTATATTAACCCTTTACTCCCCATATGAAAATCAAACCATAATACCTGTGCCGCCCTTATGACGTTCACGACGTCATACCCTTGCTCCCCATAAAAAAACACGTAAACTGAAAAGCAACGTCATCTTCAAAAAATTATATTTTCCCATTGCTCTAATAGCCTCAAAATAACCTAATCATTTCCACCGCAAGTTATTATTTGTTCTAAATGCCAGATTACCGTAAGTTATTATTTGTTATCATTTCGTGATAAAAACAACCACTCCCAATGCACAAGTTGCTTTGTTTTAATCACATCAACCTGTGCTTCGAAACTTTAAACATCAATATGTAAATGTTAATATGTACTTAATTAGCATATTTGGTAACATTATTTTGTAAAATATTTAGTGGAAAATTTTCACAGCCATGTTCTTGTTATATTCTTTGTAATATCAGATAAAAATCACAAGTGAACCTGACAAGCGGCAGAAACGTAATAATGGCGGACATCGCGATATCTAGTCAGTGCTTGTTGATTAGACAGGCCATAATTTTAATTCATTTGGCACATAAATGAAGTAATATTTGAAATCCTTAAGAAACATGATATAAACATTATGTGAATAAATATTTAGCTATTTAACAAAAATAATAGTCCGTAATATATTACACTATGCGACGTTGCATAATTCAATGTGCTATATTAGGTCATGGCTGTTTTCTTATATCACATTTTTGTAATGATAATAACAATACATAGCCCCCCAAAAAATCAGAACGAATAAAAAAAGAAAAGGAAAGTACCAGTACATACTAATCAATATAACTTATAATTATCAATAATTTCTTTTCAACATCATTTAAACGTGTATGGTCATATTATGAAAATCCCTGTTTCTAAAAATAGATTCACCCACATGGCATGCGTGGCACCATTTTACTCGTGGCCGTAGTGTGATTCAGTTCGGATATATGACTTTATTTCATGCAAGGATGGACTTGAATGATTCATTTCATCGTCGATGAATAACTCTGGTACTGTCTTGTGAGCAACAATGAAATTAATTATCAAAGTTTTGATGTTATTAAAACTTAGTAGCTTGAAATTATTCGTACTTTTATGCATGACTAATCTAGATTTTTCAATCAGAATTATAAAAAAATAATAAAAAAAAGTAAACATTGTACAAAGTCATTAATTAACTTGGCATGCTTTCCAAACATGGGCTTATTAAAGGTTATTAAAAATATTTCATAACGAGTTCTGGTTATTTGTCATTAGCGATGTGGTTAAAAAACTTAAGGATATGTAAATCTAGTAGGCCTATGGCTATGCATATATTTTAGGAACAAAATAAACAAGTATGACAATATGAAAAAACGACAATTGTAGAGCACATTACAGCTACTCCTTTACTAGACCAGCAAGTTGGTATCTAAGCCTGTTTTTTTAATTTTGACATTGTGAAGTTTTTCATGGTTAGGGTGATCAACAGGAAAATTTGTGTTGTCATCATTTAGGTGAAGGTATTGAAGGAGATTTTCAAATCTTCTGCGTGGCATTACATTTTTGATTCCTTCATTTGATAGAAAATTGTCATTTGACCAATAAAAACTATAGTCAGAAGCATTGATTATCCCCACTAAGATCAACATGCCAAGAAAGGCAGACATTTCAGGCACACTGGTCTCTGTCAAGGTAACATCAACAATTTCATGATCTACATTTTGTTCAGCTGCAAATTTATTTGTTTCACTAACAATTTGTTTTTAAAAAGTCCAACTGGAAAATATAATTGAAAATAGTCTAGTTCTGATGCTGTTTCCTGCAAAGAATGTGATGGTCCTGACCGCTGAGTAAATGGACTTCTGTCAATATCTTGCACGTCTGCAAACCATGTTGGCTGATCATCATCAGTGTCACTAGAGTCTGATGAAATTTCAATGTCGATATCTGATGACATATTTTCAGATTCTTCGTTATTAAACGCAACATTGTTAAACAAATTTGGTATTTCGTCGGAACTGAATGCAGAAAAATCGTTTTCACTTCCAGACAAATCACTGTTATCAACAGACGAGGACGACATTGTCATGACGAAATCAAGGAATTCCCTTCGTAAAAAAAAACAATTCACTTCCGGTATTGTCTGTTATACGATTTGATTAAAACTTTGTATATTGAAATGAATGGAAGAAATAAACAACACAGACATTCTTAATTGTGTTATTTTATTTTAAATTCCCGCACTTTCAGCAGATTTCATGTTTTAAACACCTAAATGCTACGTTAAACTTTACAATGTATGGAAGAATTGTCGTATTTGCCGCGCATTTTAAGAATGTGATTTTGTACCTAAAATCCGGATGACATAATGAATTTATACAACTAATGTATAATTCAGCATCATATTTGAATATATTATGATTATGAATAACTTACACGTGTTGGAAAGGTCATAATATTTACATCGAATTGAGGTAATATACTCGGCAAACGTCTCCATTTTGGATGCGACCGTGGAAAACCCCACTACGTATAATTGGTCAGTTAAATTTAGATTTATAGGTTATATAATGTTACGAATTACGTAATTAAAATCAAATGTTAGTAAAGATTATTTATTTTTTTGACCAGCGTTTGGTTACTGCGCGGCAAATCAACATTTAAATGGAAGATATATCATATTTATTGGTCGATAATGTGTAAGGCGTAGAAAAGCGTAGATGGGGGGCAAAGGTAAAGGCGTAGAAATGCGTAGACGGGGTGCAAAGGTAAAGGCATAGAAAAGTGTAGCTGGGGAGTAAAGGGTTAAATGCTCCAATGGCATAGTGATTAGAGCATCTGTCACGGTAGCTGGAGGTCATGGGTTCGATCCCTGTCCGAAGTCATACCAAAGACTTACACAAATGGTACTAACAGCTGCCTCACTTTGTGCTCAGCATTAAGAGGTTAGTGTTAGGACTGGTCGGCCTGGTGTCAGGATAATGTGACTGGGTGGGACATCATGCTACTTGTCTGTGGCATGATGCCCCTGTGCTAGACATTACTATAAACTGCCTCATTGCAGACATCATAGCGATATGACTGAAAAATTGTTAAAGCTACGTTAAAAATCCTAATCAAAGAAACAAAGACAGATGAACTATTGATACATTGTCTGTTGCCCATCCATCAACACATGGGAACACACATTTCATCGGCGGTTTTAAACAGGTTAGATATGTAAAGTTTATATGACAAGATATTAGACGAGTTTGACTGTGAGCAACATACATTCATGTTAATGAGGTGATCTTGTATCTGATTGGCTGAGCTTTTGAAAACCAAAATGGCCATATTTCTGTTCAGATTTTGATGAGATTTGGTATGCAAGCTTATGTTGTCATTGTCCTAAATGAGTGTGATTATGAGTGACTGTTATGTATATTTCATTGGCATTGCTTGTTAGGTTTTTCTAAAATTCATTACATGCTATGGAAAATTGTAATTTTGACTTGACCTTGTCCAAACTTGTGTTCATTTGCTACCCGACCTGAATCATTGATTTTGGTTTAGATTTCTTTCAAGTCGACTGGTCATAACCTACAAGAGACATTGTGATGTCCTTTTATCTGGCATCTAGATCTGGCAACCATTATCACAACATGGTGTCTAGTGGTCCTAAATAAAAATGGTGCTGACTTGACATTCAGTATCATCCACAGTGGCCATAGTATCTACTCATCTTGAATGGATGGCCATATTGACTTATGATTTATATTTGATCTTAATTTAAATGTTAATATTTTCAGTATCATGACTGTATTGAGAACGGTACTGATTTGATGTGTAGTATTTTCAGTATCATGGCTGGATTTAACATGGTACTGATCCGACCTTTAATATTATCAGTATCATGACTGTATTTAAAAAGATACTGATCTGATGTTTAGTATTTTATGTATCGTGACTGTATTTAAAATGGTACTGATCCGACCTTTAATATTATCAGTATCATTCATGCTTATTTCATTTCGATAAAATGTATTTTTATAACAGATTTTTAAAATTGTCATACTTTCATAAATAGTACTTTTAAGATAAACTACATGTTATTCATTGCAGAGCAAGTTATGTCTCATTTTTATATAAAATGATATTAATAACTTTAAAATGAAATTTCTTTCTTTCTCTTAATATAAATAACATTTGCCTTTTTGACCAGATGATAATTATGAACAATATTAGTTAAGTTTAGATAATGAACAGTCCAGTATACTGTGTAATTGTAATAATTGTTTTCATGAATGAATGAATGAATGAATGAATGAATGAATGAATGAATGAATGAATGAATGAATGAATCTACCTGTGAAAGTGTTGCTGCCCTAAGGAGTGTTTTTCTTGGTAGATTTTGAGTAATGCTGGTCAAGTATGTTTAAGAGATCTTCCTCTTTAATTGTTTTGAAACATTTTGTTCAACCTGATCTTCAGCCAGGACTGAATTGGTGTTGTCTTATTCTGATTTCTTGAAAACAGGACTGAATTGGTGTTGTCTTATTCTGATTTCTTGATAACAGGACTGAATTTGGTGTTGTCTTATTCTGATTTCTTGATAACAGGACTGAATTGGTGTTGTCTTATTCTGATTTCTTGATAACTCAGTTTCTAATACTTCTTCTTCAAATGGTTCATCAGATATGGATGAGTCAAAGTTTTCAATATCTTCATGTAGGAAATCTATGCAAGGTTAGCAAAGGTTCTTCAGATTCTGACAATTCAGATGCAGCAGTTGGATACCTACAATACCATAGAACTTGGCCTAGCACACTTCCAACATTTTCATCCAGACACTTTTCACCGATTTCGACAAAGAAAGAATTACTTTTCAGTAACTATCAGAAAGATATTTTTTAATGGTCTAAAGCGCTTTCCATTACGGATCACTGCCATCTCACCTCTGTCTGCATGGGTTCGAGTCTAAGATTCGGCTAATGTAGTTATGTGAGAAAGCATGCCAGTAGCTTCTCATGGGTCAGTGGTTCTTTCCGGGGGTTTCCTGGGTTCTTCCTCCACCAATAATATTGGCTGCCATGTATAGCCTATCGTGTGCTGAAACATGGCATTAATCCCTACAACAACCTCTACAAATTAATACCATTGCAATTATAAATATTGATTACCAGTACGCCCAGTATTATTTAGTTTTCTTTTTCTGAATAATAATTTTATAATGCATGTAATATGAATGGGTGTCAAGCAGAAGTTCTGATAGTAGTTGATGGAAGCAAAGTGCAATTTGATGTTGTTTATTCTGCTCCACCAATTATCAGCATGTTGGAATAGCTGGTCATAGCAATGATGGGATTTAGTATATGGTTAATGTTTAACTTCTTTGTGATACAACTGAGGTGAGGATGGTGGATCTGTTTGATACATGAAACACAAAACAGTAGTGAATTAAGAGTGCTATTGCATTTCAATGCAGGCAAGATATGGTCGACAGCATTAAGTTTTACAAGAGTTGTCCTCCATTATTAAAATTAGAATAAGTTTACAAGAGTTGCTCTCCATTATTAAAATTAGAATAAGTTTACAAGAGTTGCTCTCCATTATTAAAATTTGAATAAGTTTACAAGAGTTTATCTCCATTATTATGTTTAGAATAAGTTTACAAGAGTTTATCTCCATTATTATGTTTAGAATAAGTTTACAAGAGTTGCTCTCCATTATTAAAATTAGAATAAGTTTACAAGAGTTTATCTCCATTATTATGTTTATATCAAGCTTACAAGAATCGCTCTCCATTATTAAAATTAGATTAAATTTACCAGAATCGCTCTCCATATTATGTTTAGATGAAGTTTACAAGAGTTGCTCTCCATTTTGGTAAAAACAGCTACATAAGAGTTCCCTTAATCTACTCTTAATAATTGTTTGATTTGTTTACAGTGGAGGAAGAAGACTGACTGTCATTGGTACAAATCTGCACGGTGTTCAGCAACCCAAACTCTTTGCCTCTTATCAAAATCAGAATGGGCAAATTGTTACAACTGAGGAGACAGTAAGTAAAGTTTTTTAATAGTACATTGTAAAGTTTAAGGACTTTTGTAACCTTTCTGCTTCTATACAAGCTGAGATATTTGGTAATCCGTGTAACTGCCCATGCATCTTCTGTCTCCATACTAGTTGTGATATTTGGTAATCCGTGTAACTGCCTATGCATCTTCTGCCTCTATACAAGCTGTGATATTTGGTAATCCGTGTAACTGCCTATGCATCTTCTGCCTCTATACAAGCTGTGATATTTGGTAATCCGTGTAACTGCCCATGCATCTTCTGCCTCTATACAAGCTGTGATATTTGGTAATCCATGTAACTGCCTATGCATCTTCTGCCTCTATACAAGCTGTGATATTTGGTAATCCATGTAACTGCCTATGCATCTTCTGCCTCTATACAAGCTGTGATATTTGGTAATCCATGTAACTGCCCATGCATCTTCTGCCTCTATACAAGCTGTGATATTTGGTAATCCGTGTGACTGTCCAATCATCTTCCAAGTCTCCATCCTTCTGTTTGACAGTTGTTAGCATAACAAATCCTGCTGCTTTTTACGGATTGCAGTGAATTGGAAAATATTATAGTCATCATGTGGAAAAGCAGAGATCAGCAAATCACTTTGTCTCCTAATGCTACAGTGAAGTATACCGTTCATGTTACTCGACTTGTCTCCTAGTTTTTGTTGAATTGCCATGAAGCATGGTAAATGTTATAATCACTATTTCAAGATGTGCATATAAATTAATGAATTTGCTTCTGTTTGGGTTATTTCTCATTGTTTTTTTGTAAATGTAGCAAGTATTATGATCTTCTAAACAGTAATATAGTTTTAGGCCAATCGGGCCTTAAATGTGAAAAAACTTATTGTATGGCCTTTAATATGCCTGAATGTCCAGCACAATTGCTATTTTCAACTTTCCTCCCAAATTGCTGCTGTATTAGTTTCAGCCAAAATGTACACAGCATCAAGTCATACAGGCCTTTCAATTTTATACAAGAGATGCTGATCCACTATCAAACATGGTGACCATTACCTAAAAAGAGAAATAGCTTCTTTCAAAAAACTGTTGAATAAAATTAACCAATATTTAGCAGAACATAGCCTGGCATCAAGACATAATACTAGCCTGTTATTCAAATATGAACAATGTTATTAATAAAAAGTATTATTAACTTTCTTCATATGAAAACTGAAAAGAATTTGAAGATCTTTCATATCTATAAAAATTAGACAAGTATGCCATAAAATGTAGCTGCTGTGACTAAAAATATCAATAATATTACAGTACGTAACTTCTCAATATCAAATTTATGCAGAAGATCCCATTAAACCATAAAAAATGGCAACCATGGCAACCATACTAAAAGTATTTGCACTACTTTAACAGCAACTTGACTAACTAGTATCCTGTACATGATGCTGAAGTACAATCAGATATGGTTTTTCTTGTTCTTGTAGGGTTTAATGCCATTTTTCAGCACACGATAGGTTATACATGGCGGGCAGTATTTTTGGTGGAGGAAGAACATGGGAAAACCCCCGGAAAGAACCACCGACCCATGAGAAGCTACTGGCAAGCTATCTCACATAACTATATTAGCCAAATCTTAGACTTGAACCCACACAGACAGAGGTGAGATAGCAGTGATCCGTAACGGAAAGCGCTTTAGACCACTCGGCCACTTGGCCCCCCCCCCCAATGTGGTTGAAGAAAAACCAATAAGAGCATGAAACATTTGTTTTCATCTCATTTGGAATCAATAGCAATAATGAATTTGAAACTCAATGCATCTTATCTTGTTGACCCAGATTTCTCCTTCAAATACATTCCCTGATCACATTAATGTTAGGATATATGCTTACTACCTCCTGCATAAAACCCGATAAAGAGATGAAAAATCGTGTTTTCAATCTAATTCACATAGACAGAAGTAAACAAAAAATCTTGCCTATTGCCTCCCCTTGCCACTGCCATGTGTCATTAGTTTTTAAGCTTTTCTGTAGTGTTGCACATGCATGAAATTACATCCCAATACTTTCCAAGCCATTTCTATGGAAATTATAAGCAGCCACTGCCTAATTTGGAGTTGTTGTGTACCTTAATCATTCCTACATTGGTGGTATACATTGTTTTATTTCTCCAGAATTTTTTATAAATTTGTAATGTATGGAATAGTCATTTAAGACTCTATATCAGAATAGTGACCACGCTATCATTGAATAAGTGTTGATATCTTTCACAACTTATAATACCAGTGTAATTTGTCCATTATCCTATTACAGTGGGACCCCGCTATAACACGGTAGTTGGGAGCCATAGAATCCAACCGGGCTATGAACCGAACTGTGTTATAAGCAACCATGTACAATACCAACACATTTTTGGATTTAATTGGGGGGGGGGGGGGTTACATAAAGACGGGTGCGAAAATACATGGCACAATTACCATTTTTGATCAATATATATTAAAT
Organism: Unio pictorum; assembly: GCA_030141615.1. Classification (NCBI taxonomy): domain Eukaryota; kingdom Metazoa; phylum Mollusca; class Bivalvia; order Unionida; family Unionidae; genus Unio; species Unio pictorum. Next base: position 5,553,164 of record JARLTB010000152.1, on the reverse strand, counting down.
GAGAAAAACATTTGCTGTGGTAACAGAAATTGCAGATATAATATATTACTTTATTCAGAGAACCATGCATTGGTACATACACGTGTCTAATTTATGTATACATGTATAATCTATTGCATGCAAAGAGTATCAACACCGTGTACTCACCAGCGAATCTTGTAACATACATTGAATCCATAATACAAATATTTCCATCGAAAATATCCACACATGGATGTAAAATATTCAATAATTTTGTCACAGATCATTATGTGACTGAATTCAATGAAAAGAAAAAAACAAAAATTACGTAATGGGTGTACGTAATGAATGATGAAATAGTACATGTCCATAGATTAAATAATGGAAGCTAAAGTGTCTTCTTATTATAACTACATGTACATCTCAGGATCTTTCTGTCTCTGAATTCAGTCATTGTAAATTTCAGCACATTTTCCCACCCAAGCTGCTAGTCAAAATTCCTTTGAACTTGCCGCCCAGTTATTGCGTCATGTTCTTTTGATGTACTCTAATAAATACAGCAGGCAGAACTGGCTGTATGTATTTTAACCACTGAATTATGTCACTGTTTAGCTCGGCAGTTCACTTTGATGATAAACAATGTACTTAAATTAATTGATTTATACCTTCTGGTGAGAATCTTTTATCAACCGCCGCATTGGCTGTTGCTTAGTTGTGTATGAAATTAAGAGAACATATATCGGAGATTATTTGAGCAACAATTGTATTCGGAATGCATTCAAGACAAACACAAAGTAGACACGATGGCTTCATTACTCAGGAATCAGTAATTATAATATTGACACTTTTGAGCTGTAATTTTTCAACAATAAACAAAGATCAAAGTTCTCAGTAGGCCCAGCAATTGGTTCATATTTCCGATGTTTATTTTGGCACAAAACTAGAAGAAATTTGATAATACATTTTCTACACATTCTTTTTTGCACTGTTTAGACGAATATGAGAATGATAATTAAACTCTTAATTTTTTTTTTCTTCATAATTTTTTTTTTTTTTTTTTTTTGGTCTTTGAGAAAAATACCTGTAATAAATTACCTAAAATTTTGGGAGCCATGCCACGACCGGGTTATATCCGAATTCGGGTTATAGCGGGGCGGGTTAGAGCGGGGTCCCACTGTAGTAACAGATGGGACATTAGCATATTATTCACATGCTGAATTGCTATATATGTTATTGAGGACATACAAGTCAGGATGCATGGAGTTTTTACTGGATTCATTGGAGCGAACACCGGATATGGCTTTGCCATCCTGTACCATCCATCCATCCCAAATTGGGGACTTGATTGAAAGACTGGCCCAGTTTGCTAATGAAAAATCTGTTCATATTGCTACAGGTTTGGTGAAATTTCATTTTTCTGAAAAATCCATCTGTACAGCAAAGTCTTTGGTGATGCCAATATCACTGAAGACTAGACTGGATTTTACAGCCAGCATCCATACAGACCTATATCCTGGTAAAGCAGCCATCTGTCTAGGTGAAACACATTAAGACCATAGACCAAGCCATCCCAATGTTTATGATATATCCTCAAGGCAGAGCCCATGAACTAATCAATGTTGATGGGACCACCATCTTTGCCTCACAGGATGGTATACCTGGACATCCAGACTGACCCAGACCAAGACATGCATTCCAGTGATTATGATGAGCCTACTCCAAAATAACATGCATTCCAGTGATTATGATGAGCCTACTCCAAAATAACCGTATTCTGATCCCATCATGACATGAGCATATTTTATTATTTCTCTTTGTACAATAAAGAGATTTATATTTATGTGTTACTAGCCACCACCACCCTACAGCCACAAGTTTCAGGCATTAGTAGACTTCAATGATGAAGAAATGCCATCTTTCCAAATATTTCCTCATTCTACTATGATAAAGGAGATTAATGACTGTCTGGATGCATTGATGATCCAGGTAATGCCAATGCTTTATTTATAGAAAAGCAAGTACCAGTGACATTATCGTAATGCAGGTACAAGACACGTTCAGACACCTTTTGTACAAATGTTGCAGTGCTAGAGAAAAATCTCGCAGCAGAACACATGTCCCTACCAATGTTCTATTATATGGAAAAAAATGTACTTATGGCTACATCCAATATAGCTCAGAATGTAGTTGCAACTTTCTCTGCGCTTGACTTGTCATCATTAGCCATTATCTGACTGGTGGGTAAAAAATCTTGGGTCAACAATAAAGTAGAATATCACTCCATGTTCTACCAATCTGGCCTTGATCAGTCATAACATGTATTGTAAATCTCTTACACTGAGACTGATCATCGACCTGATTTGCCTTAACAATACATTCTACTGCCAAAATTCAAGATGGAGATGGTGAGATCAATGCAGCTCTCCATCGCAAAGAACGAGTATGCCATCAGTCACAATCTGACCAATGCATGTTATTGTGTCCCTACCAATCCAGTGTCATGAAAATTCCTTCAGTTGGCTTAAGTAACATGGTTTATCTGTTCAAGTCCTACCTTTGGCTTCAATATCAGATCATAGGCTTTTTACCAAGGTTATAGATTGCATCACAACCCTGTTCCAGTCGAAATCATCTTCAATGCCAGCAGCATACTTGGATGACATCCTCCAAAAACATATGGTAAGTTCAATCCTTCTGAGGCTGAAATGATCTCCTTTCACTTTTACAATACTTAGTCTTTCTTATAAACAAATCTGATCTTCATCCATCTTCTCAAAATGTCACAATTGGATGCAGCTTTTCTATGATCTCTTAACCTGGATCCTAAAACTGGACAAAGTAATTTACAATAAAAATTGGATTTCAACAAAGTTCTTGCAACTCCTAAAATTATTCAGTGTAGCAGCAATCTTTATTCCACTAGGCCATCTTGGTATGAACCCATTACAGATCGCTAACTCAGTGGCACCCATTCTCTGAACCCCTTTAGCAACAAGTTATGAGCATGCCTACTGTATGATCATTCCTGGATCAGTGGTACAGCCAGGGTTGGCTGATTCAGGGGTCCATCAAGAAAAGCTGCAGGCAGAGTGACCGTATGTTCCAGTGCTTGTATATACAATTAAGGTGCCCACCTGTTATTGGGCGCTTTGGTCATTGACATATGGGAGCTAGTGGATTGACCTCTCCACATCAGCCTTCTAGAAACTAAGTCTTTTATCAATGCCTTCCAATTCTGGATGTTTTTTGATAGCCTTTCCATCAGTATGAATGGTGAAAGAATTACATACCTTTTCAGCTGACTTGAACTATCTTCAATTCAGATCAGATTGCTCATCACCAGGCATTATATCCCTAAATATGTTACCATCAATTGCTAATCAAAGAGTTGTCATATGCTTGCTCTCCTCCATAGACAAGTTGAGTGCAGTAGACCTGCAAGACCAGTGTTCTCGCACTCAGGCTCTACTTGAAATGCATGGTGGAAAGTTGTGGTACACAATCAACTCATTCTTTCCAATGAAAGCTGGAAAACCGGATATCACACCTCAAGCCCTATCTTGATGGCTGACAAGGGTATACACTCAGTTACTTTTGTCTTTTTAGATTAGAGTAATATCTTTGAGCCTCACATTCAAATGCAACATTTTGATTTAAGACATAGCAGAAGTGGTTGAATGGCATTCAGCTTTTATCTCAAAGATTCAGCTTCACAAACTCTTGTTTGTTCACGACCACCAGACCCAATAGAGAGTCAACACAGTCTATTAGCTTCACTGGAAAAGTTCATTAGTCATCCTCTTAACTAGATAGAGGTCAGAATCATGTTGACCCAAGGCTGGTCATTGTTCACATGGGGAATCCATCCATAATCATCCAAGGTAGAAAATGTATGCTCATCATTCACTTCTGTTACCTATATGACTGGAAAACATATTTTGAAGGGTAAAGCAAATTATTTAAGTAAATAATGTTTCTCCTAGAATACTTACCCAGTCATATTACTTAAACCCCTCCTAACAACCCAACCATGCAAGCATTCTTGTTCACATATCACTCGGTTTAAAAATAAGGTGGCAATAGTCAATAATGGTAAGAGTTATTGCCCTTTTGTCTACATGAATAGATGGGACAGGCTATTTTTTTTTTCTCACTGTTTAATTAGAGCTGAATTCAGAAGGTAGAAGGCTTATATCCTAACATAAATGTAAGTATTCTCTTACAAACACAATTAACTTGAAATATATACTTTCTAGGTTAACTTTTGTTGCCTTTGGCTATTAGTCAGATGTCAACTTGATAAGCAATATAAGGTCTACTTGACCTTCTTGTGTTTGGAATGTTTATAAATATTATGACCATTATCAGATGATTTAGCATTTTGGAAAATAACTTTGTTAGTTTTCTTAGAATTAGTGCCATAAAATTTATCAGTATTGTGGTCATCACCTGAAAATCTCTTTGTACTGGAAATATTTGTTAGTAATTATTACCCTTTTGTTAATAGAATGAGTTCCACAGTTTGTCTTTAAGTTATTATCAATTGCTTTTGATGCATAATATGGCATGTATCTAAAGATGCAAATCTTTGTATTTTGTAAGATTTACTTATTTATTTGTTTGTTATTGACACTCCTGAACTACATGGATGATTGCCATGAAACATTTTATTGGTTTTAATATCAGCACGTGATAGTGTCTGAGCACTTTCATATCAACACATGGTATATTCCTGCAAAAAATGAATTCTCAAATTTGGAAAACTCTGTATATTGCTGTATACCACCACACAAAGCCCTAACAAACTTTTTTCTAATTGGACTGTCCCATACATATATACAGTAATCAGTGCCAACTTTTTTCTAATTGGACTGTCCCATACATATATATACAGTAATCAGTGCCAACTTTATTCTAATTGGACTGTCTCATACATATATACAGTAATCAGTGCCAACTTTATTCTAATTGGACTGTCCCATACATATATATATATACAGTAATCAGTGCCAACTTTTTTCTAACTGGACTGTCTCATACATATATACAGTAATCAGTGCCAACTTTATTCTAATTGGACTGTCTCATACATATATACAGTAATCAGTGCCAACTTTATTCTAATTGGACTGTCCCATACATATATACAGTAATCAGTGCCAACTTTATTCTAATTGGACTGTCCCATACATATATATATACAGTAATCAGTGCCAACTTTATTCTAATTGGACTGTCTCATACATATATACAGTAATCAGTGCCAACTTTATTCTAATTGGACTGTCCCATACATATATACAGTAATCAGTGCCAACTTTATTCTAATTGGACTGTCCCATACATATATATATATATACAGTAATCAGTGCCAACTTTATTCTAATTGGACTGTCTCATACATATATACAGTAATCAGTGCCAACTTTTTTCTAATTGGACTGTCCCATACATATATACAGTAATCAGTGCCAACTTTATTCTAATTGGACTGTCCCATACATATATATATATATACAGTAATCAGTGCCAACTTTTTTCTAACTGGACTGTCTCATACATATATACAGTAATCAGTGCCAACTTTATTCTAATTGGCCTGTCCCATACATACATATATACAGTAATCAGTGCCAACTTTATTCTAATTGGACTGTCCCATACATATATACAGTAATCAGTGCCAACTTTATTCTAATTGGACTGTCTCATACATATATACAGTAATCAGTGCCAACTTTATTCTAATTGGACTGTCCCATACATATATACAGTAATCAGTGCCAACTTTATTCTAATTGGACTGTTCCATACATATATACAGTAATCAGTGCCAACTTTTTTCTAATTGGACTGTCTCATACATATATACAGTAATCAGTGCCAACTTTATTCTAATTGGACTGTCCCATACATATATACAGTAATCAGTGCCAACTTTATTCTAATTGGACTGTCTCATACATATATACAGTAATCAGTGCCAACTTTTTTCTAATTGGACTGTCCCATACATATATACAGTAATCAGTGCCAACTTTATTCTAATTGGACTGTCCCATACATATATATATATATACAGTAATCAGTGCCAACTTTTTTCTAACTGGACTGTCTCATACATATATACAGTAATCAGTGCCAACTTTATTCTAATTGGCCTGTCCCATACATACATATATACAGTAATCAGTGCCAACTTTATTCTAATTGGACTGTCCCATACATATATATATACAGTAATCAGTGCCAACTTTATTCTAATTGGACTGTCTCATACATATATACAGTAATCAGTGCCAACTTTTTTCTAATTGGACTGTCCCATACATATATATATATACAGTAATCAGTGCCAACTTTTTTCTAACTGGACTGTCTCATACATATATACAGTAATCAGTGCCAACTTTATTCTAATTGGCCTGTCCCATACATACATATATACAGTAATCAGTGCCAACTTTATTCTAATTGGCCTGTCCCATACATACATATATACAGTAATCAGTGCCAACTTTTTTCTAATTGGCCTGTCCCATACATATATACAGTAATCAGTGCCAACTTGGTATGGGACAGCTGTGAGACTGCAACTACTTAACATCCACCATATTGTTAAAATCAATGTCACTGTTGACAACAGACTTTCCAGGTCTGTTTGAATATTTGTTTCACTGATGTTATGTTACAGTGATGCAGAGCCATGATCTTCGAGACAATTACACATGCTTTCTCCCTGCTATTATTATTAGAACAGGATTAATGCTTGGCCTAGATTGGGCATCTGTAGACATCACTGTGCCATAAAAATATGGTGTCTGCACACACAGCTAGATGATGTTTGACCCTAAATATATTTTTATTTGCATGCACATCCAGGTAATGTCATTCATAAATATATGGCTTCTGCACTACTATGGTTATGTTTTGTGAAACATTTTTTTAAGCTGAATTAGCTATCAGCAAGCCCAACAAAAATAAGTTCAGAACTCTTTGTTGAATGAGTTTACCAGCATAAAATAAAAATAAAAAATAATGATGTAGGCACTTAATTCTTTGCACATGTCAGCTTTGTTCTGACCAGAGTTCACTTAAAGAATCAGCAGAGAAGTTTGAACACCAGGACCATCCAGCCTAGTGAATATCACTGGTGCTGGACATGAGCTTGATGTTGAGAAAATTTTTTTAAAAAAATTAAAAAAAACACAACAATAATCTGAAGGAGAAACACTTTATTCAGAGTGACAAAAATACTTTAGATGACCCCTATGACCCATTCTGACCCTCTCTATCTCACTCTGTATTATTTTTGTCCTTCAGATGAGTTTTTCTTTCTTTTCTTTTCTCAACATCAAGCTCACGTTGAGCACCTGTTGTGAGTATAATGATGAACACCAAAATGGCCCCCTATTGAACCCAGTTGAATTTATATTTGAATTGTAGCTATTTGAAACATTGAGTAACTAATAATACTAAAACGGGAAATTTTGGGCATGTATGAATTGGACTCCAGACATGTTGAATTTAAGCAATGGCTTGTGATTTTTTTTTTCAAAGTCACCAGCCCTGTGCTTGTGTCTAAAAGAATTTTCTGTGAGTACAGTACTGTACATCAGCTGTCAATATACTTATATTCATGTATTCTGCATCATTGGAAAGTTGTTAATATACTTACATCCATGTATCCTCTATTTTAGCTTTGCCAAGCTATCAACAAATCAGCTATGGTTTGTGCATCACCTGCATTATCAAAAGAGCTCCTTCATGCACATTACAATTGGGTCGGCCATGCTGCACATGTGGAGGTGGATGTGGGCTTCATAATGGATAATGTCCAGTCAGTACACAACATGTCAGGAAAGTTAGCCAGCAGGCTGGAATACTATCCAGACCCAGTTGTTTACAACTTCACAGAGCCACATGGAATAAAGAAATTCAAGGGAGAAGTATTGGTATTCGAAGTAAGTATACTTCTTATGCATTTAGAAACTTTTCTCAAAGATAATGTTAAGAATGTGTATTGTTCATAGTTTTTCAGAAATTGATCCATTAATTTCACTTACATGGTGTGACATTACATAGAGTCAGATATCTTCATTAATGTGTTTTGACATAACAGGTTATAATATCCAAAATTCTAAATGATATAATGTGAACATGGTACAATTTCCATTTTCAGCGATATGATGTGGGTATAATATCCATTTCAGTAATATGCTGTGATATCACATAGAGTATAATATCCATTTTAGTAATATGCTGTGATATCACATAGAGTATAATATCTATTTCAGTAATATGCTGTGATATCACATAGAGTATAATATCCATTTCAGTAATATGCTGTGATATCACATAGAGTATAATATCCATTTCAGTAATATGCTGTGATATCACATAGAGTATAATATCCATTTCTAATGGTATGCTGTGACATCACAGGGTACATTATACATTTTCAATGATGTGGCATCTCACTTGGTATAATATCCATGATTGAAGGACAATGCCATTTATTACTAAGACATGCTCAACATAGAAGTTATTTTTAAATCAGCCATATCTTACCAGTTGCTATGCCATAGCTAATGCTTTTAAGGGATGAAAACATCGGACTGAAAGATGGAAATTCTGTCCTCCCATTAGGGTGCACAAGAATCTTCCAGAACACTGAATAAACCCTGTGAAATTCACATATTTCAAGTATTCTTGAAAGATCCTTGTTTTTTTTTATTCAGTTGCCTTGTCAAATAGTATTTAAGTAGTCATTGAGCAAAGTATCATCGTCTTGTGTGTTACATATTTTTAAATGACTATAATAATAATAATAATCATGAGAACTTTGTATAGCACCTAAGGTTTAGAAGCTCTAAGTGCTTTACATCTATAATGATATGACTACAAAAAACATAACACAAAACAAGCACCATGAAATTAGAAAACATAAAAATATGCTGAAAATATTTAAGGTAGGAACAAACAATATTAGGTCTTTAAGTTTGTTCTTGCAGTTGAAAAAGGTGAGTTTTAAGAGCATTCTTGAAAGGGATCACTGTGTCTTTGTGTCCAATGTCAATGGGCAGTTTGTTCCATGTTGCTGGGCCCAGGTATGCAAAAGAACATGGGAATAATCAGTATATGATTGTCAGAAGAGAAGCGTAAGTATCTTGTTCATGCATACACATGGGTGAGGCCAAATAGGTATGTTGGACTGGATTCCTTCAGTGAAAAGTAGCACAGAGAACAAATTTTGTCTGATTCTATAATGAATGGATGTCCAGTGCAGGGTACAGAGCAGCGTGGAGGTGTGCTCTGATTCTGGTACTCAAAGGACAATCCAAGCAGCTGTGTTTTGAGCTTTCTGAAGTTTCTGGAGTAGATATTGAGATACAGCAGTCCAATCTTGAAAGTACTAATTAACACAAAAGCATTTTAGTAGCATCATCTGAAAGATATTTGCGAATGGAGCTGATGCGTCTCAGCTCAAGATATGCAACCTTGCATATGATATGTTGTTGCAGTGTGTGAGTACAGTTCAGATTATCACCTAGGTTTCATACTGACTGTGTGAATTTATGTTGGTGTTGCTGATATTTATTGTTTGAGGAAAAGGATGTGAATGAGAAAGTCTTTGTGTTGTGATCAGAATGGCCTCAGTTTTCTCACCGTTCTTCTGCAGCTTGTTACATGTCATCCATGATTTCACATCAGAAATGCACCTCTCTAGTCCTTGGATGGTACATCAACTTCAGTTGGGTGGCTAGATTTGTATATTTGGGTGTCATTGTCATACAATTGGTGAGATACTGGATGATCTATGACACTTTAGAGCTGTTGAGTATAAAATTAAGAGAACAAGTCCAAGAAAAGACCCCTATTGAACACCACAGCATAGATAATTTTGCCTCTGTGTGCATGTGTGTGTGTGTGTTTGAATATGTCATTAAAAAGCATTATGATTTGTGATTGGTGCTTCTTTGTAGTGTCCCTTGTCTGTATTGTAATACTATTTTAGTGTAGAGGATTGAACCTGGCTGCATCAGAGGAAGATGTGGAAGTATTCATTGGTAGGAAGCTGTGTAACATGACCAACTTGTCCAGTACACAGATTTTCTGCATGCCACCACCAGACCAGCCACATGGGTTGGATGAATATGGCACAGACAAAAATGCATTATTTCCTCATGTCATTGTAAGTACTCAAAGATTTGGAATTCTGTTTCATGTCAGAAATTATTTCCCCAATGTTATTTATGTTACATTTAAAATATTTAATTTTTGCATATGATGAAATTACATAATCCATAAGTCATTTCAGAGTATAAGACAAAGCCCAGATATCCTGGTCATATTGATTTATAAGCCAGGAAATAGGGTAACTATTAGGCTAATTGAAAAGAAAATTACATAATACTGTAATATTAGGACTTTTAATTTAAAGCAATGTAAATATTATATTATGATTAATCAATTAGTATTATGTTCAGTTGCTAATACTTTTGTCAAATGTTAAATTAAAAAAATGAAACATAAATTTTTTACTTTTTGGGGGGTTAAAATTTAGACATTGAAGTTTATCTTTTTTTTTACATCTCATTTAAAGATGATCAGAATTTTCAGAATGCAAATTTAGCAATTAATTATATTTCTTTCTTCACCTATTTAACTCTACTAAAGTGGGAATTATCATTTGTCATGATGTAAAATAATTTTGATGAGAGTGAGTATTTTAGGACATTTTTGTCTAAATACTGATTCTCTCCACAAGATTTCAAGAATCGTTATGCATCGATTAATACAATAATTGTCTTACGACATTTTATTTGTAATACAGGTTAAAATAGGTAACTTAGAGTTCCATGTTGGGCGACTGGAATACGAAAGGATCGCCACATTACAATTCCCAGTAGAGTATATTGTGGGTATAGCAGCTGGAGGGGGTTTCATGTTGCTTGTGATACTGCTGATACTAATTGTCTGCCGCCGCCAAAGTCACAAGGCTGAGCGGAATTACCGCAAGATGCAGCTCTTACTAGACAATCTGGAGAGCAATGTCAGGAATGAATGTAAACAAGGTGAATAGCAAGTTTAACAAGTAAACAAGGTGAATAGCAAGTTTACCAAACATTTTATTTCTGTGTTGATCCAGTTCAAAGATGACTGTAGGTTTCCAAAGCTTGTGGTTTATGTGATCTCAGGGCATTTTAATTGCAAAGTCCACATTGACCATCAAGATTACTACATAAGTTAAAAGTACATGTTATGAAATCACTCATATAAATGCCTAAGCACTTGATTGCTACTTTAATTGCTACTTTAATTTTTAATTTTAATTTCGCTAGAAAGCAAGGTGTCAAACAGAATGAGGCTTAATCATGATGCATTTAGTATTTCATTGATCTTTTTGAAGTACTCTCTCTCTCTCAGTAGTATATGTTATCAATATTTAAAATACCAATTTTATCTATGTGATGTATGTCCGTAAGGCCAAGTGAGCTTATGGTGTTACCCAATGAACTTCTCTGTTAGAGACCATATTGGAATTGAAAGCTTACGGTGTTAACCAATGAACTTCTCTGTTAGAGACGATATTGGAATTGAAAGCTTACGGTGTTAACCAATGAACTTCTCTGTTAGAGACCATATTGGAATTGAAAGCTTACGGTGTTACCCAATGAACTTCTCTGTTAGAGACCATATTGGAATTGAAAGCTTACGGTGTTACCCAATGAACTTCGCTGTTAGAGACCATATTGGAATTGAAAGCTTACGGTGTTAACCAATGAACTTCGCTGTTAGAGACCATATTGGAATTGAAAGCTTACGGTGTTACCAATGAACTTCTCTGTTAGAGACCATATTGGAATTGAAAGCTTATAGTGTTACCCACTGAACTTCTCTGTTAGAGACCATATTGGAATTGAAAGCTTATGGTGTTACCTAATGAACTTCTCTGTCAGAGACCATATTGGAATTGAAAGCTTATGGTGTTACCCAATGAACTTCTCTGTCAGAGACCATATTGGAATTGAAAGCTTATGGTGTTACCCAATGAACTTCTCTGTCAGAGACCATATTGGAATTGAAAGCTTATGGTGTTACCCAATGAACTTCTCTGTTAGAGACCATATTGGAATTGAAAGCTTATGATGTTACCCAATGAACTTCTCTGTTAGAGACCATATTGGAATTGAAAGCTTATGGTGTTACCCAATGAACTTCTCTGTTAGAGACCATATTGGAATTGAAAGCTTATGGTGTTACCCAATGAACTTCTCTGTTAGAGACCATATTGGAATTGAAAGCTTATGGTGTTACCCAATGAACTTCTCTGTTAGAGACCATATTGGAATTGAAAGCTTATGATGTTACCCTATGTACTAAGGTTTAATTGATAAATTCTTATCGTAATTTTTTCACATTCAGCATATTTTGAAAGATTTTTAAATATATTTTATCTTTGGGGAAAAATCGGGATCCACGCCAGACACCAAGTTATAAGTGGGTTCGCGAGTTATCGAGGGAGTGGTGTAATGTTTAATATCATTATTTTTTAATTTAATTCAGACTTTTATTCTCATATGAATTCATTATGAACTCTGTCAGACATGATCAGAATATTAAATAATAATGTGAATCAAACACATACAAGTAATGAAAGTTCTGAAATCAGCAATGAATAAAATAAAAATGCAATGTGTTTAATATTATTAATAATTTGTTTAATATTATTAATAATTTGTTTAATATCTGATGAAATACTTCAGTACACATCTTGACATTATCCTCTGTAATGGAGAAAATTAAGATCACCGTCTCTATGCAGATGACTATTACAGAGAAATTATTAAGTATTTATTGAAGAAAGAGATTTCACTGCACAATTATCAGTTTTACTCTATAATACAAAGAGTATTTGTTTGTCCTAAAGGGAGAATATAATTGTCTGGAACATTAATTACCACAAGGCAATATGATATATATATATATATATCAAAGCAGGACGTTTTGATGCTGCCGATTTGGCACTGGCCGGTATGATGCAGGCCACTTTGGTGCCGGCCACTTTGGCACCAAGCATTTATTATTCCTGTTGAGAGGTAACCTTACATTAGTTGAGCAGGTAGGGATATCATTGATTAGCTCAGTTGAATGAATTGGGCATCATCTACATCTGTGTGAAGATGGGCTTTACATTCGTTTTTCAAATCGCATCGCCAAATTTCTTTTAAGCTTATCAGCACTGTATTTATCAAAAATGTATTGATATCCATTGTGCACATACCTTTCTTGACCACGCTTCAATTTCATAATGCTCATTTCCGAAAAAAACGTTTACGATAATACATTTGACAGCACACTTCTAAAAACAAACAACTATATAGAAGTGGGTTTGAGCCTGAATGGCTAAATCGTTTATCCTTTGCGTGGACTTCTTTTACCTTATCATTGCTTTCATTTTGAAATATGAATAACACGTTAAATTGTTAATCCTTAAGTGATCATAACTCACAGAACGATTCTAATAGAGTCAATTATCTTAAGAGTCCTGCTTATTTTGTTTTTTCTTAATCCTTTTGTAAATGCCGACATGGCCTCTAATTATCTTAAGGATAATGTGTAATCTTTTGATGTTAATCATTTTGTCGGTGCCAAAACGCCCAGCACCAAAACGGCCCACACCAAAACATCCAATTGCCAAAATGGTCATGCCAAACTGGCGGCACCAAAACGTCACGGACCGATATATATATAAACTTATACTGCCGAATTTGTACTGAACTTTATGTTCATAATTGTTTACCAGTAGTCTATTTAAAATTATTGAAATTGGGAAAAATGTGCAGATAATTTACATTGGTTGTGTTGTCTATTTTGACCCTTGCGTCATATAATATATTATATGGAAATAAATCTAGAAACGTTATATTGTTACATTTTTCGCAAGACAAACTTCAAAGATCTTGATCAGTCATGCATAACCATCCAATAAAAATTGATTCTGTATTGAGGGATTTTGCTAGGTAGCATGGACAGAAAAAAGTCAGTACAAAACCAGATTTTACCACTACAATAACTTATCGGCTATTGTCATTAATGCATAGTATATCATTTGCATAAAATAGGAAAAATTATCTTGTAAACAATACTTGATAGAAAGGAAAGAAAATGAATGCATTTCTGACCATTACATGAACTGCATTGATAATAAATAGACCATATCCCAAATCAACATCGCAGTAGTAGGATAATCCTTAGCCCAAGTTTTCTATGACCATTCCAAACCTACTTTACATATTTTGATTATTATTTTATGGGGTGGGTTCAAAGCCAATTTCTTATTGGAAAAAAAATGGAATTTGCATTGGACAGCTACTTACTAGCTGGCCAAACAAAGTTTATGACTTAGATGAAATTGACAGGAAGATAATTTATTTTTTCAGAAATTATGAGTATAATATTAGGCATATCTTTAACCCACTGACAAGACATAACATTAGCATTGGTGAAATTTGACCTTTTAATCAAATTTGAATTTCTAGTCACATGATTAAACAAATCTTTCAACCTTTCTGTCCATGACATCAGAGGTGCAAGAGTCACTAATGATATCAACAATAAACCCCTTTCCATTGTTGCATGAAAACAAAACAATTTGAAATAATAAATGAAAGCCTCATGTTTCTAAAATGAACTAAAACATACTTAAGTCTCAATGTATTTATTTTGAGAACAATGACCACAAACCTGAACTGTTGCAGCAACTTGGAGAAACCCTGAATCAGAGAACACAAGTCAATGCAGTAGATGCCAGTAAAAAACATTGCTGACAAGTGCTCTTCGCTTTCTGAATATTTCTTTGTACAGGCGTTAGCAAATTCTAACTTTTCAATAGTCTTACTCTAGATCACATCCCAAACATTTGTCAAAATATCTCAAATGTTTTGGGAAGGGTTAAAGGAAATGCTATGTAATCATTTTTCACTATCATCTCTGTCAGTCACCATTAACAACTTTGGTTCAAAGTTCAGTTATAAAGTAAATATTTAGGGTGTTTATATGAACCAGATATAATGTTTATTTTAGCATTTTAGTGGCTTGGTTTGAGTTACAGCCTTCAATTTCAGCATTGCTGATAAGATCCCATGAGTTACAGTTAAAGAAAAAGCTGAAAAGTCCAAACCACAGGAAACAGACAAGTGGTTAATTTGTTTTGAACAACAGCTTTGGATTAACAGCTTCGGATTAACAGCTATGAAACAGAAATAGGGTTGCTCTAATTTGTATAGATTCATGCACCAACAATTAGACACAACATCATCAGAAGGAGAGTATATTTATCTCTTTGATGGCTTCAGGCATTGTTTTGACAGAAAATACACATGATGAAACTGACCTTAAAGCTCCCCCACTAGTTAAGTTGAATTAGCAATCCAATACTATGTTTCAGTAAGTTGATAACAATGAATAATAACTCAAGCCCTAACTAATTTGTCTTTTTTAATTCAGAAGGCAAAATTGAGCGGTATATACAATTATACCATCTTAGTTTTAGAGATAAGCCAGATCTTATTCTGGTGTTGTTGTAAGTCGCTGATTTCAGTCAGTAGGGAATACATTTGTATGAAAAGACTAGACTGGTTCCTGACAGACTTTGATGTTGCTACATTTAACTTTTATGACTGGAAAATATTTTTTCAGTTTGCCAGTTAGTTCACAAATACCAACAATCTCATTTTGTATGGTACCAAAAACAAATTCTACTGGTGTAACAGAATCTCTGGCTTTTAGTTGCAGTAAATAAATCCATAAAAAAAATGAAACTTGCAAAGTTTGCTTGATTTTTTTAAAACCATATCAATATTGTGTTCCTTTTTAATTTCAGCTTTTGCAGAGTTGCAGACAGATATGACAGATTTCACAGGGGACCTGGAAGCAGGTGGTATACCATTCTGGGACTATAATACATACACATTTAAAGTCCTGTTTCCAGGGATATCTGATCATATTATACTACATCCACCAATGATGCAGGTATTTGCCATACAAATAGTATACATTAAGATTTATTATAGTTCACAACTGAAACCGAGATACCTGTACGTAATGTAAGACATTTTAGCGATGAAATTTTGAACTCATTTTTTTCAATGTTACTCATGATCATCTTTATTTATCTTATGCTTGACCAATGAAAGTTATAACTTGAAATACCACTCTCGAGACTGTACAGATGAATGTATGAAATCTGTATCTGCCATGGAATGGATTTATGCTGTCATGGTTTCTCCCATCTGTTTGTTTAGTGTGTTGATGCTTTGAGAGAATATTATAGAATCAGCAAGAGGTGCTATGAAAGCCACTATATCTGCAATAAGATCTATGATGTACTTCCACTAAATTAAGTGGATTTCACTAGAATAGGTGGAAGATCTATCCATGTGCAAGAAAGAATCTATTAACTTGAAGATCAAAGGTCAATATCACTTTGACAGACATGATATTGAGCTTCCATAAGAAGCCTGAAAAAATCAAAAGGGGGGTTTGGGTGTCCTCTTCTAACAGGGTCTTGAGGGGCAGTGCTCCTGATTAATACAAAACTGCTCCTGATGCATCTTATGATCATAAAATAAGCCAAAATAATCATTTGAAAAGCTAAAAAACCAAAAATGCTCAGCTTCACTTCAGTAATTTCACAATATATATTGTCAAATGAATTTGCTCTCCAATACTATTGATGCTAAAGTTATTTCATGTGCTTGTGACATTGTAATTAGGTCACAATAATTTATCAATTTTTGCTGCAAATATAATATACATTTCTCTTTTTTTATAAAAAAAATTGTGAAATTAACGCCCATCTTCCAAATACATTAACTATATACAAATGATACCATACATTGACTTTTCTTTTTCTTTAGTCTTCATTTTTGGTATAACTGAATATTTTTATA
The DNA here is from genome assembly GCA_030141615.1 of Unio pictorum. Classification (NCBI taxonomy): domain Eukaryota; kingdom Metazoa; phylum Mollusca; class Bivalvia; order Unionida; family Unionidae; genus Unio; species Unio pictorum. The sequence goes on along the minus strand of JARLTB010000152.1, from coordinate 5,536,245 downwards.
GTTCACCACAATCATTTGTTTTCCTTCTCAGTGAGAGCCTCTTTCCTTTCAACTAATATTTGGAATGAATAATTTACATGGGTCATTGTGGAATGGGACTGGAGAGATTAATTTTAAAAATCCAGAATGGAAATGATATAAAAAAAATGGACTGTTTCAAGAAAAATCTGATTCAAGTCAGGAGAAAAGTGAAATTCTAAAGGTTCTTTTTACAGACTGTGTTAATGAGCTCATGAAAATATGTTTGTATCCATTCCAAATAGGCTGTTTAGATATCTACAACTTTGTTAGTAATATGGACAACCATGCTCAAAGGATCTTCTTAGATGAAATTTTGTCATTCACAAAATTGGGGCACATTTTTGAATATTGGACATTTTATTCTTCTTAATGATAATCTGTGAAAAATCTGGTGCATGTGTTTGTTTTGTAACATTTTTATGATTCTGTTTACTAAAAATGCATTTCTTACAAATGGAAAACATACTTTTATTGCAGTTTAAAAATGGGCAGGTGAGGTTTAGTGAACATGGTTTACAGCATTTTTACCATCTGCTGAATACCAAATACTTTTTGTTGATGTTCATACGTACTCTAGAAGCCCAGAAAAACTTCAGTATTAAAGACAGGTAAGAACATACTTATATTAATAAACTTTCTTTATGCACTAAAATAGCTTAAATTGTAAACATTTTTCTTCTTTTGAAAAAGCTATTTTAACTACAGTTACTTATAGATACTTATAGATACTTATATTATGCAAGTTATTTTAGTCATCAAACATTGTATTAGTTGTTTGCCTTGTTGTTTTGTCAATGGAGAATTCATCTTAGACAGCTGTTGCAGGCAAAGGCACTCAATTTTGCTAGATAATATGAAAGTTACTTTAACAACACTCACTTGCCGTTTTCAAATTAACACTTACTTGCCGTTTTCAAATTAACATCAAATGAAATGGTTTGTAATATTGTTCCCCATCCTATCAATTCTATGATAACTATTTTTTTGCAACATATTGTCGTCCACATTTCCTTTGACCCTTATCACCCCATTTTTTATATCTGGACATTTATGTTCAGGTGTAAGGTTAGAACCAATTACCTAATTGAAAGTTGGAATTTGCTGACACTCTGTTGTGTTGGCATATGACAGCAGCCACTTACTTGCCAGCCTAGCAAGTTTGAACACCTTTACATTGTGACATACCCGCATGAAATTGATAGGAAGATGTTTTATTTTCTCAGAAATTGTGATTATTACAATATGGCATGCCTGTAATCTGTTGACAGATGAGACAAAACTGCAGCATCGAAGAAATTTGACATGGAAGTTGACATTTCAAGTGCCAGTCACATTATATAAATGGGGGTTAAACTAAATTTGATTGGCACAATGTACCTTGAAACAGGTACTCTGTTATAGTTTGAACCATTATCAGGTAAGTTTTACAAATGCTTGTTTAAAATATGGGCTACCTAGATATCAGATTTCCAAGGCAGTTCATCTCTAGATGATGGTTTCATTTGGTAAATATTGGCTGATGATAGTGATGACGACATTAAGTTTTACAGTTATCAAATATATCAGATGACTGATGCCTGGAAATGTTTTAATGGACATGCCAGTCGGTGATCTTGAGGCTGAAAATGGTGTTAAATGCAAGACTGATTTATATGCTGGATGGACAAAAATAAACAGCCAGTCACCTTTTCAGGCAGTGTGGGAAAGACATATTAAAACAGACAATTTAGAAGTAGAATGCAATTTTCGTTTGTTTTCTTCTTCATCAGACAGTTTAGCCCTGTGGGGTTATGTGCTACAAAACTGTATTCCTTATCAGGGCTAAGATGAACTGAATAAATAAGAATAATTAAAATGAAATTAAGAAGTAATGAAATTTATTTGATCAAAATATTTCTGTCAGGTGGCTACAGCTTGTCCTGTATCTAATGAAACAGCCATATTTGGACTAAAATGTTGAATATATATCACTGACAATGAACAAGTTGTCTGTTTTAAAGTATTTATTATCTGGTTAATGATGAGAATTGCATACAAAAGATGCAAAGTATGTGTCGGTCTGTATTCTGGATACTGGAAATAAAACCAGAAGTTAGACTATGTGTCATGAATTATACCACAATGTATTGTTTCACCCCTAATAGTTATGCACATTAGATCTGTGTCATGAATTGAACTGCTGTGAAAACTAAATGCAAAGTAATTACAGATGCTAGCATTGTAGAATTACACTACATTTTTTATAAGAAGTTTGACATTCTTGCCTGGTAGAATAACACTTAGATTTAAATAATGACTTAGAAATGCAAGCCCCTAATAGCTTAGAAGCACTAGTTTTGTAAAATGACTGTTTTTGATAGTCTATAAGAAAATTTAACATGTTGGATGAATTGATAAGCAAGTGGGTTTTCTGGTTTCAATGTGTGTGATATGACATGTTGGATGAATTGATAAGCAAGTGAGTTTTCTGGTTTCAATGTGTGTGATATGACATGTTGGATGAATTGATCAGCAAGTGGGTTTTCTGGTTTCAATGTGTGTGATATGAAATGTTGGATGAATTGATAAGCAAGTGGGTTTTCTGGTTTCAATGTGTGTGATATGAAATGTTGGATGAATTGATAAGCAAGTGGGTTTTCTGGTTTCAATGTGTGTGATATGACATGTTGGATGAATTGATAAGCAAGTGGGTTTTCTGGTTTCAATGTGTGTGATATGAAATGTTGGATGAATTGATAAGCAAGTGGGTTTTCTGGTTTCAATGTGTGTGATATGACATGTTGGATGAATTGATAAGCAAGTGGGTTTTCTGTTTGCAGTCTGTGTGCTATGACATGCTCTTGGACTTGCCTTCTACTCGGATTATCTCTACAATTGGAGATTACTCTCTGAACTTGCCTATATTTTTGATGCTTGAATACATGAACACCAATCATTTTGTTGAATACAATGATTCTGATTAGGATTACAGTCTTTTGTAGTGGAGATTTTATTGGAAAATACTTTTAACTAAAGGTTTAGACAAATCATGTTAAAACTAGCAATATAGTTTTCAAAAAATAGAGACAAAATGTAATATTATGTATAATTATGTTGATGTGCTTTATTATTACCATATACTCTCAGTTTGGTACAGATAATTATTTCTTCATGAAATGTTTGCAAAATTGGTTTAGTTTAGAAATTTATAAGAAAATTTTTAATTTATAATTGTTTTCACACATCTAGAAAAACACTAATAAAAGGATGCAAATCTTTCAGTTGACTTACAAACTTCTTTGATTGCTTGAAGCAGTGTTTGTAATGCTTGTTGTATTTCTTACTGTCACAAAGTTGGTGGCATTTAGTTAGCCTTTTTCATACAGCTAGCATCGATATGCTAATATTTCTCTCCATCTTTATTTTAACAAGTCAGTCTTTGTTTTTTTTATAATAATTCGTATATTATATTTTTCAGGGTCAATGTCGCATCTTTGATTATGGTGATATATCAAGATAATTTGGAATATGCAACAGAGTAAGTTTATCCTCGTTTTCTTCTAATGACGCAAAAAAAACCTGAAACTGGGTATGTGAAAGTTCCATTTATGTGAACTAGTGACTATCATAGAAGATTAGATCTTATAGCAACTACCATATATACTCACTTATCTGTAGAATCCAACTGCAAACAACATAAATCATAATCCACCAGCACACAATGCACCATTAGATTTGGGTTTTCATTATTTGTTTTACTGAATGCTTCTTGCAAACTGCATATATCAAGATCTACCATTACATATTGTGATCTGTGCCTGTGCAGTTTGTTTTTTTTGACTCTGCTAATAATTAAGTACATGTATATAGAAGAACTTAAATATTTGCAAAAAAAGACTGCTTTACAATTAGTATTCTTAAATCTTTTGTTGCTGGATTAATTACCGTATATACATGTGTATAAGCCCATTCGAGTATAACTTCCCCCCCCCCCTCTGAATAGGTAAAAATAATAAAATGTGCATGACTGGCGCATAAGCCTACCCATACGTTCTAGACTACACCACAAGATGCACAAAAGAGTTCTAAATACATTTATTTAGACAGATCACATTACTAAAATAAATATTATCTTCAAACTTAATGAAAATGAAAGTAAGAAAGCTAATTTATATGTTGAAATAAAAACATTTCTCTTCAATGTTAAGTTTTAATTGAAATAAAAAGGTCCCCATACTAACATCATGAATTATGAAAGTTCCTTCCTGGCTCGGTATCGGGATTGCCAAACAGTTCAAAAAACACTGCTTCTGTTATGGGTTGTAACACTGACGTTAAACCTCCTGGAATCACAGCTTAGTTTTCATTTTCTTTGCAGCCCTTTTGACTTCATCTTTCTTGTATGCTTGAAACATGTCCCTGACAAGCATTGGAGATTTCTGAAAAAGTTTACCTGGTCTCTTATTCCTGTTCCAGATTTTCTCAAGCCATTTAATCATTCCACTTTCATCCATCCATTTTTTTTTCATGTGCATGAATGATGACACCAGCAGGAAATTTTTTGCTTTTCGGCAGTGTCTTCCTTTTACAAATGACGACAGGAGGCAACTTTGATCCATCAGCCAAAACAACCGTGAAATGTGTTTTTTCATGGCCAGTCTGATGCTACAAAATTTGAATCGGCTTTTCTTGTATTTGTCATCTTTCGCCATCTACATAGCATGCAGATGAATTGCAGGTCATGTGACAATGTGTCTATTTTCTCGACAATCATCAATAAAATCAATGAATTCTTTAAGTGAATGAGGTGATCCCAGTCCAATGAGCCTTCATGGTTCTTGGCATTTCTTCTAATGCTGCATTGCTTTTTTGCCTTTCCTGTACTTGCTTCCGGTTCACAAACAATTTATGTGCCGTATCAATTATTTGCATAAGCTTATTCATTAAGTTTGAATGCTGCATCATAAGCAGAATGCTTTCTTTTACTTCCAACACTATTCATTTTATCTGACTGAATAAACTTCTGAAAAGATTAAACTGAAAGAATTTTTTATTGTGGGATTTGGGAATTATTATTACATTATTACATTATTATTATTATTATTATTTGGGAATTATTATTACAAATGTCACAATATTGATTCTTTCTTTACAGGCACATACAGACATGGATGATACAATGAGTGATATATCAAGGTTTCATTTATCAGTTCGGATCACAACTTTCTTTCCATTCATCAGTCATATTGGAGTTCATGACTATTTTAAGTACTGTTTAATTAATTAATTTATAAGTATGTCAATATATTTAATTAATTTATAAGTATGTCAGTATAATTAATTAATTTATAAGTATGTCAGTATATTTTTCTGTTTTTCAGGTTACTGAAAGTACTCTTAAATGACCTTGTCGAGAAATATGTCCATGGAAAACATCCCAAATTAATGCTGCGAAGGTACAGTATAAAGCCATCCAAACAGATAATATACTATATTTCAGATATATTTATAATGCTTAAAATGTCAGAGATAAGCAGTTTCCTTCCGGTGAATTAGAATGAACAATATCTTTTTAATGTCTACATACATGCATTTAATTTTTCCCTAACAACAATAAAGCAAGAATTATAATAATGATAATAATCAATAATAATAATAAATTTATAGATTAACTGATAGGATTATTAACTGATTTGATATATTATTTATTATAATTTCAGGACAGAGTCGGTTGTAGAGAAAATGCTGACCAATTGGTTATCTCTATGCATGTACAGATATTTAAAGGTAACTGCAAACTATAACCAGAAGGGTACATAAAATCCTTGTACTAACTTGACAAGAATTCATGTTCAGTGAAATTTAATATGTAATAGATTGAAATTTAATATGTAATAGATTGAAATTTAATATGTAATAGATTGAAATTTAATATGTAATAGATTGAAGCTTTATGAATATACAGAGTAACAGCCTTTATATCGGTGCTTCACTTTCATTTTAATGAGAAAATCATCTGGAATGCAATGTTAGAAAATGATCTACACTTATCAAGACACACTTTTGATGTATAAAGAATTAAATTTCATGCTAGAGTTGACCAGTGCATATGTAATGAGTGGTGGACAGATAAAATCTATATCAGTAAATTCATTCATGTAATGAGTGGTGGACAGATAAAATCTATATCAGTAAATTCATTCATGTAATGAGTTGTGGACAGATAAAATCTATATCAGTAAATTCATTCATGTAATGAGCTGTGGACAGATAAAATCCATATCAGTAAATTCATTCATGTAATGAGCTGTGGACAGATAAAATCTATATCAGTAAATTCATTCATGTAATGAGCTGTGGACAGATAAAATCTATATCAGTAAATTCATTCATGTAATGAACTGTGGACAGATAAAATCTATATCAGTAAATTCATTCATGTAATGAGTTGTGGACAGATAAAATCCATATCAGTAAATTCATTCTGCAAAGATATTGTGTTCTTCAAGGACTATTTTGTGTGAATTGGTTAGGTGTTATTATATTAGAGAAGTTTTATACATGTATCATAAAAGTTTTTAATTGGTTTTATATTTAAAAAAAATTTTAATTGGTTTTATATCAAAAAAGTTTTTAATTGGTTTTATATCAAAAAAGTTTTTAATTGGTTTTATATCAAAAAAATTTTTAATTAGTTTAATATCATAAAAGATTTTAATTGGTTTAATATCATAAAATATTTTAATTGGTTTAATATCATAAAATATTTTAATTGGTTTTATATCATAAAACTTTTTATATTGCATAATTTTTTATATAAAATTAAGTGCTATGTTCAAAATGTTATTAAAAAAATTAATATTATATAAAAAATTAATTGTTCTATGTATTACAAAAGTTATGTTGCAAAAGTTTTTGAAATAAAAGTTGTTAAATGTTATATTACAAAATTTATTTTTGTATTGCAAGCATTGTCATATTTAAAAGTTGCTGAATGATATTACATTGCAAAGGTTGCTATATTAGAAAAATTGTTAGGTGTTGTTCTTTTACAGTGCAATACGAGTTTTCGGAAATAATATCGATACCAGTACATTTTTTTGTGTGATTAATAATTGATAAATGCAAGAACAATTTTGGATGTACTCTAGAATCAAAGAGTCTTAACGATGTGATTCATAATTGTTGTTTTAGTGTAGTATAATTTTCACTTTTGCATCTAAATTTAGCACATTGTATATAACAATGTTATAACAACTGTTTTTGCATCTAAATTTAGCACATTGTATATAACAATGCTATAACACTGTTTTTGCATCTAAATTTAGCACATTGTATATAACAATGCTATAACGACTATGTTTTTGCATTTAAATTTATCACATTGTATATAACAATGCTATAACGACTTTTTTTGCATCTAAATTTAGCACATTGTATATAACAATGCTATAATGACTGTTTTTGCATCTAAACTTAGCACATTGTATATAACAATGCTATAACGACTATTTCAGGACTATGCTGGTTCTTCATTATATGTGTTATATAAATCTATAAAACTTCAAGTAGAGAAGGGGCCAGTTGACTGCTTAACAGGAGATGCCAGGTACACTCTCTCTGAGGACAAGCTACTAAGGGAGAAAATTGACCCTAAACTGCTGGTTAGTAATTTTATTTACTATAAAACATGCTGCTCAGTAATTTCATTGTCATGTAATTCTAGGTTTTATGAATTGACCTCATTTTCTTAGTTTTGAATGAATGTAAACAGTCATGTGATACTGATCTGGAAATTTTTACACATCCATAAGTTCTGTGGATTACTTTTGGCTCCCTGCTTCCTGGTCATTTGATATGAAGTTGTATCTATATCAATGCCTTACACCCTAATAAGAACAAAAACAAGCCACCACCCACCCACTCCTGTGATTTCTGATTGAAATTTACAAACTCCAAATTAAAACTGACCATTAGAAGAAAAAATAAGGTAATTGCACAGACCTTCATGCACTACAACACTCACCCCTTTTGCCAAAGAAGACATATGGCAGGCTGTAAAAGCCAGTCATCAGAAATTATTGCATGTTGCCTTGACATGTTCCTGCAGGTGTTGTTAAAGGTCAGGGTCATAGTTCAAGCAAACTATCTCACTAAAAAATCAGTTTTGCTTTTGAAAAATGTCACTTGCATGGAATGCTATGATATTGTACCTTATATTACTGTATAAAGAATTGATGACACTTGGCTAGCGAACATCAGGCTATGTATTTTGTCGCAGTTAAAAGGCTAATGAAGGAAAACCTTGATCTATATAAAAGTGACTTGATGAAATTTGCTGATCTTATGACAAAAGAGATGTTATTTGGAATTAAAGGGAGCATGGCTGGGTATTTATGGTTGTGTAACAATATAGTAATCACTCATAAAGTATACATAAATTCCTTCTAACATTTTTTGCATTGTGAGTGATTAGGTCAAATTTACACATCGATAAATACCCAGCCATGATAATTTATCCTATTATAAAGCAACAAGTATTATATTTCTTTAAGTAGAAGACGTTGGTATTGAAAATATTAAATCCATTTTATATTTTTTATTCCCACTGTATCAATTGTTGAAGGATATACATTGTTGTTATTTTTATGCCCATTCTTCTCTGTATGATTATTTGTATTATTATTATTCATTTGTGTGCTCCTTGGTTTGTTAATTCTTTACTTTAGCAGTAATAAAAGGCATGGCCATGTTCATATCATTTGATCTGCAATTATTGCACTGTCATAACCCAGCAGTTGTAAACTTTAAAAGCTGTATATTTTCCGTAGTTACTGTAAATGGTTTTTGCACAAGTATTGTAAATTGACAATGAAACAATCTTTGGTTTAATGGATTTCATTGTTTCAATTTGCCTTTTCCCCAAATAATTTCATCTGATTTGTTTCAACAAGCCCACAGGATCAGTAACCTCAAAATGCTACCAACTGGCCAACATTTCATGATCCAGGAAGACAAACTGAAATCAAAGACTGTTGTAAATGTAGGTCATGAACTTTGGTCCTTTGAATAGTTATATACAGTATAAATAAAGAAAAACATAAATTAGGACATTTACCCAGTATTATGGAATTAATTAAATTCAGCATAACATTGTAATTGTTTATTCACCAGGTTAATGATTATATAGATGAATGAGGTCCATCCATACCTCATCCATAGGCTGGGCATCAGAATCTGATGCTGTCATTAATGACCAGTCTGAATGAGGATTTTCATTCATTGACTGGTCATAATGACTGCATAAAAAATAAAAAGACCCAACCCCTAAAGATGAAGCTCTTGTATCCAAATTACCCAACCCCTAAAGATGAAGCTCTTGTATCCAAATAACCAAACCCCTAAAGATAAGTTGTTGTATACATTTACTAATTTGATGTCTCATTATTTCTGTCCTCTATTTCAGACTTTAAATGTATTTAATGAAGGAGAAACAACTCCATGCAAAGTGCTTAACTGTGATACAATTACCCAGGCCAAAGAGAAAATATTGGACACACTGTATAAAAACATTCCATATTCACAGAGGCCCTGGGTATTTGATTTAGATTTAGGTAAGTATGGACTTTTTTTTATGGCCCCACTGCTCTGCTTGCAATATTGAGGGGGGGGGGTATCATGATTCATTTGTATTCTTGAGTAATCCAAAAACATTCAACATAGATATAAACAAAGTATCATGTTTTTTTTTCCATATGTACCTGACCTGATTAAATTTTTTGTTTACACATTTTTTTAAACTTTTTGGCAAAAATCATACTTTCACTAATAAAATCCAAACCAGCTGAAGCATGAAGAACTGAATAGGCTTTTTTTTTTATTCCTATTGACCTGTTGACATTTTCAGACCATGATGATCAGTTTTCAATGTTTTTGATTCCTATTGACCTGTTGACATTTTTGGACCATGATGGTCAGTTTTCAATGTTTTTGCACATGCTGCATTATCCTAAACTTTTTTTCTGATAGACAATTCATTTGATTTTCATGCCATAACAGTAATGTTTCACTTTTTGTGTTTTTTTAAAACTTCTGAATTTGGAACATTTGTTTTTTAGCGTAGCATTGGGGATATACATATTTTGCACACACAAAAAAAAACAAATTTAGCTCCATGTCCTTCAAGTATGCTAGTAATAGTTGAACAAAGATTTTAGCCTAGGCCGTTTTTGCATCGAGCTCAAGGAATCCCTTATTTGCCACCCAGGAACAATATACAGATTCCACTGTCCAGTTAAGTTTATATTTTTCCACAACAAAGCATAAAAATATTAAACCATCATGGTGGATGTCTTTTCTTTTGATATATAGTGTCAAATGTTGTACAAGATGGTATTAGACATTTTTTAAGTTGTGTTGCAAGGTATTGGGAAGGTTCAAAAAACATTGGCTCATTTTCTAGGGTATTGTTATTCTTAGAAATGAAAATCTTTCTTCTTTTAAGTGCCGTGCTACATGTTCTATGAATTCTCAGTACATGAAATATGTCATAAAAAACTCAACATGGGCACACAAAAAAGTCATTCAGATTCCAATATTTCTGAGTAGCTGGCAAAGATCCAAAAGCTTTGATGTGTGTGTTGCACCAGTTATCTCAAATATAAAGTTTGTTTTTTATTTGTCATTTTTTTGTTATTGAAAATTGTTAAATTGTTTTTACTTTGAAAAATCTTGGAATGCATTAGTATTAATTAATGACTAAGTTTAATATAAGTATATACATAGTTGTGTAGATGATTTATTTTTTATCTTGCAGAGTGGAAGAAAGGGTCAATACCAATTTTGTTACAGGATGAGGACAATTCCTCAGAACGGGTTGACTGCTGGAAGAAACTCAATACATTACAGCATTATCGTGTGCATGATGGGGCAGACTGTGCATTGATTCGTCGATACCAAACTATTAAATCACCTAATGGTAATTATAGATTTTACAGACCATATATAAAAAAAATATTGTAAAAATTCAGATTGATTACCATACTATTAAATCACTTAATGGTAACTAAATCATAGCTTTTACAGACAATATACAAATATATATACAAATATTATATATATAAATTGTAAAATTCGGATTTATTACCTAAAAAAAGAAAGATTTGCCCAAATTTATGAGTCCTGTCCCTAAACCAAATATTAGATTCATGGCCCAGTCATGATAAATACACTGTCTGATGAAGGTTCCATCTGTTGTTTGACTTGAATTTTTTTAGAAAAATAAGAGATTCATGGATTTTTTCATAATTGTGAGGATAATATTTTCTTATTAGATTCTTTTGGGGTAATGGGTGGCCAAGTGATCCAAAGTACTCACCTTTACTGATCACTGTCATCTCACTAATGTTGGCATGGGTTCATGTCTCAACCTTGGCCAGTGTGAGTATGTGAGAAAGTTGCCAATAACTTCCCCAGGGTTGGTGGTTCTTCCAGGTTTTTCCTCCATCAGTTATACTGGCTGCCATATATAGCCTATCTTGTGCTGAGAAATGGCATTAAACCCAAAACCAGAACAACAGTTTCCTTTCCTATTTTCCTTTCTTTATGCTGGATTGGGTCCTGTCCACATGTGTTCATCCATCTTTCTATCTGTCCATCCTAACGAGCTTGTTAGTAAACTTTCATTGCAATTACTTGAAGTTGGCAAATAAAATTATGTCGGCTATATTTGTGTGTTTATGGAGATGACTTGTTTAGAATTTTAGACTAGTTTTAAAAAATGTTTTACACAATTTTGTAATTTCAGTGATGGAAAATTTGTTAACACAGTAAAGTAAAAACAATTAAAGCAAATTAAATTTACATGCATGTTTATGTGAATATCTTGATTGCCTCTTCAAGTCATTATAACAAAATTCAAATTTTATCAAAATGTTTTTAACATACTTTTTGGTTTCCAGTGTGTTTACAAACACAAATCTATTTTCGATAAGTTTTTCTTTCCTTTGGATATTATGAGCCACAAAAGCCTACCACCAAAATTATTTGATTGCACATGGAGACGGTTTGTTATGTTGCAATAGAAGGTAACCAGGATATGTTATTGCAAAACAAGGAATCCAATCTTAAAGTACTTTTGGACGAGTTTATTTTTCTTACTACACTTGGAATTCTAAAAGATGCGAAAATGAAAGTCTTATCAATTTTTTCTTGGTAAGTAATTATAAAGTATTTTGCTTTTAAAAGAAGACACTGCACAAATATAAAGCCAACTAAATTGTAATTAGTGGTCTGGATTATTATTGAACAGTGTTTGAAATATTATACATCCAGTAGACTGTTAGTACACATACAGTATTTTTATCACTATGGAATTCCAACATTTCATAAAATCTTTTCTTTGATTTGCACTTGATGCATGACATCAGTTTTGTGTTTTGCTTGCTTTTTTTAAAGTATTGTTTATGTATGTACTTTGTGAGAAAAATAAAAGAATATTTTTGTCAACTGACCAGATTCTTTTGGCTGCCCGCCCTCCTCAATAACTCGCACCCTGATAACTTGCAAACCCACTTACAATGCAGGGTCAGGTGTGGATCCCAATTTGTTAAACCTGAAAATACCTCCAAAACTGATCCCAATTTGTTAAACCTGAAAATACCCCCAAAACTGATCCCAATTTGTTAAACCTGAAAATACCTCCAAAACTGATCCCAATTTGTTGAACTTGAAGGAAATCTTTATCAAAATTGGTAACAGAAACTTTGATATATCTCTCGTTTTATCATCAAAAGTGGTAGATATAACCTGGAAATTTTATTCTGCATTATGAAATAACAAATTTAAAAATAGGTCATACAATTTTTTTTCATTTCCTTTCCAAGTACATTGCAATTTATGATATGTAAGGAAATTTTGATCAATGAAAATGTCACTTGCACGAGTGGAGGAATTACCTCAATAAATAAATACAAATTAAATAAACATTTTAGCAATAGAAATTTGATTTTTAGTTTCTTTTCTCATAAATACAATGTGTCCTCTTGTAATAAAATGTACCAATCTACAATAACAGCTATATCCATAAATGTTTTCTCTGAGAAGCTAATAAGTACCGAAAGTGTTTTGATTCCTGACTTGCAGAAGTATTTGTTGTCTTGTACCAAATTAAAAGCTGGCCTCAATTGCATATCTTGTTAATTATGTATTTTGAATCAAATAAAGAGGGTGGAATTAAAAAAAAAGTTAAAGGCACAAAATCCGACAAACTTAAAATCTGGCCACCTCAGTCGTATTTCAGGTGTACTCACTTCATTGTGTATGTAACAAAAACTACCTTAAATTAACAGACTGTTTCATAACTGTGATGAAAGATAGCAATGCATCCAAACAAAATTAAAGAGCTTGATTTCATAGATATATTAAATTAAAACTAAAGAGCTTGATTTCATAGATACATTCAATTAACAAAATTAAAGAGCTTGATTTTATAGATACATTCATTTGTGGGCAACTGATTTTCAGAGAATTCTTGAACTGGTATTTAAAGATATCCTCAAAGATGATGAGAAGTTTCATTATACATTACTTCCAATGAAATCACTAGCTGAACAATTTTATTTTTAGTTTCAACGTAGAGATTGTCTCAAAAAAAATATGTCGTATGTTTTTGAAGAAAAGGAATCTTGTTTGGTGGTGTATTAACAGTTAGCTTAGTTCCCTGCTCTTTGGACTTCTGATTCTGACATTTTGAAAATAAATTCTATTTAAACAGAATAATGAACAACATTAGAAAAGGCATGTTATTAACAATTACTATTGACATAATTCTAAAAAAAATGAGGATTCAGTGATTAAACATCCCAGTTCCCTGACACCCCTTCCCTGTGTCAAAGTGAATTTTTTCAATGTTTTTCAAGTTCCCTCAGTAACTTGCACCCTCGCTTATAGTGCGTTCTATGTTTGTGGACCCTGTTGTGTGCGAGTTTTAAAGGGATGTGTGTGTGTGTGTGTGTGTGTGTGTGTGTGTGTGTGTATATATCTATAACATGACATTACATTTGATTCTTTTTTTTTTATGACATTATTACATTTGATTCTTTTTTTTTACAGGTTCTCTTGATACATCCATCTTATCTGTGACCTCATCAGCATGCATTCTGAAAGCCGAATGTGATCCAGGATCTAAATATTGGCATCTGGTGAGAATCACTTTTTTTCTGTATCTTGTATATTTTCATTGTTTTTTAAAATGATAGATTTGTGTCTATCCTTCATAATTGTTCATAAATTTCCAGTTTGGGAAGTTTTGAATTTATCTAATTAATAGTCATAAAGTTATGTCCCCCTTATATCTTTACAATTTTGCATGTTGTCAGTTTGTATGACCAGGTTTATGTTATTTTTAAGTTTCCTAGCTCATTCAGTTTCATTAATTTTATATTCTAAACAAATAGTACCAGACGAGTTATATTTTTATTATTGAGGGCCTTAAATTTCTTAACACTTACTATATATTTGTGGAGTGTGTGAGGTCAAATATAATAACTGTCTGGGTACCATATAAATTTAGATCGGCATCATTGGAACAATGCATCAGTAAGAAAAATACTTCATAATAAAACATACATTAATTTCACTGAGTTTTTCATGATAATGGTCTCCGTCACTGTGTACAATTTCAACCTAATCTGGATATAAACATTAGTTTGGCAGTTTACATTGATTTGGCTGAAAAAGCACATTTATTCTGAAAGAAATCAACACTAGTAATCACATTGTGAAAAAAAAAAAAAATAACATCATCATTCACTGACTGTCATTGTTAAGAGACTTGCATGTAATGGATTCAAAGTGTTTTAATGTGTCAGTTTTGTTTCCTTTAGGTAAAACATGATGAAATTCAGTCTAAGGATGGAGGTGTCAAGATGGTTCCAGAAGTGTTCCTGCCCAGGTTACTTGCCACAAAGGTATTGTTTCTTTTATAACCATATATTCTTTGCTGTGGCATTGCCTTTAAATTAATAATATATGTTTTACAACAAAGAAAATATTAAAAAAGTTTCTATCTTGTGTTTGATATCTACATGGTTTCCCCACAACCCATTATTTGACAACTTCATAGTTTCCCTACAATCCATTGTTTGATAACTACATGGTTTCCCCCAAAATCCATTGTTTGAATAATGTATTTACAGTTTGGTTTTGTCACGATCTAGTGCTGGATGACTATGGTTTCCCCACCATCCAACATTAGATAACTACTTGGTTTTTGCATCAGTTGATGTACTGACTCAAACAGAAGAATCTACCTTCAAATTTCTCCAGCAGTCATAAAGAATTACTGACATTTGGACTAATGACATCATCAACTGACTATTTTTATCACAAAGACCCCTCCCTCAAATTTTAGTCAGCAGTTCTACAAGTTACACTCTCTACTGTATTTTGGTGTCTGTAACGTGCACTTTTTTTACCTAATTTTCTTATCTTAAGTCGGGGGTGCGTGTTGTATACAAGAACTAAAAAAAAAAGATTTTTTCCAGGTCGATCTGAAGAGGATGAAGGCACTATAGCCAGCTACATGTATCACATTCACTACTTGTGAAATATTAAATCCATTGTACATTGCATTGTAACTAAAATGTTTACCGGTACTAGCCATATTAAAGAAATAAATAATGCTTACAAATAGTCTTGTTCTTTGATTGCTTATGTTAATAAACTGGTTTCATTTCACATCACTGTGTCAAGTTTTGTTCTGTGCCTCAGCCGGAAATACATATACATAACGACTGGCAACTTGTTTAAAAGCTGTGCAAAGTGCTGCATTGGAGCTGAACAAATACCACTGTGTGGATTACCGTACTTGTTCCGTAAATGTTCAGTACCGTATTCCATAACTGTTGATCTAATCGAATTTTTCTTCATTTATTATTGGTTGAATTGAAATATAATATGTGTAGAATTCAACTAGTGTTAATGTTCTCATCAGAACATCTGTAGGGGACATTTTTTGCGACTACAGGTTCTTTCTTACAGGAACACTGATACGTTGTGGAACAAAATCAATGTATGAAGTCGGAAAACAATTTTTTTCCTCTTTGGAAAACAAGCTTGTTACTTAGTTTTATTTCTCATCTTAAATCATAGTATTTGAGATATCTTTGCGATTATACAGTGATCAATGGCTTCAATGCTTCATTGACTTGGTGTGGTCTTTTCACGGTATTCGGCGCCAGTTAAGCTTTGATGCGCTCAACATAGTTACAATGCTTTGTCTCAGTGAGCAGTATTTAATTGATTCAGCTCGGTGTTTTTAATGGTGATCAGTGCTTCATTGACTCGGTGTGGTCTTTTCAAGGTACTTGGTACTGACTAAAGCTTTGATGTGCTAAACTTTTTCTTTGTTTTATTTCTCATTTTAAATAACAGTATTTGATGCGGTACTTCTTTGTTACAATACATAATTACAATGCATTGTCTTGGTAAATTCTAGCCTGAACATATGGATATATTTTAGAGGTGTCGTGATAATCCAAATAAATAGAGGATATTTGCTTGAAACGAATGAATAACTGATATATTTCATCAAGTGGATGAAAATACTAGAGGTTTTTTTTATCCAAGAGATGAAATGTATCCGTTATTCACTAGTTTCAAGCAAATATTCTTTTTATTTTATGCTCACATACGTTGCAGACGCCACAGATATGACATGTACACAAGGAAAAAGTAGTTCACTAACAGAAAATAAAAGGGAGGTAAGTATGTTCTGACCCAAAAATGTAGTTCCTGTAGTGAAAAAATTGTTATTTTTTCAGTTATTTTTTCACTGCAGTGAAATATCAATATTATTTTAACTAGAAAATCAAGTAATTCACTGCTGAGCATAAAATACTGGACCTAAACTTTCACATATCATATTGTGTTCGATCTTGAATCTAAACGAACATGGGTCGTATAAGAAATTTGTATACTTCGAAAGACAAGCTAATCATCATTGCCTATGCAGAAGCACATGGTAACAGAGCCGCTGGGAGGGAGTTTAATGTAGGAGAGTCTTCTATTAGGGAGTGGAGAAGAATGAAAGAAAGACTGAAGAAAATGAACAAAACAGGCAGAGAGCGGGACAAATGCAAAGTATCCGGAAGTGGAGAGTGGAGTCCTTGAATGGGTCATGGATAGAAGAAAATGGGGAATCGCAATATCTACAACAGAGATTCACTTTCAGGCAATATTGATTGCCAAACAGAAAAAAATAGACGACTACAAGGGGTATGTGAGCTGGGCTTAAGCATTTTTACGATGGAACGATTTGTCAATTCAGCGACGCACACATATAGCCCAGAAGCTGCCAGAAGATCATGAAGACAAACTGCTGGAATTCCAGAGATTCATAATTAAACAGCGCAGGAGACTTAAGTTTGAGTTGAGCCAGATAGCAAATACTGATCTGACACCCATGAAGTTTGATCTTCCATCCAGCACCACTGTCCATATGAAAGGGGCCAACACTGTCAGCATAACCACAACAAGCAACGAGAAAAATTGTTTTACATTATTTTCAAAAGGAAGACACTTCCAAAGGGTGCAGTGTGGCCAAAGGGGATTATCGTCAGGTGTCAGGAAAAAGGATGGATGGATGAAACGTTAATGAATGACTGGATAAAACATGTATGGGGAAAACGGCCAGGCGGATACACCAAGAAAAGTTTATTAGTTCTGGATGCCTTCCGATGCCACAAGTCAGATCATGTCAAGGACCTGCTAAAGACGGACTACCAAACCACTCTGGGCATCATTCCTGGTGGTATGACATCGATGTTCTAGCCCTTAGATGTCAGCTTCAACAAGCCGTTGAAAACGATACTCAGAAGGAAATGGAATGAGTGGTATGCTGGTGACCAACACACATTTACACCGTGTGGAAATATGAGGAAACCCGAGCTGACTGACGTCTGCCAGTGGATAGCGGATGCATGGGCCGAGCTAGATCCAAGTATCATCATCCATGCCTTCAAAAAGTGCTGCATCTCAAATAAAATGGATGGCACAGAGGATGACATCTTGTGGGAGGACAATGCCAAGCATGAAGACCACTCAGAGAGCGAGGACAAAGATGATGATGAAAGTTATTATGCAGCAACACCAGGAATGATGACAGACGAGGACATACAGCGACTTTTCGAAAGTGATGACAACGAAAAGGAATTTGAGGGATTTGATGCAATAGATTGCGTCAACTAGACGAACCTTTAAAGGGCCCTTTTAAGGGCCAACAATAAAATCGGAAAGATACAATATCGATGTTCATTCACTATCTAAAATGACCAACTGTTGTTGCATTATGAAAACTGAGCGAAATACCGGTAGTCACAATTTTAAAATGCATTATATCACATGCGCGTTATATGACAGAACTACGTTTTTTCCACTTATTTTGGGTCGTAAATCGGGGTGCGCATTATACACACCAAAATATGGTAGTTTTCCATATGGATACCCCAGCAGTCGATCAAGATATCACAGCTTTGGGGATGACAAAGCCATACTCTGTATTTTTAGATTGGAAATCTTTTAATGTTTTAATGACCTGTCAGCAGTTCACTGTTGTGACATGGACTCGAGCATATGTGGCTATTCAACAGGAAACATGGCTTATCTTCTCCCATCATGAATCTCATAGGACATGCAAGGGAGACTTGTTTCTAACATACCTGCCAATGAATTAACAATAACTATTAATATTTAACTGGTGGAATGAGATGCAGAGCTCTCTACCGAGCCACCTTTCTTAAAGACCACCATAAGGTCAAGATATCCTCTCAACCTTTTGTTATCTAAACTTCTATGTTATAGTCGTAAAATAGAATATGAAACTAATGGATGGAACGACAGATCTGAGAAGAGATATTGAAAAGAACATGAGCCCTCATATGTAAAATATAGTAAATGAATCAATTACAAAAACAAAACCTAAACATTGAACAATGATGCACAATTCAATTAGTCATTCTGTTACACCAATGAAAACAAATTTATCATATAATCAAGTTACTGATCAAACTCAAATTACTAGCATGTCAGCATCACCTGGTTGCTTACAGCCTTTTCCAAATCACTGTTGGTGAAAGTTTGGCAGGGTTGTATATTTTTTTTCTTATCTCTCTTTCTTCCTATAGCCTTTAAGGTTATGAGCCATCTCGGTTATAGACTGCTTATTTCACTGCTGTACAGATATAGAGTTATCTTTCCTTGTGCTTTATCGAATCTCACTGTTACAATGCAGCTGAATCTTTCTTTTTGTGTCCTCAATTTTCTGACATGTTTGTTGGACAATCTAACAAGAAATATAAGTTATTCCCTGGAGCTAAATTCTGGCTTCTCAAAGAACCTGCACAGATAAGAGGTTCCTTATCTGGCTTGTATGAGAATACCTCTGCAAGTACAATCACACAATAACAGTCTGTGTGGATGTGAACACAGAGGGCTTTGGCATATTACAGGATGAGCAAATGTATTTGTGGCCTTACTGTCTCAAATAAATTAAATACAAATGACTGTCTCATCATCCCTAAGTTTTCACCCAGATACATGTACATGTACAGGTACATGACCTGTTTGCAACAAGGTGGAATGCCAAAACTCCCAAATTATCTTGTCAGTCTTGGATCCAAAGGCCAGTCAATACATTGGATGTGTATGCTTATATCAAACACCTCCAAATACAAAAGTGATACAGAATGTAAGAGAACTGGAGTTTAATCTCTAATCTTGACTGCTTCATAGAACAAATTTTGTGTTTGATGGGAAAAAATCATGAATCAATGACTTCAAAATTTTCTTGAGTAACCATAACAACAGGTCCTTCTGAATCTGGTTTATATTAATCAAGTCATCAGGAATAAATAGTTCTCACAACCAGTGGTGGATAGAAATGTTCAACACTGCGGTCACCTCAAGTAACTAACTGCCCACTAACTGCCCACTATGACTTTTTGACAGGAAAACTTTAGCACCAATTAAAGCTAAAGTTCCATTGCATTATGAATTTAATACATAGAATTCATATAAAAAAAAGTCCTAGAAAAAGTTGTTCTAACCCAACTTGAATCTCATTTTTTAGCAATGTACAGACTGCATATAATCCTTGCCACAGTACTGAAACAACTCATCTAAAAGTAGTTAATGACATTCTCTTTGCTTTGGTTTGTGGAAAGATTACAGTCCTCACCCTCGTTGATTTGTCTGCAGCATTTGACACAATAGACAGTGATATATTGCTTCACCTTCTCCAGCATGTATTAGCCATTCATGATACAGCCTTACTTGGTCAACAAGACACAAATTGTATCAGCAAATGAAATACAACCCTGCCCAGTTGATTTATGTTGTGGTGTTCCACAGGGGTCTTTTTCTTGGAACTGTTCTCTCCATTCTATACACTCAGTTGCTCTCAAGTGTCATAGATCATCATCCAGTGTCTCACCAATTGTACGCTGATGACACCCAATTATAGAAATACTGAAGTTGATGCTACCATTCAAATTGTAGAGAGTTGCATTTCTGATGTGAAATCATGGATGACATGTAACGAGCTGCACATGAATGATGTAAAAACTGAGGCCATTCTGATGACAATACAAAGACTTTCTCATTCACATCCTTTATCTCAAACAATAAATATCAGCAACACTAATATCTTTTAGATGATGGCACTAAAACTCTTGTGTGTTCAGTAGTACTTTCAAGTCTGGACTATTTATAACTCACTTCTGTTTGGTTTGTCTCGATATCTACTCCAGAATCTTCAAAACACAGAATCTTGGATCTCTCTTAGAGTACCAGAATCAGGGCACACCTCCCCTGCTCTGTACCTTACAGTGGCTATCCATTTGATCCAGAATCAAACACAACATTTGTTCCATGTTAAGTTTCATCAACTAACTCCAGTCCAACATTCCTATCAAACCTCACCCATGTGCACACACTGGCAAAATACTTATGCTGACAATCATATACTCTACTCCCACTATGAAAACAAAGTCATATCAACAATGTTCTTTTCCATACGTAAGCCCAGCAGTGTGGAATGCATTGTCTACTGAACTTTTACACAAAGATGCAATGATACCATTCAAGAGTGCTCTTAAAACTCACCTTTTTCGATTGCAAGAACAAACTTAAAGACCTAATAATGTTTCCAACCTTATTTATTTTCAGTTTATGTTTTTTTGTAATTATATTATGTTTTTTATGTTATAGATGTTGTCTAATGTTGTAAAGTGCTTAGATATTCTAGAGATTAGGTGCTGTTCAAAGTCCTCATTATTATTATGATCATGGAGTAGAGATCATGGAGTAGAGGACAAAACCAGTCTTCTTCCCAACTTTGAGTATACAAGTCCAGAGACATTGGCACTACAGTATATCCCAAAGTGGAATCTATGAGTACTAAACTGGGTGAACAAGACAGAATTTGGACTGCTTTGGAGAACTTCATTGCTTCATCTCTTATACAAGTCAACCTGCTTCTTCACTGCATTCATGATGGCAGGCAGATTCTGCAAAATACATGCTTTATTGGTAGACCTGAAATACTTGCAGTTCTGAAAAAATGGGTTAGTATCACTTATATGAAATTTGTCTAAGCTGGACACTCAGTCTCAAGGTCATCTAAGGATCATGTGCAAGCTTTGTAGTGGTACTTAAAAAGGATTTAGCCATCACATCATGGGAGATCATGCCTCTTATCTGTCAAAGAGGGTCAGGATGATATATCAGTACACTTTCAATCTTGATGAAGTGAGTCATTTGTTCTGCATATGAGGAAAGAATCCAAGATCAAAAGAATTTCCTGTACATTTTGGCTCATTGTATTCGAGTGAAACTGTTCTCAAACTTACATTATCCATGCTGTGAGTTGAAATCCACTTTCTCCAGTTTTTATCACCAAGATCTTTCATCCTAAAAGACTCAAGTTGACCTGGTGGGACCTTTAGCTTTGTCACAACTGGTTACTTTCCCATATGGCTTCACAACTTTTGCTGGATATGTGGGAAGGAAAATTTTACCTTTTAAAGCTGTTCCCTACCTATGGGGTCTATTCCGGTTATCTAGACACTGTTTTGGATACCTTAAGGGCCTCTCTGGGGTAAGGGGATATATTGCCCTCCACCTGTTACCTATTCTCTCTCCTTAAGTATTATCATCAGGTAGAATATTTGAAGAAACAAAATCTACTAAATTTTTAGTTTTTTCAGTGATACATACCTGATCATAATATACACACTACCTCTCTGCCTCCCACAGTTACATAAACTTAAAGAGAGCATGCCTTATGCTTCAGAGTAAACTCCAAGTATTAAGATGATCTGGCTCCTGCTGCATCAAGGGAAGATAATTTTATCTATCTGCTGCCAAAGTGAGCAGATAACTCTTATCCTTTTAACTAAAATGTTTCAGCCAATGAAGTCTGGATTTGCAAGCTAGTCTGAGTTTTCCTAATTTATTATGACTGGGTAAGTATTATTGAAGAAACATTTTATTAGAGACCATCCATTGTTGAATAACTGCATGGTTTCCCCTCAATCCAGTGTTGGATAACTGCATCAGGTTTCCCCTCAATCCAGTGTTGGATAACTGCATGGTTTCCCCATAATTGGATTGATGTGGAGCTCTTGCACTTTACATACATGTACTTAGATCCTCCCTTTTTTATTGTCTGTCTGAATCACCATTTTATTGTGTAAATCTGACAAGAGTTCAAAGTCTTGATAATAATACAAGTCGAAAGCAATGGTATGTTTCATAGTTGTTGATATTTATTTATACAGATAGGAGATACATGACAAGTGCAGTGTTCTAGCACCCATATGTAGAAAATTAAGTTTGTAGAACAGTTAAATAACCGAGATCCTAGATCATAAAATATGTGGACTGTTTAGGACTAATTCCTGATTTTGCAGCTTTATAAACTCTTTGTATTGACAATTGATCTTACTAGTTGACTAAGATCATTTAAAATATGAACTTATGAGCTTATGTTGATATTTGCAATGCATTTATTTTTAAAACTAAAAAATTTAATTTGAAACAAAATTAATAACTTTCCAAGTCCAGTTAGTAGTTCTGGTACAACTCAAGGATTGACTAATTATGCTTAACATTTCTTTTCTTCTGTTTTCAGGGTACTTTACAAAAATATATTGATGATTTCTTTCGGACTATTTTGAACGTGAATCCTGCAATGCCACCTGTGATCAAATTTTTGTTTGATTATCTAGATGCTGCTGCTGTTAAATTTAATATAAGCGATCCTGATGTACTTCATACCTGGAAATGTAACAGGTAAATTTAATATTAGTAATCAGGATGTACTTCATACCTGGAAATGTAACATGTAAATTTAATATTAATAATCATGATGTACTTCATACCTGGAAATGTAACAGGTAAATTTAATATTAGTAATCATGATGTACTTCATACCTGGAAATGTAATAGGTAAATTTAATAATAGTAATCCTGATGTACTTCATTCCTGGAAATGTAACAGGTAAATTTAATATTAGTAATCAGGATGTACTTCATACCTGGAAATGTAACAGGTAAATTTAATATTGTGTGAAAACTTGCTATAACATGATAATTGGGGTCCAAAATATTGGATCACTTTAATAGTGGGGTCATGTTAATGCTGGGTTTTACGGTATTTAATTTTTCTTTCATGTATACATGAATTTATATCTAATGTAAAAAAAAATCGGGGTATTATTGGACGAATATTAAATAGAATGCATTAATAAGACTTATTCAAAATAATGGATGGATAATATATTTAAAGATAATTTGCGTTAAATAGTTTTACTAATTTTTATAGTTTTTTTCCCCAAAAATATGCATTGATTAATAATACCCTGATTGACTATATTATGAATAGGGTATCAACATTGTTTACTGTCCTGGAATGCAATTCATCCATAATGCATGTAATTCCATTGAAAAATTAATTTAAAATATTCAATAATTTTGTCCAAGATCATTGTCTGAATTCAATGTCCAATAGCAGCAGAGAGTGTGAACAGACCAACTTTTCAAACAAAAATAAGGCTTCTACGGAACCGAAATTATTTAACAAAATGCAGAGAGTGTGAACAGACCAACTTTTTTAGGCGTCAATTTACTAAACTGAGGCTTCCCAAAATTGCTTATATAGGCCTCAATTTAGCAAACTGAGGTTTCCTTGAAAATACTTAATTAATTGTTTTAATAATTTGAGCAAAGAATAAAAAAAAAATTTTAAAAAAAAGACGCCATTGTCATTGGCGTTCACATTCTCTGCTGCTATGAAAATCTTCGATTTTTACTAACAATTTTTTTACTAACTAAATATTTGATCAAGTCCGACACGATATCTTGTCCGAGGGTCTGATAAATTTATCGTCACAAATCCGTGTGGGATTGTCTGAGCGCGGCTAAAGAAATTTTTTAATTGATTATGATCCATATCGCCACCGCACCAAGTTTGCCAAATATTTCTAAGAGTATGAGTATCAACTCCGTTAAATACACACAGCATATTGCAGTTATCTCTGATCACTTTTGGTATTTGAGTGTAACGTTGAGTTACATATATCACGTCGGTGTTTTTATGTCTGCCTCTGGAAAATATTCTAGCAGGATTTTTTTGATTATCTAACATGATATCATCATATACAACTAAATTGTTAATACTTCCGTCAATGGAGTCAATGCTAGGTGCCTCTTCGATATCGGTTATAAACTCAATAATATCATCGCCGTTAATTTCTCGCGCGGCTTCGTTAAAATCTTTTAACACTTCATAACATCGCTGATCATCTACACTCGGAGCAATCATATGCAACTTATCCCACTTCATCCATCTCGTTATCAAATTAAGTAGCAATTGTGTCTTGCCGGATCCAGATGGTCCGATGATAATCGCGCGAATAGAGTTTGGTAACATTGCTTGGTGTCTAATAGGTTCCCGTCGTCTCGTAGCTGAATAATCAATTACATTCATGCCGTTATATATAAATTATGGATCTATATTGTGTGAAGTGTAGGACGCGTACTGGCACAAATGACTTGACGACGATTACAACGAAAAATAATCGATCAGCGCTTTCTGGTAAATGCGTACAATGTAGTACAAAGAAATTTAGATTTACTTCCACGAAACCTTTAAAAAAAAATGAGGAGGTGATATTGCAGCCAAGTTAGCAAAACTCCCAGGAACACCGTGGGCAAAGTATCCAGGAGAAAAGCACCTTCCAGGATATAGCTACTGTGGACCGGGAACACGATTAGATATCAGACTTGATGATCAAAATCTGCCCCGACCCGGCGAGTATCCAATAAACGCTATTGATAAGGCGTGTCATGCTCATGATGTCGCGTATAAAAGCAGCAATTTGCAGCATAGACATCTAGCAGATGTGAAATTAATTCATGCATTAAATGCTATTCCTGATAAATCCTTCAAAGAAAAATTGGCTTCGTGGTTGGTAAAATCTGCTATGAAGGGTAAATTGATGTTAGGTGCTGGTAATTAAAAATATGGAATCTATTTATTATTCTCCGAGAGGATACTGGAGAGGTTACGCAGCAATCAATAAACTCGCTAGCGCATCAAAGGTGAAAAAAACCACTGCAGCGAACTGGTTATCTAAACAGGCAATATGGCAAATTTATCTACCAGCGCCTAAACAAATTAACTACTCGCATTTTGATGTGACCGTTCCTAATGAAGTTCATCAAGCTGATATACTATTTCTGCCGCATGACAACGGTTACAAATACGCGTTAACCGTAGTTGATATTGCGAGTCGATACAAACAAGCAGAACCGCTAAGGACAAAATCGGCCACTGAAGTTGCTTCTGCATTTGAAAAGATTTATCGACGAGGCCCACTACGCTGGCCAAATCTGTTACAAGTTGATCCTGGCAAGGAATTTCAAGGCGCTGTTTTAACAACGATGAAACATCATAATGTCGCCATTAGACGAGGACACACTGCGCTACATCGCGATCAGGCAATTGTTGAACGGTTTAATCGGACACTTGCTGAGCGGTTATTTGGATATCAATACGCGAAAGAATTCATCCAGGATAAGCGATCCCGTGAATGGGTCAAGAGATTACCAGCTGTGATTACCGCAATCAATAATGAGATTACTAGAACAATTAACATGAAACCTGTCAACGCGATTAAGAAAGCGTCTATACCAAAAATGGAAATCCAAGGAATTTCACAAAAAGATTTCAAAGAACCAATTCTTGGTAGTAATGTCATTGTACTTATACGAACCAGGAGAGCTTGAGGGTGGTAAAAAAAGAGCTACTGATCCTATTTGGAGCGTCACTACGCATAAAATATCCGGCATAACACGATCAACTGGTGGAAACGCTAGCGTTTCTAGACCAGCAATCTATAAACTGGATTCAACTGCTCCTCAGCGAGGATTTACTCGACAACAGTTACAAGTGATTCCTGAGGATACTCAATTACCACCGTGTGGTCTTAATTAGCACCTAAGGTGCTGGCACCTCTGCGTCTGTTGCACTCAAGACAAGTCAACCTCACATTGTTTCTGACATGACCGAGATTGTTATTTTTTCTGTCTACGGTAAATTGGCGAGGATCTTTATCCGAATACTGCCAACGCATTATACAATTGCAACTCGCGCAGTGATTATTCTGTTGTTGCTTTAGCGTAATTATTAATTCAGCATCAATGTCAAATTCTCGTTTATTTTTTTTATCCTGTTGTTTATAACCAGAGAGTTTTTTTCTGATTATATCACCAGTGATAAAATCACCAGTGATAATATCGTCACCAATGATTTCATCATCGAAAACAATTCTTCGAAGTTGGTTTATTCGCCGTACTCTGGATACTGCGAGATAAACTAAATTTGACCACTCAATGTGATTATCTACTATCCAAACAATTGTGTCTGTGATAGTTAATCCCTGTGAAGAGTGTATTGTTGCTGCATAACCTAACGTCCATGGGGA
Organism: Unio pictorum; assembly: GCA_030141615.1. Classification (NCBI taxonomy): domain Eukaryota; kingdom Metazoa; phylum Mollusca; class Bivalvia; order Unionida; family Unionidae; genus Unio; species Unio pictorum. The sequence goes on along the minus strand of JARLTB010000152.1, from coordinate 5,509,198 downwards.
TTTATCAGCACGCAATACATCTTCGACGACGCTGATATCAACCAGCACAATATCATTTAATACTAAATTCTGCTTTTGTTGTTGTCCAGGAATGTCAACGTCGATATTCTGCTTTCGTGTATTCGAAGGTCTATAACACAACGGTACTGGAAGTGTTGCAAATTTTTCTTTATGCAATTCAAATAATTTCATCTGAAGCGCGTCTCTGACTATTTTTCTACTCGCGATTATTAAATCATTTGGTCTCCATGTTTCCCAAAAATCATTCATGGGAGTTTCTGAAATTATTTCACGCGCTATTTCACATTGGATTTTATCCGGTTGTAATCTAATTAGCGCTTTGAATTCTCGTAATTGTTCATCAAGTGATCTATGGTCGGTATTAATCTCTTCATAATAATCTACAAATCCCTTCAACCACTCATGTGGAGATCCACCAACAAATGGCTGTGGTTGGCCGTGATCCCCGCACATGACGACTTTTGTATTTTTCAATAACAACCATTCAAGAAATATCTGTAATACTGTCAACGATACCGTGCATATTTCATCCCAGATTATGATTTCAGGAATGAATTTATCGCCCATTCGATCAGGAGTCCATGTATCGCCTTTCCATCGAAAGAAGCTGTGATAAGTACAGGCTTTTACTCCCCGCGCTATCATCTCTCTGGCGAGTCTGTGAGTTGGTGTTAGCACAATCATGTTTGTGAAATCCGTAGGATTTTCCCGACGAAATAACTCAATTGCCCGAGTTGTCTTTCCTGATCCACCACAGCCGTTTAAATAAACTGTCTTGTATCTACATACGGGGTCAGATACCGGTGGTGCATTAGAAAATTCTGATTGAATCTTTGAGAGATTATGGTTGCTTTTCAAGTATTTATCGTCGATGGCAACGTCTGCGGATTCACAATACTCATGTAGTTTTTCCTTTTTAAATCGCGAACGTCCCCACGCTTCCTCGGGATCTGTGAATGCCGCGACAGCTGATCTGTATTTGTTGTGGATATACATCGAATCAGTAGCTACTCTAACCGCGGTATCTGGAAATCTATTTATCATCGAAAATAGATTAATAATAGAATAACCGAGCATAGAACTTCTCAAATGTGTGTACTGACAACTGTATCCATCACAGTAGGTAACAACCGTACCTAATTTCTCACCATTGGATAGAAAAGCATCCCTACGGGATACAAGTTTTCCCTGTTTCGTTAAATCCGCTACAATAAAATCGTATTCTGCGTTGTCTATGATCAACCTCGAAGAGTATTTTGCATTGTCAAATCTTCCACCTTGAGTGAATTTACCAATTATTTTTCGTCCGAAATCTTTGGCTTCTTTGTTTTTAATTTCAAATAACTCCTTAGACCAATTCATGATTTGTTCTTCACTGAAATTCGAAGAATTTCCATCTGGAAATTGTTTTCGCTGTTCGCTAATTATACGATCTAGATCAGGTTTTGGTAACCAAACATCCTTCTGAGCTCGATAGGATATAATCGCTTCACTGACAATTAACGATATTAGCATACCACAATCAATCATATACCGCAATAACACAATTGGCATCCACGCCTTTTCAGACATATGTCTACCAAGCCAAACATAACTACACGGATGTAACCCATCAGCGAGTTCAAATGATATCACACGAGCGAACCCGGTTAAATCAAAATCAGGCAAACGACCATTAATCGCAACACGAGTCATTTCATGTGTGGGATGTCCAAATCGTTTAAAATACTCAGAGCATTCTCCATACCCGAGAAAACTTCCAGGATAACACGCGGATATATCAATTGAAATCATACCATCACGTGAGTATTTCGTATTCCACAATCCTCCATGACCTAATTCGACGCAACTCAATTTGACATCCTCGAGAAAATCACTTCGTGTTGGACGCCATGAGTTCTTTTCTCTTGCGAAGTGAGCTACCACTGATGGAATTGTAAAACTATCCGTGAGTAGTTTTTCATGGAATGAAATCTCTTTTGGATGGAAATTGCTTTGCAATTTCACCGGTGAAAATTCATTGGCGATTTTTCTCATTCTGTTATCTAATTCTTCAATGCGATATAACTCTCCATTTGGTCTTACAAACTGATCAAATCCTGATTCGAAATCTTCAGCGCTGCGAAGTAACCACACTGACACAGGATCATCCTTACACAACGTAACAATAGCATCAAATAATTTCTCTTCATAGAACACATCCTTGTAAAACTCCTTAGGGATATATTTCACGATTCGTTCTCGTGGAAATATATTTACCGCAGGTGACCACGCGTGTTTGTTATGATCAATAATTTCAATTGGAGCTCCTCGCGATTGATATTTCGGTTCGTATAATACTTCTCCGGTTATCGTTGCTACCGATATTGGAAATTTTAATGATGCTTCTAATTTAGCTATATCGGAAATCATTGCCCCGCGCTGTTTCACTGTCAGTTCCCATTCGGTTATTTTGTTTCGTCGTTGTTCAGTTAATTTGTTTCCCCGGGATGCATTTGTGAAGTGTTCCATTAACCGTGTTGCTACACAATTTAACGATGACGACTCCGTCGTTAACGCTGTTTTCATCGGAGCTAGTTTTGCAATACTTGGCTTATCATTTAGCTGATATATTCCGTAAACAACTGCTGTTACAGGGTAAGATCTCTCATAGTATGGTTTGTCAATTCCAGTTAGAATTCCTGGTTTGGAATCTCTACTCACAATAACAAATTTTTTATCCTTGAGGATTGGTTCAAATTTATCTCTGATAATCCATTCACCTTGGTCTTCGATAATGAATTTTATTCTAAAAAAATACCTCCGCTGGGATTTCCCGCCAAGGTGTGAAAGTATCTCAGCTGCTCTTGTATCGTTCATAGTAGCATCAATTACGGGTACATTGACACCAATAATTTGAAATGTCGACCACGCATGAGATGCTCCATCGCGCTTAAATTCATTAAAACAGTCGCTGATTTTACTCAGCAGGGTTTTGTCATCTATTAGACTTTTAGGTATATCAGAGATTCTATCGAGATTAAATCTAGCATTTTTCCAAGGCGTAATTTTCGATAATCTCTTGAACTCCTTCATATTATAATTAAAACAAGTATTTAAATAAAAAGTTTTTTATATAATGAATCATTGCAAATGGCTTATGATTGGATCAAAGACTCCGTGTAACAAATCATGCAGAAATGAATTCTGTGGGTATCATATGCAAAGTTTTCGTCGGGGGAGCAATGGCCCTCTTCCATGTTTGTATTGCGGGGTAGGTGTAAGAGGCAAATCGCAGTTATGCGTTAATTGCGGGGGTAAGCGTTATAGAGAGTTGAAGCGTTATTATGACAAGCGAAGAATAAAAAATCCTGACTCTGTCAACGACAACGTCAACGGCAAAATCATAAAAACTGCTCAGGACTACATAGGCAGATTTGCCAATGTTATATCTCAGCCAATTAACGAATTAGACAAATAGAAGTATTAGTATATAAATGAACCAAGAATTTCAAAGACATCCTGTTATTGAAAATTACGACGCTTCTCGTGATGGTGTTGTTAGACACTATAGACTCAAGAAGCCAATTGGTGTTGTGAATAATCAAGGATATTTGATGTTTAAAGCTGGAGGGAAAATGCATCTTAATCACCGTTTCGTTTATGAAGTGTATAACGGATCAATCAAGGATGGTTTTGTGATTTATCACATAAATAGCATTAAGACTGATAATTCTTTATCGAATCTACAAGCTATTACACAACGTGAAAACACCAAACGAGGTGAGACTGGGAAATACTCGAAAAATGCTAGACCCGTAAGATCGTTTAATACTGACAACACGGAGATAGTATTTCAATCAATGTCAGAAGCTGGTAGGCATTTCGATATTTGCCCTCCCTCCGTACAAAAAGTAGCAGAGGGGATTTATAAGACTGCTTTTTCAAAACGTTTTAAAAACAGCATTCAGTTTTTTTATGAATAAGTCATAATCACGCATTGGAAATTCACAAGGGGAATAACTCCGTTAGGTAACGCGCGTGTGATAAATCACCAATGACAGAGTTACGGATCTTAAACACAGTCATTGATTTTGATTGGTTAGTTTCGCTATTATGAATCTTAATAGAATATAACCAATTTCGTCTTTTTTCAAGTATTAACAGAACTGTTTTATAGACATGTCGTATTTAAACATTTTTTTTAGTGTCTGTTTCAAGTATTATGCGTGTTTTCAACGTTATCAGTGATCGCTAATAAACAAAACAAACAATTACAAGCACTACACCTCTTTATGTCACTTCGTTGTAATGAGTAGTTATATACAAATCCGTCCTTGTTATAATTGGGCTTAGCCGAAATTCAAGTGTAAAACCAAACCTGAAATCACACGTGGCGTGAACGTTATTATTGACATTCAAACCAGGTTTCGATTTCAGGTTTGGTTTTAACACTTGAATGTAGAATAGCCCGCGTCATTCATTGTCATTGAAATCCATTCACCTATAATCTATTGTTGTACCGTCGTCATTGTCATTGAAATCAATTCATTGTATATACCATTGTCATTGAAATCAATTCATTCATTGTGTCACCTATAATCTATTGTTATGTGTTTGTCGGTTGTAACCGTTGAGCGCACTGCTTGATGTATAAAACACCAAGGGGGTTCAAAACGGTGATGTGTAATTGTACCGTCGTCATCTATAATCATAATCACCTATAATCGCATTAAGCTTCTGGGCTGCTAAAGATGATCAACACCTTAGCGGGTCCAGAATTCATTTTGTGAAAAATTTCAAGCAATTCAACAAATATATTTTTATATAATATGAATATTGAAAATCTCAAATTGATTATTATTGAAATCAACAAGCTTAAAGATCAAAATGTTAAACTATGTTCAGGGTTAGATTGTGATCAAATTATGACCGATTTCGAGGATATACAATTTGCAGAACAGACTGGAAAATACGTCCTCGCTAAGAAATATTTTTTAACTAAGCGGATACAAAAGTTTATACGTGAAAGTTTAGTCAATACTGAAGACGTTAATGTTTTTGTACCATTATGTAGCATCGTTGAACGTGTACGAAAGCAATTAGGCTTAGAATATGAACAAAAGAGGCTTATTAATTGTAAGGTGAGACAATTAAAAACGTTAATGGAGCAGGGTGATGAGCCCCACGCGTAGAGAGCCTCCTTTGTTAATCACTACCTATGAGGAAGTAAAATTGTGTGTGTGACAACAGGGAAGTATAATCTAGTGATTTTTTTTTACTTGCAATTTGACAATAGTGATACTCTTTCAATAATGGTAGGACAATCATTGACCACACGGAACACAAAAGAACGACTTAGCGCTCTTAAGAAAATATTACCACTTCGTGATCGTATACGTGAAAAACTTCAACAGCGGCAATTACTTCAGACTGATTTTTCTGATGATACACAACAGCTATTTAAGCCAATTGTTACTGCCACTGAGGGTGTGAAAACAGCTACTGAACGAGCTATTTACGGAGATGTCCCTAAGGAAGGAATACGAGTAGAGAGGCCTCTTCTTGGTGAACTTGAAAAAATAGCAAAACGAACTAAACAAACAAAAAAATCATTAAAAACACTTCCTGGTGATATAATAACTACTGCAAGACGACAAGAAGAACAACAACGAGAACTTCAGGAAGAAATTGAACGATTAGGTGATGTTGATATTTCCTCACCACCACCTGAACCTGAAGAATTTCAAGAAGAAGAAGAAGAAGAGGGAGCTGTTTCAAAAAGGGACTATCCTCCTGAAAATATATTTACAGTTGATGCGTTAAATACAATCAGAAATATCCAAACAATCTCTGAATTAGTTAAATTTACCAAAGACAACGTTAAAAAACCGAAGAGAGATAAGTATTTAAAAGACAACACGGCTAAAGAATTTGTAAAAGGTGAACCCGTTTGGGCAAATAAGGTGTTTTTAGCAAACCGCGGGGAAAATAGAATCACAAAAGAAATAAAATCTGATTATAACCAGTTTCTAGCTATGGTAAGGGGAGTCACATCAGCACCACCAGTATACACAGCAGACCCAACCCTTGATGAAATACAAATAATGGCAGAGGCTGATTCTAAGAAGGGTGCAACTGGTACAACTAAAAAAAAGGGTAGTGGCTTAGTTGGAAACTCTAGCGTTGGAAACTCTTCGAGTTTCTGTCCTGGTAATATTCTCGGTGATATAGCACGATTAGAAGTACTCGTAGGAGGAAAACGAGCCGGGAATAACTCACCAGAAATAATCAATGAAGCTGCTGATATCTGTAGGCGGTTATTTCAAGGTGGTATCATGGATATTGCAACATATCGAGATTTCATTGAAGAGTTAGTGGACGGTTATCATAGCGATTAGATAAATATCAATTAAATAGAGAATGATCATACACTACAACCATGATAAACCAACTAACGTCTACGTGGTAAACTCACGATTGCCAAAATACAGAGCATACTATGGAGATGGTCTCGGTAATACTATAATAGGATTATTTTCAAGAATGGCTCCAAAAGTGGCTCCGCTAGTAAAACAATTATCAATGAAAGCAATTGATGTTATCAGGGATAAGGGTATTAACGCTGTTGGTGATCTTGCCGGGAAGGCATTTTCAGCCGCTAAGAATAAACTAACAGCGCTAGTTCGACGGAGAAAATCCAAAGGATTTTCAAAACCAGGAATGACTTCACTGCCATCTACTGAAGTTATGCCTGCGCGGGTTAGTAAAATAATAAACAACGCAGTAGATGAAAAACTACAGTCAATGATTTCATCATCGTTGACTAACGCCCAGGATAACATAACAGCAAATATGATAGCGGGAAGTGGCCTTGGAAATTCAAAGAATTTCTACAAACGTCAAAGACGTCGATGAAAACTGCTTGCAGTTTATAAAAAAATAATTATTATAATAAATAAAAAATCTTTGAAATTAAAAATCGAGGATTTTCCAAGCAATTTACATTTTCACCTCCAATTTAGACCAACGGGTATATAATAAAAAATGTTCAAACAAAACCCTGATAGTGCATTTGACATGGAAGCCCCAGTACTTAAAAATGATTCTGTACGTGATTATCAATTTTTTGCTTATCACGCAGTGCAACCTAATCTTCGGGGGAGAATCGAACTTCAAGTTCATGATACCAGTAAATACTTTTTACCCGCTGAAGCCTTTATTGAAGTCGAAGGTGAACTCGTAACAGATGTTGTAGCTAATACACCATATGCAGATAACCAAACTGTTCGAGTTGGTTTTGTTAACAATGGCATCATGGCGTTATTTGAAAGTGCTAGATATCTCATTGATGGAAAAGAAATCGAATCTATTGAACGCGAGGTTGATATTGCTACGGGAATAATCGGGTTAGCGAGATATTCTGATGACTATACTAGATCAGCGGGTCCGTCTATGATGTTCACGAAGGATATTACTGATAACGCTGACCACCTTCAATACACTAAAGTGTTAACAGCAAGAGATAATGCAGAAGCCGATCAACAAGAAGCAGCCAATCCAGAACGTCGAGCTAGACCCGGAGCTGCGTTTGATATTCTCGGAGGTGTTAATAATAATTTCAATTTAGGGTTTGCAACAAGAGTAGCAACGTTGCAGGGGCAGCGTCGACGGTTTTCATATGCGATTCCGTTGCATCACATATTTGGATTTTGTAGAAACGTCAGAAAAGTTATCTATGGAGTAAAGCATACTATATCGCTAATGAGAAGGGGTACTGATAATTATGCAATCTGGCGCGGTGCTGGCGTTGCCGCTGGTAAAGTCATTTTATCAAAACTAACACTGTGGATGCCAGTGTTGACTCCATCGTTGTCAACAGAACCACGGTTACTATCATTTATGGATCAAGGGGGGAAGAGATTATTAAGTTGGTTGTCAACGTCCACAGATACCATGGATTCTAATATTGATGGTACACTTACATGGCATCTAGCATCAAAACAGGGCATTTCAGCTCCACGTCACATATTTATTGCGCTACAGAATACTGCGCGATTAAACGATCAAGAACGTTCCCACATGATATTTGATCAAATTGGGTGTAGTGAAGTCTCGCTGAGAATAAACGGACAGCAAGAACCATCAGAGGATATACAACTTAACTATGAAAACAACCACATTGCACGAGTTTATCATCGGTTGCTGTCGTATATGGGGCGCGATCAAAATGTCGATACTGGTCTACAAATATCACAGTTGGATTTTAAAAGTCTGTATCCGATTTATTACTTTTCGTTGGAACATCTTGACTTGATGAGACAGTCCGTCGTTGATATACACTTCCGAGCTCGTGTAACCCGTCCTGGTGGTATTGCTAATTATAGAGCGGTTGCTGTCATTCTCAGTGATAAGTCAATGATACTCGAGGGTGTTGGTGGACGAATGAGACTGGTAGATGCACCAGTGGAAAATCTTTGATTGAATCGCTTGCGATTTAGAATCAATCTGTTTTGTATAATGTCGTATAGTAATATCAATGTTACGTTGACACCTGGTCAGCTAAAAAAATTACAATCCAAATCAGCTAAGCAATGTGGAACCACAATAACGCTGAAACCTAATCAAATGAATGGCGGGGGGAATAAACTATCGCTGACGAAAACTCAGATTAATCATTTTAATAAAGCGTTTAAAGAAAAAAAGGGAGTTCAGGTTACTCTTTCTGCGAGCGCGATTAAAAACATGGAAAAGACTGGTGGTATATTCCCGCTGTTAGGGTTGATTCCAGGGTTGATTGCCGCAGCGGCCCCAGCGGTGGCTAAAGCGGCAGCGTTAGGAGCCGTTGGTACCGCGGCAGGAATGGCAATAAAGAAAGCAACTGGTGGATCCGTCCGCGCTGGTAAAAAAAAAGGAAAGGGTCTAAGACTACCAGGAACCCCGTATTCATGGTACAGCGGAAGCGGCCTGAGACTAGGACCGGTTTACTAGTTCAGGAATCAAAGATTCCTATGTCCAATTTTGATTTAATTGATGCCGCTAAAAAACTCGCGATTAAAAACTTCAGAGGTGTTTTTATGAAAGATCAGTTACCGGCACAACCAAATCACGTTGAAACCGGTATTATTAATCTAGATAACAGCGATGGACCTGGAACTCACTGGGTTGCATACGCGATTGATCCACGTGGGATTATTTATTTTGACTCATATGGATTAGCACCGCCGAAAGAATTTAACCGCTATGTAAGTAAATTAAAAATACCCCGTTGGTATTCCATGTTACCAACGCAAACAATGCTTGACCCACCCATATGTGGCAATGAAGTATTAAACGTACTTGATGCTATTTCAAAGGAATCAAAGCCACCCCATGTAGTAGTGAATGAGTATACTAGCGGTCGTTGGATTGAAAATCTTTGATGAAATCTTTTAGATTGAAAATCCATCGGATTGAAAATCTTTTAGATTGAAAATCTTTTAGATTTAGACAGAGAAAAGATTTTTATGATAACAATGATTGATATTTGGGGACGACCTTTATCAACGCTGAAGAAACCCGAACCTGGTGGAGTTGAAACCCTTGATAAAATCAAGGGTGTTAAAAAACTAATCGAAGATGAAATAGCCGAAACGTTAAACCTAGCAAGTGTTGATCCTGGTGAAATAGTTGTATTTCAAGATCGTCAGGGTAAATTGAAAACTAGTAATGTCTCTCTCGATGATATTTTGGTTAAACGACGAGATGCAGCAGAGGATACTATCGCGTTATTTTCCGATCAGGGTAAACTCAAACCAGGTGTACTTGTTTCAACAATTACGGATAAATTAGCAACATTCGATAACACGGCGAATTCATTGAAATCGCTCAATGATAAATATGACGATCATATAGTTGTATTTGATCAGTTTAGTGAAACACAAAGAAATACAATTGACCAAATTGACAAACCCCTGCTAGAATTTTTTGGAAATCCACCAGTGACCACACCAAAACTCACCTCGATAAAAGATTCTATGTTGGAACTAGCTTCTCTTCAATCCGAATATGAAAAACACGTGAAACAGTTTTCAATGTTTCGTAAAAACATCATTGACAAGTTTATTGGAACCCCATTTGATAAAATTGAAATAACCCTACCTGATATTAAAAAATCCATCGATGAGCTTAAAACATTCAACAATGCAATGAGGGATGATGCAACGAGGATGATAAGCGTCATTGAAAAAATAAAAATTCCTCATGATAAATCTATCGTCAACAACGTAGTATACACGATTCAATACGGATCATTTGCGTGGACTCCCACAAACAACATTTTAAACATAACCGCAGCAGTCAAGGGTATTTATCGATTAACAATAGTATCACCGAATCAGTTTAATATATCATCGTCGAGTTCATCTGGAGTCAATAATACGATATCAACGATCATCGACAAGGATACAACTGAACAATTCACGATAACGACCACAGATAGAAATCTAGTCAGGGTTTCAGTAACGTGGTACGTAGAATTCGTAGTGGATTTAAGTAAACAATTAAACTGAAAGGGAAATCCTTCGGATTTCGCAATTGAAATTGCTAGCGCTTTTAAAATAAAATGACGATCCCTTCAGTGTATCAGTATCGCTATGATCAGGTCAGAGAATTTCAAACTAAACTCAGTTCTCTCTGTGAGGAGTATCAAATAAAAATAAAAAAATACCAACGAAGAATAACCGCAGTTGATATCACCGTGTACTCGGTGTCGGGAGTAATCACTGCTGCTGGGATAATACTGTCTTCGGTTACAATGATTGCTCCGGTCGTAGTTCCAATCGCTATTTCCGCGGTGGCTACAATTGCGGGTATATTAACCGGGATCACAAAAAAACTATCATCGTGTAGCCAGAGTAAACTACACAATTATGTAATTAAATTTCACATTGCATCTGCCGGTTACTCGCAATTATCCTCGTTGATATCATCGTCACTCGACGACACAACAATATCAGATAGCGAATTTTCAACGATGGCTCAATTGTATAAACAGACAATGCTAAAATTAGAGCAGAATAATAATAATAACAATGTCGTCGCAAGAACTACTTCAACAAATAGTAACAAATACAACACCGGTGAAAACAAGCATGATATCAGTAACCTCAACGCGTCCTGAATTCAGTGTGAATTTCCAGATTCCCGTTCCGGTGAGCGAGATCGCGCTAGCAAAACTACGAGTGTATCATAGCTGGCCCAATATCAGATCGGTAGCATTTGGTGGTCAACAACCAAATAATTCCTTGGTGTTCGCGTGGAAAAATCGTGAAGATGGAACTCCAGATTGGAACGTTGTCTCGTTACCAACAGGGTCATATCAAATCGAACAAATCAATAACGAATTACAACGAAGAATAAAATCTATCACTGGAAAAGAATCAAAAATCGCTATAACGGTTCACGAGCCGACGTTATCATCTGCGATCGAGATTAATTCCCCTGGGTATGTTGTAGATATTTATCAGAGTTCTATAAGATCAGTGTTAGGATGGCCTGAACTACCGCCTCGACGAGAAACCGTTGATATACCAGAACCTGTAAAATCTGATTATGTCACAGACAAGATGAAACCTGATAATCCAATAAAAAGTTATCAAGATTATTCTCCCAACAAGTTTATAGGATATGACAACCAGAGTAATATGATATTTTACACTAGTTTAATCAAAGAAAATTTAACAGCGATGAATAATGATTTTTCATTATTGTTAATATCCCTTAAATCCGGCTCTCTCACCCAAGATGAATTTATCAACGTTGTAGAAGCATGTAACAAAATCATCAACGATATGGAAACATTTCATGCGCAAATTATTCAACAAGTATTAATGAATGAAATTTATAAAGAAGTGTTTGCGGTAGAATACAATATCCCCAGAGAGGATATTCAAACATCTAAAATCCCTGGGTATAACCCCAACGAATTAAAAAAATATCTCAGTTATGCCATCGATATTGGGTTTAAGAAAATCCATGACGATTGGAAGAAATTATCACGACAACAAACAAATATTCTGACATTTAATAACGACCCAGATGGCGGTGGGAGACATATCGCTCCGTTCAATGTGAATATATCCTCGGTGATATCATTGAATTTAGTATGTGACGTTATCGAAGGAAGCTATCAAATAAATCTTGAGCAATCAAATCAAGCTCAGCAAGGTTATATTCTATATTCATTTGCACCAACGGTTCCTCCAGGATTTCTAATTTTTGAAGACCCAACTAATCCAGTCTATATGCGATGTCATAATAATTCGTTAACGAGAATTAATTTCAAACTCACTGACCAATCTAATAATTTGATTGATCTGCGAGGTGAGGTTTTGCAAATTAGTTTGTTTGTAAAGTCTTAAAGACTTTCATCGTGAAGGGATTTTCGTCCTAGGACTTTCATCGTAAAAAAATTGTTAGTAAAAAATCGAAGATTTTCATAGCAGCAGAGAATGTGAACGCCAATGACAATGGCGTCTTTTTTTTAAAATTTTTTTTTTTATTCTTTGCTCAAATTATTAAAACAATTAAGTATTTTCAAGGAAACCTCAGTTTGCTAAATTGAGGCCTATATAAGCAATTTTGGGAAGCCTCAGTTTAGTAAATTGACGCCTAAAAAAGTTGGTCTGTTCACACTCTCTGCATTTTGTTAAATAATTTCGGTTCCGTAGAAGCCTTATTTTTGTTTGAAAAGTTGGTCTGTTCACACTCTCTGCTGCTCCAATATATAGCATAAACAGTGTTAACACCGTTTACTTACTTAGAATACATTGCACCAACTACATTAATAACAATTATCAATGAACCAAGATAGAAATGTGCCATAATATGATGAAATTTTACCCACGATGCATACGTATAGCCAGGACACTCATGATTCAACCAGTGAATTTTCAGTTTGGATTGCAATTAGTAATTCACCAAGTTACAGAAATCAGTTGGTCTTACATATATAAATACTTTATCTTTGCAGCCTTCCCCTGCGGTTCTGGGTAAACATCATCAAGAACCCAGACTTTGTGTTTGACATCAACAAGCCTTTGATTGTAGATTCTTGCCTATCAGTGGTAGCTCAAACTTTTATGGATAGTTGCTCCACATCGGAACATAGGCTAGGGAAGGTAGGGAGACTGCACTTTTACCTTTTCACTAGAAAATTGTATGATGGGAAGGGATAATCAGGGAAATGTTTCAGTTATCCACCCATCAAAAAATTACTTGTTACGACTCATTCATCTATCCATATTCAGTTATCAATTGTTTCTTAGCACTATTCCTCCTGAACTACTTGGACAAAGTCATGAAACTTGGTCTTTCACTTAAAGACATTTTTACAGCTTGCTTATAGTTCTAAATGAAATACTCCTTAAGTATCCAAAATGGCTGCCATCTTGAAACACCTACAAAACACTTATGGATGGATTAATTGACATGGGGCATTAACTACAACACTTTTCAAGTTTAGTTGGTCCTACATATAAATGATACATTTTGAATATCTAACAAGGCCACCCTGATTGTCATCTTGAACATTGGGTTATCAACACTTCTGAATTTTATTCATAGGAGGTTTTAACTAAAAGACTCCTTTTGAATTTATTAGTCATAGACAAAATGGTCCTGATCAGAGATCCAGTAAGGCTAGGACTTGGAAAAAATCTTTACTACTACTTCAGAATGACATGGGATTTACAAAAAAAAGAATTCTTTTGAATTTATTAGTTCTAGATAAAATGGTGCTGATCAGAGATCCAGCATGGCTAGCGTGTAAGACTTGGAAAAAAATTGCCACTTAACTTTTCCTGGCCACATGTTCAAAATGACTTGGGATTTACACTAAAAGAATTCTTATGGTTCTGAATAAAAACATCTTTGCCACAAGGTTTATCATGAAAAAATATATATGGATACTTCTCCTATATATATATGGTTTTATCAACATGAATGTTTGACTAGCCTTCTCACTAATAGCATTATCAACATGAACTGTTCAAAAAAAACGTTATAACAGTATGTAGAATGTTCTACACACTGTGGCATTGATGTATTTGGTAACCATAGAGACAGATCCAAGCATCTTGTTGAGACTAATCATCCTTACTCATGACTCAACATGTCTGCACTATTGATAATAAAATCTACTTGACATAGGAGTCAAGACAAAGGTCACCACTTGCATTTTGTTTGAATATTCATTGAGGTGAGAACAGTGATTCCTACATGTGCAAATGAATTTTAACCAGGCTATGTACTTCATTGAGGTCATGAACATAGTTACTGCCAAATACACTTGGTTTAATTTTTGTTTTGTTTTTTAGCATGAATTTTTTTCCCTATAATCCAGTTTATCGGTCAGAATAATACATTAAATAAATCAACTTCAGGAATATATTTGTTTTAAACCATATTAATCATGCTGAACTTTTGCCAGTATCTGAGAATTCATTGAAATCATGTTAAAGATTCACTGCGCTTACCTTTATATATATATAGTAATAGTTACATATATCTTGCACTTGGTAGCCCAACTGGATCCACAGCTTTTTATAATTCACAATTAAAATTAATAAGTAATAGAGCTTTACACATACCTTTAAAATTAGTAGCCTATATTGCAGGATTCGCCTTCAAACAAGCTGCTGTTTGCCAAAGATATTCCCAGCTACAGAAAAATGGTGGACAAGTACTTTCGTGACATCCAAGAAATGACCACAGTTAGTGACCAGGACCTTAATTCTTGTCTGGCAGACATCACCAGGGTTAGTTTTGTTTTTCAAGAAAATTGTACTGGTAAATTTACATAGCAATCACACATCTGCATGGTTCACATACTGTTCATGCAAATTCATCCCCCCCCCCCATTGTTTTATGAAGATTTCCCCGCAAGAATTTTAATCCTATATGAGCAGAATCATATTTTTTTTGCTGTAAAATTCCCAGTTGTCACTCTTGGCGAATGTTTTACTTTTATAGTTGTTAAGACTTCACATATTTATGTGTGTCAATTCTGATTTGTTAATAGGAAAGGAAAACGTGTGCTCTTTGATCTTTCTTAGTATGGATTTGTTACCAATCAGAATTGAACATGTGACATACAGTTAGTACATGACACTGTTTTGTAAGATTGGCCAGAGGAGTGATACTGTTTTTGTAGTCTATGGCTTAATTCTTTTGTGTAGATTCGATTTTTTACACCATACTGAAATCCGCCCTCCCCCCCTTTTTTTTTTTTCCAGCTTCAAGCCTGTACCCACATTTATTAAATCCTAGATGTTATTTAAAACTATGCATAGTGGCTAAGTAGGATTTCGTGTCTTGTTCTGGCTTTAAATTTGCTTGAACTCATTTATCATTTTCCTAAATGATCAGTTTGCCTTGAGAAGCATTTTAGTAATATTGTGTGAAATCATCTCAACATAGATAATTGGCATCTTTGCATATTGTGTGAAATCATCTCAACATAGACAATTGGCATCTTTGCAATATTGTGTGAAATCATCTCAACATAGACAATTGGCATCTTTGCAATATTGTGTGAAATCATCTCAACATAGACAATTGGCATTTTAGTAATATTGTGTGAAATCATCTCAACATAGACAATTGGCATTTTAGTAATATTGTGTGAAATCATCTCAACATAGACAAATGGCATTTTAGTAATATTGTGTGAAATCATCTCAACATAGACAATTGGCATTTTAGTAATATTGTGTGAAATCATCTCAACATAGACAATTGGCATTTTAGTAATATTGTGTGAAATCATCTCAACATAGACAATTGGCATTTTAGTAATATTGTGTGAAATCATCTCAACATAGACAATTGGCATTTTAGTAATATTGTGTGAAATCATCTCAACATAGACAATTGGCATTTTAGTAATATTGTGTGAAATCATCTCAACATAGACAATTGGCATTTTAGTAATATTGTGTGAAATCATCTCAACCTAGACAATTGGCATTTTAGTAATATTGTGTGAAATCATCTCAACCTAGACAATTGGCATTTTAGTAATATTGTGTGAAATCATCTCAACCTAGACAATTGGCATGCATATGAGGATGCGTTCATGAAATTTTAAGGACATAGAATTTATAGAGAAGTGTCTGACATCTTCAAGAAAGCATACCACATGCATGTTAGGGCAACTCAACTAAAATTGCAATGTTAGCTGTATAATAAAAATAATAATAATAATAATAATGAGGACTTTGTATAGTGCCTAATCTTTAGAAGCTCTAAGCACTTTACACCATCAATAATGATATGACTACACTACAGAACAACAAATGACAAAAACAATGAAATTGGAAAACATAAAAACATGCTGAAAACATAAGATACAAAACATGATTAGATCGCTAAGTTTGTCCCTGCAGTCGAAACAGGTGAGTCTTAAGAGCACTGTTAAAAGGGACCAATGTGTCTTTGTGTCTAATTTCAATGGGCAATTCGTTCCACATCGCTGGGCCCTGGTGTGCCAACGAATGTTGTCCTTATGACTGTTTTCACCTTGGGAACAATGAGTATATGATTATCAGAAGAAGAGTTAAGGATCTAGCTGGTGTATACACATGGGTGAGGCTGGATAGGTATGTTGGACTGGAGTCTGTCATTGAACCTTAGCACAGAGAACAAATTTTGTGTTTGATTCTGTATCGAATTGATAGCCAGTGTAGGGTAAAGAGCAGTGGTGAGGTGTGCTCTGATCGAGGTACTCTAAAGATGATTCATGCAGCTGTGTTTTGAAATTTTTGAAGATTCTGGAGTAAATATTTTCTGGAGTAAATATTGTGACAAACCAGACAGAATGGAATTACAATAGTCCAGTCTTGAAAGTACTAATGAACACACAAGTGTTTGAGTGGCATCAACTGAAAGATATTTACGAATGGAACTGATGCGTCTCAATTCAAGATATGCAGCCTTGCACATGTTCATGACATGTTGGTGCAATGTGAGAGTACTGTCTAGAGTAACGCCTTGGTTCCGTACTGACAGATATTTAATGTTGGTGTTGCTAATATTTATTGTCTGAGGTAAAGGATGTGAATGAGAAAGTCTTTGTGTTGTGATCAGAATAGCCTCAGTTTTATCATCATTCATCCGCAGCTTGTCACATGTCATCCATGATTTCACATCAGAAATGCACTTCTCTACTCCATGGATGGTAGCATCAACTTCAGTTGAGTGGCTAGACTTGTATATTTGGGTGTCATCAGCATACAATTGGTGCTACACTGGGTGATGATCTATGACACTTGAGAGCGGCTGAGTATACAGAATGAAGAGAACAGGTCCAAGAACAGATCCCTGTGAAACACCACAACATAGTCAACTGGACTGGAGTGTATTCCATTTGCAGATATAATTGTGTCCTGTTCACTAAGTAGGACTTGAACCACTGTAAGGCTATTTTCTGAATCCCAAATACATGCTGGAGACTGAAGTAACATATCATGGTCTATTGTGTCAAATGATGCAGATAAATCCAGTAGAGTGAGGACTGTAATCTTTCCACTATCCAAAGCAGAGAGAATGTCACTAAATACTTTCAGAAGAGTAGTTTCCGTACTGTGGCAAGGGCAATATGCAGACTGTACATTGCTAAAAAGACTGCTTGAATTCAAATGAGATACAAGTTGAGTTAGAACAACCTTTTCTAAGATTTTTTATATGAATGGGAGATTAGAAACTGGTCCAGTGTTGGTTTCTTCAGCAGCGGCTTTACGATGGCAGTTTTGAAAAATGATGGGAATTCCCCTGATGAGATAGAGATATTAAGTTAGTGAAGGCAATATTGGGTCTAAGCACTCAAGCAGTAGTGATGTTGGAATTGAATCAAGTTCACAAGACTTTGGTGCACTTTTCATCATGATTGTCTGTACTAAATCAATACAAACAAGTTCAAATGCTCCTAACGGTTCTCGCTGAAATTCTGCATCATAACTGTATGGTGATGAATCAGTTGAAATTGTGCTGTCAAGCAAATCTCTAATGGTTTGTACTTTGTCATCGAACCAATTTGCAAATTGGTCTGGTAGGTCTAGTGGAGAGAAGGTTGTTGGAAGTGGTGTACATTTGTTCCTTGACATTAGTTTGTTAGTTATCTTGAAGAGCTCTTTGCAGCTGGAACTCTCCGTGATCTTAGTACTGTAGTGGGATGATTTGGCTAAATGGACTATGTTTGTGACATTCTTCTTAGCGGCTTCATATATTTGTTAATGAATAGTGAGTCTGCTGGAAAGCCAAAGCCTCTCTGCTTTTAGGCATGTTTTTTAGCAGTGCGAAGCTGGTCCCTAATACTGCTATACCATGGAGAACAGGTTTTTATTGATACTCTGCATTTGGTGGCTGGGGCATGTTTTTCGAGCAATGAACGCAGGCAGTTATCAAGTTGTTCCACTGTTGGATGTAAAAAAGTTAGGTTTTCTTGGATGTCATGCATGAATTTGGTTCTATTTATCATACGGATGTTTTTCTTAGTAGCAAATAGAGGTGGAGGGTTGGGGACTGATACGTCGAGATGGCATACAATGCAGAGGTGATCCGATGCAAGTTCATGGGATACAAGGGTGG
This sequence comes from Unio pictorum, assembly GCA_030141615.1. Lineage (NCBI taxonomy): Eukaryota > Metazoa > Mollusca > Bivalvia > Unionida > Unionidae > Unio > Unio pictorum. The sequence continues at coordinate 5,490,571 of JARLTB010000152.1, read as the reverse complement.
ATTGCAGATTATCATCATCAGGTCTATAAAGAAACCAGTCGAAAATGTGACCAAGTTTATGGGTAGGTTGGTTAACTGACTGTTGAAGATTGAAAACATGAATGGAATCTAGGAGTTTTTACATGTATGGTTTACCAGAACAGTCAAAGTGAAAGTTGAAATCTCCAGGAATAATTAGATTGCCAGCTATCGAATTTCCATACTCTAGAAGATTTGGAAACTGCTCCAAAAAGAGATTCAGTCAGCTTGTTTTTTCTACTAGGAGGAGGACGGTAGAGACAGAAAAAATGGACTGACTTTTGTTCCAGTGTGAGTGTTGTTTGGACTAGTTCAAACGATGTGTGGCAGAAATTGAAGGTTTACTATCCCTTTTCCTCTAGCACAAAATTGTTTATTTACAGTGGTGTAAATCACAGTTTTCACTTTGACACATCCCGCTGAACATGCAAGAACATAAATGGTGCCAATCTGACAACCATTTTGTGATGCAGTTTGAAAACCTGACCTTGCATTATGTACATGCTTGTGAAAACAATGGCATGTACTTATAAAAATTAATTTAATTTTTTAATTACCAGTAGTTGCATTTCAAGAAATAGTTTGTAATGATGGCAATACAACAAACAAGTATTCATGAATGGATTTGTATCAAATCCATTATGTGACTATCATACATTTAATTATGCCATTTCATTAACTAGGTCCCCAAAACATAATATCATGTTTATTTTAATGCACGCGTCCTTTTCAGAATGTTATAAATGGAGAAGCACCTGTGACTGAAAGCACATGTTGCAAGCTTTCCAGTCAACCTAATTGATGTTAAAACAAAGGTTTATTTCATGCTAAGACATTCGGTAACAAGTAAAAAAAAAAAAAAAAAATCAAAAAAATTTCATTCACATTCATGTTTTATAATAGACATTAACTTAACCTAATTTATCTTTAGTAAATTTCCAAATTAATTGCTTTCACTCATTGATCCTCCTGGATAATTTAATAGATTAGTGTTAGGAGACTGGTCATCCTGGTGTCTGGATAATTTAATAGATAGTGTTAGGAGACTGGTCATCCTGGTGTCTGGATAATTTAAGCGATTAGTGTTAGGAGACTGGTCATCCTGGTGTCTGGATAATTTAAGCGATTAGTGTTAGGAGACTGGTCATCCTGGTGTCTGGATAATTTAAGCGCTTAGTGTTAGGAGACTGGTCATCCTGGTGTCTGGATAATTTAAGCGCTTAGTGTTAGGAGACTGGTCATCCTGGTGTCTGGATAATTTAAGCGCTTAGTGTTAGGAGACTGGTCATCCTGGTGTCTGGATAATTTAAGCGCTTAGTGTTAGGAGACTGGTCATCCTGGTGTCTGGATAATTTAAGCGCTTAGTGTTAGGAGACTGGTCATCCTGGTGTCTGGATAATTTAAGCGCTTAGTGTTAGGAGACTGGTCATCCTGGTATCTGGATAATTTAAGCGCTTAGTGTTAGGAGACTGGTCATCCTGGTGTCTGGATAATTTAAGCGCTTAGTGTTAGGAGACTGGTCATCCTGGTGTCTGGATAATTTAAGCGCTTAGTGTTAGGAGACTGGTCATCCTGGTGTCTGGATAATTTAAGCGATTAGTGTTAGGAGACTGGTCATCCTGGTGTCTGGATAATTTAAGCGATTAGTGTTAGGAGACTGGTCATCCTGGTGTCTGGATAATTTAAGCGATTAGTGTTAGGAGACTGGTCATCCTGGTGTCTGGATAATTTAAGCGATTAGTGTTAGGAGACTGGTCATCCTGGTGTCTGGATAATTTAAGCGATTAGTGTTAGGAGACTGGTCATCCTGGTGTCTGGATAATTTAAGCGATTAGTGTTAGGAGACTGGTCATCCTGGTGTCTGGATAATTTAAGCGATTAGTGTTAGGAGACTGGTCATCCTGGTGTCTGGATAATTTAAGCGATTAGTGTTAGGAGACTGGTCATCCTGGTGTCTGGATAATTTAAGCGATTAGTGTTAGGAGACTGGTCATCCTGGTGTCTGGATAATTTAAGCGATTAGTGTTAGGAGACTGGTCATCCTGGTGTCTGGATAATTTAATCGATTAGTGTTAGGAGACTGGTCATCCTGGTGTCTGGATAATTTAATCGATTAGTGTTAGGAGACTGGTCATCCTGGCGTCCGGATAATGCAACTGGGTGGGACATCATGCTAACCCAGTGATGAAGTCTTTATAAAGTGCCACACTGTAGAATATCTTTTGTCTAGTTGAATAGTGGGGGAAAAAATAATTAAGACAATTAAAACAGAAGTTATTGAAATATGTTTTTTTAAATAATAAACGTCATTTTTACAGCATCTAAGTGGATAGGGAATACAGTGTATATACCCTATATATAGGGTAAGATCTTTTCAGAAGCCTTTCAATCTCATATTACCATCATAGACCTTGACAAGATAATTTATAATTATCTAGTTTCATATTTACACATTTTCATGCATTTTCAGTGTATTGCATTCAAGATAGGTATCACCAGTCATGTGGTATTATGATAAATCTGTAGTTGTGTGGTTTTAACAACTTGTTTCAGCACAAGCTATACATGGTGACTGAAGAACAAGAGACCCATGAGAAGCTACAGGCAAGCTTTTCTCACATATCCATATTATCCAAATCTGAGACTTGAACCCACGCAGACATGTGAGAGCGCTTATTATACCACATGGGCTTCCCAATATGTGCTGATTATATCACAAATATATTGACATATACACTACCATGTGAGACCATGTTTGAAGACAAAAAAGCATCACTTGTATTGCTCCATCCAAAGTGTTTTTATTGTCTTTATTACTTTTTAATGTTCATTTAATAAGAGATAGGCCTAAATGGTTTGAAACTTTGTTGTGTATTATATTCTGTAATACAGATGCACCCAGCATAGGAAAGTCTGGAGCATGCTTCTTTTTCTGAATCCATCAGCTCAAGTATATTGTTCTCTCTGATTGCACATTTTGGTATATGTAATTTGTATGTCCTTTCAAAACAATAGTCATTAGGCTATTTTCAATCAATTACTTTTATGGATGTATCTAATCCAAGGTATGTACATGGTTATGTTTAAAGGCTATTTATGTAAGCAGATTTTGCTATGTACTTTCATGGGAGGCAAATTAACAATCTGAAGTAAGTCTTCAAATGTAAATACCATTCCCCGGTGGAGCAACGATTTAACAGAATCAATAAAATTCATTGTTTGAAAAATAATTTCAATCTCATGAGAAACTAACAGTTAAATAGGGAGGCAGTTTGTTAAGTGGTTTAATTTATCATTCTCAGGGACAGAAAGACAAGAAAACTTTTGGGTCTTTTTTTGGACAGTTTATATCATGTAGTTTCCATATGGAAGAGTCTGTATCGTGTGACACTATTGCTTGGTTAAGTATTGGGATTCATCAACTTCCTTTTTATGATGTATCATTTTTAGGGTAGCTTGCCATTTTATATTCTTCATATTCTGTTTACAGTCTTGTCCTGGAAAATTCTTTAAATCAAGTGCCCTAATTGAACTGTACAGCTACATCACCAAGTACAGTGGTGAGGTGAGTGTTTTATTTGAACTTTTATCAATAATTATTCAAAGCTTTGACAGTTGTCAGCCAGTAAAAATATTATTGGTTATGAAACATTGAATTACCATAAAACAGATTTCATTGAAAATATATACCACTCAGCACATGTAAAAACATTCATAGACTACTAATAGGTGCTTATTGCTGAAGAGTTATTATTTCAATCTTATTCAAGACAGAATATTTTATATATACTGCCTCACTTGCAAGGGGATTTGATGTCTATAATACAAGTTAATCTGTACAACATGCCACCAATTTGCTTATACAGACATGTACTGCACCAGTGGCCTATTGGTTAAAGCGGGTTGTCATACCAAAAGTCTTAAAAAATGGTAGTAACAGCTGCCTCGCTTGGCACTCAGCAGTAAGAGGTTAGTGTTAAGACTGGTTGGCCTGATGCTACATGTCTGCAGCATGATGCCCCACTGCTAGACATCACAACAATATGACTGAAAAATTGTCAAAGCTATGTTAAAAATCTTGATCACACACACGCATGCACACATACATTCACGTATCCACGCCCATGCACACGAACGTATACACACCCACACATTCATGTATACATACACACAAGTTCATGCACATACATACACACATACCAAATGAATGCATGCACATACATAAATGCATGTGTACTCTTGTATCTACTCCCACGCACACATACAAACTAATGGATGTGTGCACACATGCACACAAACACATACACTCGTGCATGCATATACACACATATACACATATACACACACATGTGCATACACATGTGTGCACACATACATGCATGCACACACATGCATACACATGCATGCACACATACATGCATGCACACACATGCATACACACATGCACATATACACATGTGCACACACATGTGCACATGTGCACACACAAGCACATATACACATGTGCACACAAACACATGCACACTCATGTGTGCACACATGCATATGCTCAAGCACACATGCTTACACTCATGCATGCACATGTGCATACACTCACATGCACATATGCAAGTGTACACATACTTGGGCCCAAACTACAATGGTTATGTGGTCAAAGGCTCTGCACAATACTAGGAGGTTGCATGACAGGGAAACCACTCTGCATGTACAACATTTAGCAAGGGAAACCACTCTGCATGTACAACATTTAGCAATCACAGACTTGTGAGAGAAAGGGGCATCCTCAACAAGAAATCCAAATTTGAACTACTCAACTCATTGTCCAACACCAAGTAATACAAATAGAATGGTCCCTTTTCAGCTCTTTACAGGCATAAATTATAATGCAACAAAATAAATACATTTGAAGGGTCACATTTTAAGTTATAAAAAAATATTAATTTTATTGTTGGTATACTTGACAGTATAAATGACAACCTCAGAAATCAGTATTTTTTTTTCTTCAGCTGATGGAAGCATTGGAGAGTGATAGTGTAGCCATTCGCCTCCAGTTGTCAGCCAAACTGGGCCAAACTATCACCACAATGGAGGGACCCAACAATAAATTTGCGTTTGTATGAGAGCCTCCATTTCGACTACCCGAAATATGGATGACATTGAAGGGCTTGTGCAAAAGAATTATCTCAAATTCATATTATTAGGGATCATATCTTTTGTGATTTTTTTGTTATATTTTCATTGCACAGGCCATTTCATATGCTGGATTAACCGACCTTATTTTTTTTTTTTTTTTACTTATGAAATTCCTACCAAAGAATGAGCCTAATTTTACTTTGAAATCCCAAATAGACACTTCCCAGTAATTCAGCTGCTGATTCAATCATTATATATAGGTCCAATGACCCTTTGTCTTGAACTATGAACATATTGGCTATTAGAAGAAAAAATCACGGGATTTAGCATTTATATTTTTGATTAACTGTAATGTCATGCTTACAGTCCATAAACAGTTATAAATTGTTTCCAGTCAAGATACTTGCAGTCCATAAAAAGTTGTCATTTATCTTTCATACACAAGTGTGTAGACTTTGTATTATAAGCATAATCTATTATATACATATTAATAAGTAATACTTGTATATATATATTTAAGGATGTATGTCTTGCCTTCATCAACAGACATAATTAGCCTTTATTACAACCATGATATACATACCTGGTCTTTATTAATGTTATTGTGTGGTATACCAGTCTGGATTTTATTAATGTTATTGTGTGGTATACCAGTCTGGATTTTATTAACATCCTTACACAGAAATCTGACCTTCATTAAACAATGTCATGGTATACAAATCCTACCTTAATAAATGTTATGCTATATAAATCAAGACATTCATTAACATTATTGTATACAAATCCTAACTTAATAAATGTTATGCTACATAAATCAAGACATTCATTAACATTATTTGTACACAAACCCTACCTTAATAAATGTTATGCTACATAAATCAAGACATTCATTAACATTATTGTATACAAATCCTACCTTAATAAATGTTATGCTGCATAAATCAAGACATTCATTAACATTATTGTACACAAATCTGGCTTATATTAATGTCCCATTAATGTCAGGGTAAAGAACAATACAAATCTGGCCTTTAATCAATGTCATGGTAACAAATCTTGCCTTCATTAACACCATTGTATAAATGCTGATCTACAATAAATATCATGGTATACAAACTGTCCTTCATTAACACCATCTGGTCTTCATTAATGTTATTTATCATGTTATGTTATTTATGTTCATTAATGTTATTTATCAAATATGGATTACATTCATGTTATTGTACAAAAGTCTGACCTCCTAGTGTCATATTTAACCTTTTGCAGATTGGATAATGGTTTAGATACTCTCATCTGCTGATAATTTGATGAGACAAGACAGTTACCTCATGTAGGCATCCATGTATTGATGGCAGTCACAAGGAACCTTATCTGAAACAGTTCGTCCCTTTATTTTTTGTTATATCAAGTCTTTCCATGAAAAAGTATCACTAATAGTTATTGTTCCATCATCACCCACACAAGTTAGCCCAAGCTGACATTGTGAAAAATTAATCAAACATCTTGGAAAATCAAAACAAAAAATCTTTTTAAATAATTCCTTTTTTGTAATAGCTTACCTGGTATAGAATTTTTCTATAAAAAAAGTATGCTAATAGTACCAATATACTAAATGTACATGTATGCAGTCAACATCATTTAAATAAATATATATCAATTGACCTGATTTCTTGGTCAACTACTTTCACACTTTGTTAAAAGTTAGATGTCAGCCATGTGAGCAACCTTAGATCCACTTGGGCCACTTGTTACAAAATGTCTGGTTTAAAATCAACAGGTTAATATAGAACTATCATTTTAATTTGAAAGAATTGCAGCAACAGTTTGGATATTTGGGGGGTTGGTGTGATGAGATAGAACTGGTAAAGGGGGATTTGTGCAATGTAAAGAGAACATTGTTAAAGGTCATTGGGTGCATTGTAAAAAGACCATTGGTAAAAGGGGATTGGAGTGTGATTAAAAGAGACCACTTTTAAAGGGGGATTGGGTATGATATAAAGAGACCACTGCTTAATATACTGAAAGTAATGAGGATTGTGTTAAGATTATCTACTATTTCCACTTGTGCAATGGAATCCTGTCAGTTTGAAATGGCAGTGCAGTTATGCAATTGAATTCTCAACTATTTGTTACAGGCAGTATTCTCTTTGAGATTAATAAGAAACATCTTCAAAAATAGCCAAGTATAAAAGACTTACTTGAATGCCTCAGTCTGAGAGGTGTTCAATTGTCTAGAGATAGATCAGGAAATCATGATGTTACATTATATTTGAGGCCCCCCCCCCATTGGCTTAAAGCCCTTTCTATTATAGATCACTGCCATCTCACCTGTCCGCGTGGGTTGAGTCTAAGATTTGGTTAATGTAGTTATGTGAGAAAGCTTGCCAGTAGCTTCTCTTGGTTCAGTGGTTCTTTCCAGTGGTTTTCCCAGGGTTCTCCCTCCACCATTAATACTGGCCACCATGTATAGCTTATTGTATGCTGAAAAATGGCATTAAACCATACAACAACAACATTATATCTGTCATTGATATGGTACCAGTCTACACCTAATAGCTGTGAGCTCAAAGTAAAATATTTTTTGGCCCAGGGCTGGTGACTTTAAATAAACATCACCAGCTCAGTCTCCAATTTCCATTTGCAAATTAGCACACTGGGCTCGCCCACTGCAATCTTCAAACATCTCTAGCTATTGTCTGCCAAATAACTGAAATGTGAAATGGTTTGTACCTGACCACGGACTGCTAATTAAAGGATAATTTTACATCAGCTTTAGTTTGATTAAAATTATCTCCACTTATGTAGAACAGTTGCAGTCTGATTTAATCAGATTGTGCAATGTTATAGCAAGTCACCAAGGTTATGACATGTCACCAATGTTATGACATGTCAACAACTTTAAACTATAGTACAATTTCTGCATTTTATCAATTTCTGCATTTTATCGGCATGATCCAAATTTTCTTTGGCAAATTTGATTTTTGTTTTACATTCTCAGTGGTTACCACGTTTAGAATACAGAATGCAACCGAACCCAAAATTAAAAGGGCCTTATGAGAGATTGGATTTAGAATACAGGATGCTACCTAATCCAAAATTAAAAGGGCCTTATGAGAGATTGGATTTAGAATACAGGATGCTACCTAACCCAAAATTAAAAGGGCCTTATGAGAGATTGGATTTAGAATACAGGATGCTACCTAACCCAAAATTAAAAGGGCCTTATGAGAGATTGGATTTAGAATACAGGATGCAACCTAATCCAAAATTAAAAGGGCCTTATGAGAGATTGGATTTAGAATACAGGATGCTACCTAATCCAAAATTAAAAGGGCCTTATGAGAGATTGGATTTAGAATACAGGATGCTACCTAATCCAAAATTAAAAGGGCCTTATGAGAGATTGGATTTAAAGTAAGGTTGCATCATCCATATCTTATTAAATAATGGACAAGAAATATTGCTTTGACAGTTTCAATAACCTCTAGTAACAATCTTCTAAAATATTAAAGTCTGTAAATAATATAAAATACTTTGAAAAATAATGAGCCATTTATGGCCTACCATAAAATCAGCTGTTTCTGCTTTTGAAAGCTCCATGAACTTGTCATATTGAAATAGCTGATTAGCAGGATAGTTTTCTCTGTATATGAAAGTAATTAATAGTTTTCTTTGTATATGAAAGTAATAATAGTTTTGTCTGTATATGAAAGTAAGAATCTAATCTTCAACATGTGCAACTTTGATCAATTTTTATTTGTCTGACAATAGGTAGACCAGTACATCTTGTACCATTTTTATTTTGGCAACTTATTGTACACTATATTTACCCAACTTTGTAGATGACTTGCAGAAAAAAAAAGCCTTTACATTTTGTTGTCTAGTGTCAAGGCCATTCTAACCAAAAAATAGAGTTTCGCACAATAACATTAGTTCTACATCACAGACCTTGACCTTGAACACTTGGGGATAGGAAGAAGCCTGTTGAGTTTTAGGTCAAAGGCCAAGGTCATGTGGACCTAGTTTCTGCCCACTAGCTTTGGTTGTACATCACATTTTGGACTACTTGCAATTAGATCTAAGAGGAAGGACTTGGAGGGTCTAATGCTTAAGCTTAAAATATAAAAAATTCTGTTCACATTTTAGTTTTTAACCTTCTGCCTTCACCAAAAGTGACAAGGTACTTTTCTTGTATACTTTTGTACATAATGACCCTTGCTTGGCAATTGATTTTTAATAAAGTGGTGCAAGAAAATACGTTTTTAAGTGATTTTAGATCCCTCTGGCATTTGGTCATGTTAAAAGCTCTTTAGGTCCCTTTGGCATTTAAATGTTAGAATCCCTTCAGATTCCTTGCCCATGTTGAAATCCTGTTAGATCACTTAAGGCAGTTATGGTATGTTACAAAACTTTTAGATCCCTTGGGCTTTTGGTTATATTAAAATTTCTTTCGATCCCTTGGACATTTTAGCTGTGTTAAAATCCCTTTCGATCCTTTGGGAATTTAGCTATGTTAGAATCTCATGGGCAGTTATGTTACAATTCCTTTAGGTACCTTGGGCATTTTAGACAAGTTAAAATCCATTTAGATCCCTTGGGCAGTTTAGCTGTGTTAAAATCCCTTTAGATCCTTTAGGCAGCTTGAGAATCGTAATATCCTGAATTTAAAGGTCATAATGACATGGTGTTTTCACCAGAAATCTACCTTAACTGGCCACGTGGAAAATCCTGTTAAACTTGCTGGGTTACTGCATTTGAATTGGAAAATATGAACAAGAGTTTAAGAGTAATACTGCATGACCTTAAGAAAAAAAAAGTACATATTTTCCCCATACAAATGGAGTAAACTTTATTTTATCACAGACATTGAATTAAGGAGAAACAACTACCTTCATTAAAAAATGCTGTTGCATAATTTTATTTCAACATGTTGGATACATGGACCATGCTTTTTTGATTGATCAAGTTTTTAACATTTTCCTAATTAAAAATTTAATTTTGTAAAAAAAAAACTGCTTGTGCACAGATGTTTAATTAAGAATTTGTTAGAGATAATAGACAAATAGATAATGAATTTGTTAGAGATAAAAGACAAATAGATGATGAAATCTTTAGTTAATTTCATAGGGAGTAGTATACACATACTAACTTTTCCATAAACATCAAACATGGCATAGCAGTTGAGGTGGGTGGGTGGGTAGTGAGCTAGCAAAGCTGGTACACAAGAAATATAATTTCCATAGCGCATATATTCCCAGAAAGTGTTGGGGAGAACTGTTAGGACACACACAAGGTGTTCTGAGGTCCAATGCAGGGGGTGGGTCAGTGCAAAAAAGCAAATTCATCCAATTACAAATGAACAGTCTTGGCCATTCTCAATAGCTCAGTGGGGGTGGGGTGGGGTGGAAGGCAATGTAATAATCATAAATGTTTATCTTTGAACTTCCCTGTCAAACATGTTTCATACCGGCAGTGCTGCTATTTGGACAGATGTCTTGTATGCTAGAATGATAAGGTACTGTATCAGCATAATCATATACAATTTAATACAGTGCAATACCTGGAGATTCATCAGAAAGCTAAAAAGGTGTGGTTGTCACCTGTGTATTAGCTTAAAAAGCATTGACAATGTTATGAAGGTTTGCATTGTCAAAAAATATTGGAATGTTCATGTAAATGTAAATGTGCAAAAATTGCCTCAATTGTAAATTGACAGTAATGTGAAAATTTCATTCTTAGATCTGTATACTGGACAGATGAATTAAATCGTTACTGAAACGGCTTGATTTTTAGATGGATGTAACGGCTTGATTTTTAGATGGATGTATGTTATCAAGTTATCTGTTATATTAATATGCATGTTAAAAATATACAAAAGGTGGAAGCATCTTTGCTTATATACCCCTCCACTAATTGTACTACTGGGCAGTTTGTTTTTAATCTAACAAGGACTCCTAATGTTACCAGTTGCACAAAGGTCAACTATGCATTAATTGTAGCATTAATCAGTATAATTTACATTTTGATGTATGAAATTTAAAAGAACATTTAATATGTAACCCCACCCCCACCCCCGAGTTGAAAGGCTTAAATAACATTAGATGTTTTGTAATATAGCAATTTATAATCATACAATGTAATTTTACAAAGACATGATTTACCTAAAGACATATATATGTATAAAAATGCATTTGTTTGGAAAGATTTGACTTGCAGCAAATATTTCATAGCAAGAAAAAGTTTATGGTCAAATGTAGGCTGATTGTTGATACATCTTTATAATTTAACATTATAACAGGTTTTGTTTTGGTATAAATATACAAGGTTACATGTATGATTTACTTTTATACTTTGTATATAATATGATATCAAATGTATGTAGCATTAAAATGTACATGGTAACTATATCAAATGTATGTAGTAATGAATTTACATGGGAACTCTGTATCTAGCAGCAAGAAATTGTGATATTTTGTAACATTTGATTTCATAACAGTTGCTGCAGTATCTAGTTTAAAACGGATTTAGCATTTAGTACATGTTGCTAGTCCTTTCCTTCATTTTAATCGTAACAATGTAAATCATTTTCATTTCGTCAGGAGTAATTGATTTGGCAATTCTTACGATATACTATTTAAACTTATAATTTTTTTATGCATTTCTAAAGGATTGATATGCATCGCTTTTGTCTTCCTAATTTCATACATTTGTTATTGTGATGTTCAGACAAATACTCGTCCAAACAAATCTGCTACACTGATGAAACAGATCATACACATGGCCATAACTTCATACAGTATGATGAAATAGATCATACACATTGCCATAATTCATACACCATGATGAAACAGATCATACACATGGCCATAAATTCATACAGTATGATGAAACTGATCATACACATGGCCATAAATTCATACAGTATGATGAAACAGATTATACACATGGCCATAAATTCATACAGTATGAGTAAACAGATCATACACATGGCCATAAATGTATGCACCATGATGAAACAGATTATACACATGGCCATAAATTCATACAGTATGATGAAACAGATTATACACATCGCCATAAATGTATGCACCATGATGAAACAGGTCATACACATGGCCATAAATTCATAACACTGATTTAGCATATCATACACATTGCCATGAATTCATACATGCTATGGCCATAAACTGATACACATGGCCAAAAGTTCATACAGTATGATTAAACTGATCATACAAAATGGCCATAAATTCTTACAGTTTGTCACCAGTATCTTTATGCTTGAAATGTTTGTTAGAAAAGTGTTCTTGCATAAAGATTCCAAGCTGTGCAGGAAAAAAGTAGATTCTAACCACTGCCAGAAATGTTTTGAAGTTACCATCAGTATGTCAGTTGCTTTAGACTAGTGTGCAAGGCAGCTGTTAGTACCATTTTTTTTTTTATAAGTCTTTGGTAATAATTTGCCAGGGATCAAACACACGCCATCCCACATTCGAGGTGGATTTCATAATCTCTAGACCACTGGAGTGGTCATTAATTGTAATAAATTTTTGATGTTATTCTGCTTTAGTGCATCTAACATTTTTTAAGCACTCTTTTAAGACATGTATGCAAATTCATTGTTAAACACAAGTCATTAAAATGTGATAGAAGTTTGTTGGAAATAAAAATCCACAGTATTTCTACAATTAATACAAATTTGGTGCACTATCTCAAGTTTGACAACTTATTATGTGATAAATTCAAAGATGTTTGCCACAGATTGAGATAATTCCCAGTCTTGTCATCTCTGTATTAGTACATTACAGTCCTACATAAAGTTCTGTCTTTGAAATTGTGTAAATTTTGACAATGGATTATAATAACTGAATAACAATGATGTCCATAACAGTGGTCAAAGTACACACCATGGATTTCCAAGTTTTTGGATTTCCATGATGGCAATTGTTCATGAGTCTGCCATATGGATTTTAAGTGAAGATTTTATGAGATTACTTTTGCAGACTAAGTGAGAATGTCATTTTTTAAAAAGATGGCAGTTATTTCTAAACACTATGAATCATTAACTGTTCAATAATTGCTTCATCTCTATTATCTTGAAAATTGATCAATGTTAATAAAATGTCAGATGAAGTCCAAGTTTTTCATTTTTCATATGAGTCTTTTTGGGTTCATTTAGATTTTAGAAGTTGACAAGAACTGAAACTTTCTGATCAACAGATGCCTATGTTGACCAGATCTCCATTTTTACTACAACAAATATTCATCAAAATCAACTCATTTTGTCATTAAAAAATAGTAAACTATACACCGACAATTGAATATTTGTAACTAAATTATGTCATACAGATATTAAGTACATTTTGTTGCAAATTACCTTAACACTATTTTATTAGAATATTTCTCATTTTAGCTCTGAAAAAAGTTACTCTGCAGATTAAAAGAACAGCTACTTGCTGAATAGTGTAGGTCTAGTGTATGTGGATGAGGGATGATAGCAAGTTAATGTTGACTGATAGACACAATGGCAATTAGTTTAAAAAGCCAAAGTTTTATACTGTAATTAAATTTGTTCTTGGAACATTTTGATTAATGAATAAACACATTAAAACTTTTATTGCGTTGTATTTACATTTTTAACTTCGCCTGGATATCATCATCCAGTAGTATCGTGATAAGCCATCAAGTCCCTACCATGCACATAATTCTGGTAATTCATTTCTTTGCCACAGTCTAAACTTGAAGTCTGATGGCGACTTAGATGTATTTAATTTCGGACAACTGATTAAAGAGCTGAAAGAAGAGGCTCAGGCCTTTAGAATTATTTGACTTGTTCCTGCTGTTTTATAATGATTCAGTTGAAATTTGTTTGAGTTGTGGAAACTGGATTATCACTTCTAACCTGGACCTGACCTATAGCACTCCGGTGGGACAGCTAGGACGGACATTCTACATCAAAAGATTCCTCATTTGGCATCTCCGATACGGACAAGACATGATCATGTCAAATCTTTCTTGATGGAAGGAAACTAACACGGAGTAAACTCGTACACAATCTTGAGTGAGCTCAGATTTCTCGGTTTCATAAAAGACACAGCATGGTCACCATGGTCCAACAGGATTAAGCTCTAGTTTGAGGGACACTTTACTGTCATTGTGGAGCAATCAATCAAAATACTGATGATTGGGATACTTAATGATCTCATGACCCTAGTAAAAACTCCGCATAGGCTATGCTAAATGGCACAGCTTGAAATTGGAAAACCTCCCATCCAGTCAAAACTTACTGTACTTGTGTAGAGGAAAAACATGGATGCTAAGGTACACACTCTGAAGATCAATGGAAATTGCCCAATTGCCAAGTCTTATTGCATTCCTGAAAGAGGATGTGGTCTCCATTTTGAAGGTTCATCCTGCAGAATTCTGTTTAGGGCAGAAAGGTAAATAATTAGATGAAAACGTTCCTCCCCTTTTTCCGACCAGAATAATCAGAATTAACTATTTTGGATTAGCCTGACAGTTTCAGACAACACCTTCAACAGATAAGGACCCATTGCACATTTAGTTGAAATAATTAGTTGAAAAAGACCACTTTATGATTTTTCTTGGAGAAACATTTAACAATTTACCTGTCGTATACTGTTCATTATAAAGAAATCTTCGTTCCTGATCCAGAAATATAAATATGGGACCAAAGTGTTGTGCGTTGAAGAGTTTAACGCCATTTTTGAGCACAATATATGCTATACATGGCGGCCAGTATTGATGGCGGAGGAAGAACGCGGGAAAACCCCAAAAAGAACGAGCGACCCACGAGAAGCTAGCTATTTTCTTTCTCACATACTCATTGGCAAAATCCACGCAAAGGTGACATGGCAGTGATCCGTAACGGGCAGTGCTTCAGACCACACGGCCGCTCTGGACCCCGGGACCAAAGTGTAAAATTACTATAAAATTTGTCTCAATCATTGCAGATTGATCCGCCAAAGAATCAAAAGTAAAAAAAAGGTTACAGATTTCTCTAGGAAATTGACAAATGTATGCACAGTACATACAAGTACTTACTGTGATGCATTCCATATGTTAAACTTTTATTTAATGTGCATGTTATGTTTACAGTACATGTATGTACAAGCGCATGCTATAATATTGCGAGAAAAAAAACAAGTTAATAGATGTATTCATTAATTTATTTCGCCCATTATTGCATATGCAGTACATTTACAGCTAGCATATGCATACATGTACACTAATGACATCGTAGAACTTGTAACTAGTTTCAGTGAACATCAACAATTCTATCGAGTATAACTGATAAATTTCGATATCCATTGCAATGCACTTGATCCACATCTAAAAGAGCTCCCTCGGTTTTGGTGGTAGATTTTACTATAATGGAATTATAACCAGACCTAGCTGTAATCTGGCCCCATATATAATGTATAGGTCTTCCTATTACAAGTTACTTTAGCGCCACATTGTCACATTATTAATAAATTACCTCCATAAAACTGCACCTCAAGTGACAACTGCAGATTTTTTTTATCGAAAACTTATAATTGGATGGTTCCCATCTTCAATGATTAAATATGTCACCTTCAATCACGGACTCGTTTTTCACTTCCAATTTCCTACCCGTTACAATCATGCATTGCAAATATTGAGGATAGCATCTGGATCGTGCATGTTGTCGGATACAGCATTTTACAATGTTCTCAATATCTGGTACCACGTGTTCTAAACTTTCAAGAGAAACTACTTTCTTGTAACTGTTCATTATTCTCTTGTGATTTGGCTGAATTTCAGCATGTTTAGTCCGTGAAAATTCAATCTTTAAGGTCCACTGCATCATGTGTGTGTGTCTCAATGTTGTTCATCTTGCATACGTTTTTTTATGTGTATAATCTGCTACATTTGAACTGCAGAGAGATACATTAATCTCTAAGATCAGAAATCTGCATGAAATGCATCTGTCCGTCAATGCAGTCTCTTTAGGTACAACAATTGGTTTTGTTCTAAGACTTGTGTATGGGTCAACTATAAATCTTGCCACGACTTCCAAAACGCAGCAAAGCTCTACACAAGCAGGACACTGGACAGCTGAAATGTATTCTATACGGTGTACTATACAAGACACTGGACAGCTGAAATGTATTCTATACGGTGTACTATACAAGACACTGGCATAAATGCGTAATAACGTTATTCACGTTAGGTTTTATAGATTACATTACAGGCACAAGAATTACAAAACCGGTTCAGAAATAAATCTTAACCTTACTCCATTCACACTGTACTCAACAATTCTTAAAAATGTAGCCTTATAATACTAATATAAATCCCTTCTTAACTCGCAAACAAGAAAATAAAAATATGTGCATTATGATGCGTAAACCAAAGCTACATAGAAAACATACGAAAATAAACGTGGTAGTACATTTTATATACAAGAAATGTATACACTTACATACCTCTCCAGCTAAAATTGTGCGTCCTTAATGAAGACCCATGACTGGCTTAGACTATCCGTATGTAAAGAGCTTTACCTAAGTACGGTGGGATATTTATGCACAGATATTCGGTTTTTCCCATCAAAAGCACTTCGCACGTGCGGCATAGGATGGACCGAACTCACCATTTAGAAATAATCACCCTCGGGTAGCGTTGTACACAAAATGAAACTCTAGTGCATGTATTTAACACATAAAAGGGTATCCGTGACAACAAGAAATAAATTTAAATTCTGCAAATTCCAAATACATTATGTACAGAAACAGTTGCAATATAATAGAATAAGACGACACAAAAGGACATTGAGCAGTTTATCCGCTTGTTTACATTAGTTTCAAATGCGAATGAAATGACTGTTTGATTGACAATCATGTTTGAAACTATAAAGAGATGATGACATTAGTACGATTTGTGCATTTTTTTGTATACATTTCTTTTTTTAAAATTGGTGGGTGGGTGGGTCTGAGGTACAAATAAAATGGACTGCATGCAAAAACTTACCATTTAGTAAATTTTACTTGCACTTACCTAAGGCCCGCACCTGGGGGGGGGGGGGCAACCAATGCACTTGTCAGGGGCCCGAGCTAGATAGGCACATATACGCACATATTTGAAACACGAAAGGGGCCCGAACTCTGTCAGCTGCCTGGGGCCCAGAATTTCCTAGGTGCGGGCCTGCAAATTACCTGCACGATTAATCTTCTCTCTGAAGCATACTCTATCCCCAATGGTATAGATTCCATTTCTTGTAAGCTCTGCAGTAGTCACATTCTTACAAGATTCTATCCTATGGAGTTTTTCATTCACAAAAGTTTGGAATAAAGAACTTTGTGAAAGATCATCCAGAATTTCTCAATTTCAGCCGAGTGGTCTAAAGCGCTCTCTGTTACGGATCACTGCCATCTCACCTCTATCTGCGTGGGTTCGAATCTCAGATTCAGCTAGTGTGGGTATGTGAGAAAGCTTGCTAGGGTCAGTGGTTCTTTCCCGGGTTCTTCCTTCACCTTTAATACTGGCCGCCATGTATAGCCTATCGTGTGCTGAAAAGAGACGTTAAATCCTACAACAACAACAATAATTTCAGCCGTTACTATTTGCTTCAGTGTGTGGTGTACTGGTGTAGTGAGACAATACAGTTTGGTCGAAATAAACCGAGTGAATTCATTCAAGCTCTGTTATCATCACCTTGTCGAATAAATGAAACAGTACTGTTCATCTAAAACGTTTTCTCCCATGAGTTCTGTAAGATATACCTCCAATGTTAGGGTTGGATAGCATGCTTTAGTCATTCACGTTTTCAATGATGCAGTTAGACGGTTAAGGCCGCTAAAAAATTAAATTAAAACAAAATAAGTAATGTTCACTACAGAAGACAATGGCCATCAAAACTAAGGAATTAAAACACACGCAGTAACTCTAAAATAAACAAAGAAAATGGAAGAGAAAAAGCCAAGCATGCTTGCAAGCAAAAGTTAAAAGCTCATACAATACTCAAATAAAACAAACGAAGCATAAAGGAAACAAATTTAAAAGTAAAACAAATTAAACAAGCAAACTTCATACGAAGTAACAGTATATAAAATAACAAGATAATAAAATAAAACAAATGAATCGCAAATAACAAATGTCAAAACAAAAAAAAAAATTGAAACAAACCAAACAAGCAAATGCCAAACAAAATAAAAAGTATTTAAACCAAACAAAACTAAGCTGGCTAAACAAACAAAAAAAATGAAACAAAGTAACAACAAAAAAGGTAAACACATTTACAACACCCATGAGAAAAGACTAGACAAATGAAAGAAATGTTCTAATGAAATGATCAAGTTTATGAAAGAAAAGAGGCCACCACTGCATTGTAAAGTGAGATTACATTTATTGAGCCAAGAACGCAAAACATATCAGCAGATATGCATTAGGTGAGACGGAATGATATAACTAATGTTGTAAGGCTTTTAAATGAAGTAACCGATTATATGTGAATTGAGGTCACCGACGCTGCCACCCACTCCGATGACCACGGTGCTATTGACAGTATCAAGACCTCTCCTTGAATCAGCTAGGGCAACATCACCGAACAGACATTTATTTTGAAGAATTTCTAATGCAGGTGGGTTTGACTAGTTGTGAAATTTGAATTTTTTACTTTTTAATCAATTCTGTTATTTTCATAACTACCTCATAACAGTGTTGTGTGTTGTAAAGATTTCTCCATGGCAAATAAAATAGGTTACAAGGTTCTGCGAATCTAAACATTTTTCTTCTAAACATTTTTCTTCGTTAGCTTTGTAACCATATGTGCATAAAACATTGGCATTTTTTAATAGTTTTCAGGCATTCACAGCAGAGATGCAAATCATTTATAAAGACGATCGTATTGTTGTATTGACCGTATTGTTTTCATCAAAACAATTAAAAAAATAATCATTTTAATGTTAAATTGATTCGATTGTTTAATAATGTTAGGTCAAGGGAAACATTACTTTTGTTTGTTTGATTAGGATTTTTAACGTAGCTTTAACAATTTTTCAGTCATATCGCTACGATGTCTGCATTGAGGCAGTTTATAGTGATGTCTAGCACTGAGACATCATGCCGCAGACATGTAGCATGCTGTCTCACCCAGTCACATTATCCTGACACCAGGCCGACCAGTCCTAACACTAACCTCTTAATGCTGAGCGTCAAGCGAGGCAGCTGTTAGTACCATTTTTGTAAGTCTTTGGTATGACTCGGCCGGGGATCGAACCGACGACCTCCCGCTTCCGGGGCGGACGCTCTAACCACTAGGCCACCGGAGCGGTTGGAAACATTACTAATTAACTGGTGTTCATCAATATATGGGCAGAATTCAAAGATATATAATAGTGTAAACTTTGGGGTGGGGCACAAAATAAATGTCAAAGATATATAATAGTGTAAACTTTGGGGTGGGGCACAAAATAAATGTCAAAGATATATAATAGTGTAAACTTTGGGGTGGGGCACAAAATAAATGTCAAAGATATATAATAGTGTAAACTTTGGGGTGGGGCACAAAATAAATGTCAAAGATATATAATAGTGTAAACTTTGGGGTGGGGCACAAAATAAATGTCAAATATATATAATAGTGTAAACTTTGGGGTGGGGCACAAAATAAATGTCAAAGATATATAATAGTGTAAACTTTGGGGTGGGGGCACAAAATAAATGTCAAAGATATATAATAGTGTAAACTTTGGGGTGGGGGCACAAAATAAATGTCAAAGATATATAATAGTGTAAACTTTGGGGTGGGGCACAAAATAAATGTCAAAGATATATAATAGTGTAAACTTTGGGGTGGGGCACAAAATAAATGTCAAAGATATATAATAGTGTAAACTTTGGGGTGGGGCACAAAATAAATGTCAAAGATATATAATAGTGTAAACTTTGGGGTGGGGCACAAAATAAATGTCAAAGATATATAATAGTGTAAACTTTGGGGTGGGGCACAAAATAAATGTCAAAGATATATAATAGTGTAAACTTTGGGGTGGGGCACAAAATAAATGTCAAAGATATATAATAGTGTAAACTTTGGGGTGGGGCACAAAATAAATGTCAAAGATATATAATAGTGTAAACTTTGGGGTGGGGCACAAAATAAATGTCAAAGATATATAATAGTGTAAACTTTGGGGTGGGGCACAAAATAAATGTCAAAGATATATAATAGTGTAAACTTTGGGGTGGGGCACAAAATAAATGTCAAAGATATATAATAGTGTAAACTTTGGGGTGGGGCACAAAATAAATGTCAAAGATATATAATAGTGTAAACTTTGGGGTGGGGCACAAAATAAATGTCAAAGATATATAATAGTGTAAACTTTGGGGTGGGGCACAAAATAAATGTCAAAGATATATAATAGTGTAAACTTTGGGGTGGGGCACAAAATAAATGTCAAAGATATATAATAGTGTAAACTTTGGGGTGGGGCACAAAATAAATGTCAAAGATATATAATAGTGTAAACTTTGGGGTGGGGCACAAAATAAATGTCAAAGACGAATCATTTTCTTGTTTCAGACAACAACGTAGACAACACTGACAACATAAATGTTCAGAAAGCATTAGCGGTCATTTTTATATAGTTTTAATGTGTGTCAAGTTGCTAATTTTCAGAGAATTATTTCAGGTGCAAAATTCAACAATTTATGTCTTATAGAACTTATACATATTGAGAAAATACAACCAGCACTTTTATTAACAAGTCCTTACGCGAGGTGATAGATTGCTCTGTTAACCAAATTATGTGACACGACGCCCTTTGACTAACCTTTGACAAACATGGACTATTTGTCAAAGAAATATGTTTCAGCTTAAGTGATACATTTATTGAAAATGATTCGTATTATTCTTAAAAATATAAAATTTCAAAGTTGGATAAATTATACTGCAAAAGACAATATTACTATTTGTTGTTCAAGTTCATATAGTTTTGTTTCTTTGATTAGGATTTTTAACGTAGCTTTAACAAATTTTCGGTCATATCGCTATGATGTCTGCAGTGAGGCAGTTTAATGTGATGTCTAGCACTGGAGCCTCATGCCGCAGACATGTAGCATGATGTCCACCCAGTCACATTATCCTGACACCAGGCCGACCAGTCCTAACACTAACCTCTTAATGCTGAGCGTCAAGCGAGGCAGCTGTTTTACCATTTTTGTAAGTCTTTGCTATGACTCGGCCGGTGATCAAACCCACGACCTCCCGCTTCCGCGGCGGACGCTCTAACCACTAGGCCACCGGAGCGGTCCAAGTTCATATAGCAATAAACTAAGTGGTTTTTTTTCAGTAAATAATAATAATCAATTCTAAAGCTACTCGCGAACTTATTCATATAAAAGGAAATTCGATACAAAAGATGCAAATGTATTTATTATTATAATCTAATTATTAATTTTATCTGGTTTGTGTTCATGTTGTCATGGAAGTAAATGAAGTAAAATTTAATAATAAAATCGTAAATAATTAATTTTTAGAAGTATGCTGTCGTACATAACAAGTTTAGAGTTCTACTATCTTCGTCATATGAAACTTGGATCATTGATGTCTGTAGAAGTAAACATTATGATTGCCATGCTTTTCTGAAGATAAATTTCCAGGAATCCATTACGTTTCTCAAAGTTCACAAATGACCATTACTGAATGGAATCAAATAATATTTTAGATTATAAAACATACAATTTCTAAATTTAAAGCTGTTTCTCTTTCAAGAATATCTAAAACATCAAAGTCTGAAAAGATGATCATGTACGAAACCATAAATTATATCAAACAAAACAAGTTTGATTATATTCCTAGAAATTGGCAAGTAAGTTCATTACAATTTACAGAATACAAATTCTAACTTTACTGACTTGCATTATGTTGCTACGTGGAAACAACACAAAAAACAATTGTTTTGTTTCCTTTCAAAGTTTTAATTATAATTATATAGTAATGCACATGCATATTATACAAAGTAACATTTTCTATCAAAGTATGAAGAAGAAAAAAACAATAAACGCAAAATATTAGAATATTATCTTCTAAGGAAAAAAGTTTAACCCTGAATTTATATGCCAATACAATTCCAAACAATTTTTGTAAACAACGCAAGCTCATTAAGACGATCTGGTATATAAAAAACCATGATTTCAAAATATTTACAAAAAGTTGGATTTAAATTTTGACATTAGATCTTGAAATTTATAATTGCTTTATTAAAAAGGACTGAATTTTCTGTAAAATCAACTTGTCTCCTTGTAATTGGCTAAACCAGTCATTGAACTAGTTATTGATACAGGTGCTCGAATCGTCTTTTAATTTAATATAATATAATATATACGACAATTTCCCTATTTATCCGGCGTTCCATTTAAGATTTGAAACTAATGATTCAAGCAACGTGTCAGTGTGTAATAGTTTGGCACCAAATATCAGTTCAAATACAACATTTTGGACAACAAATTTGGCTTTTTTAAATAAACAGTCCGTTTTCTAATCTGGATTTACTTAACATAGTCCCACCCCATGGACATTTAGGTTGGGATGTGGGGGTCCAATTAATTGCATATTGAAAATTTTGAATTTTCCGCCACCGTAGTGGAATATGGTAGTCACTTACTAACGGTCCTAGCAAATTTAAACGATGTTATATTGGCTCATACCTGCATGAAATCGATAGGAATATTATTTATTTTCTCAGAAATGGCAAGTATTATAATCGTTATGTCTTGGGGTCCCGAGTGGTCTAAAGCGCTTTCCGTTGCGGATCATTGCCATCTCACCTCTGTCTGCGTGGGTTCAAGTCTCAGATTCGGCTAATGTGGGTATGTGAGAAAGCTTGCCAGTAGCTTCTTGTGGGTCGGTGGTTCTTTCCAGGGGTTTTCCTGGGTTCTTCTTCCACCATTAATAATGACCGCCATGTATAGCCTATCGTGTCCTTAAAAATGGCGTTAAACCCTACAACAACGTTATGTCTTTAATCCGTTGACAGTCTTGACGCATTTATGAAACCTGATCCACTGGCATAACTAATCACATGAATTCATAAATCTCAATAGTCAGACCTTTTTTAATGTTGTTGTACAAAATTCAATTATGTTAAATGAAAGTCAGATACCTTTTGGCCAGTCATATTCATAATGCAGATGGCACAAAATAACGTGTTAGTCACGTGATAAAACAACCGCGGCAGTTATTTCGATATAGTATTTTTTTTATTACAGCCAGCTTACGATTTTGATTTATTGTTTTTCTACATTTTAAAAGGGATGTTATTGATATCACGTGACTACGGCATCTATGAGGTCATGAACATGTGGGTTGTAAGTTTTGTGTACTCGTGCGACTACCAATGCAAATCGCGAGTCCCAGCTCGAATTTAATCAAAGTCCTAGTTTTATTTTGTCTTTCAGCAGATTAAAGACATAACGATTGTACTAGTCGCATTTTATGAGAAATAATTTTCATATAGAATTAATGCGGGTGTAACTAAATTTAATAACGTTCAAGTTTGCTAGGCCATTTGGTAAGCAGCAATACTTTGCCGCCACCTTATTGGACTCTTGTGATGCTAGACTGGTTTTCGTATCTTCCATGTAAGAAAATAGAGGGATATGAGCTATCTGAGGAAAAAGGTCTACTAGACGAATCTAATCCACTGAGCGTTTGGATTGGCTCTACAAATGTGTTTATGTCAAGCACCCAAAGGATATATACTGCAACCACTGAATATTCTAGTCCAAAGATAAGAAAGAAAAATCCGCAACTGAAGACCAAATAGGATACATTATGAATAAAAACCTACGAAATAAGATTAAACTATCAATTATTAAACTACTAAATAAAATATGGACCTTGGACAAGTTACCTGATAAATGGAAAAAATCAATGGTAATACCTATTCCCAAACAAAGTAAAGACCCAAATGACATCAGCTCATACAGACCCATCTCTTTAACAAATAACATATGCACGATCATGGAAACTATCATTACCAATTGACTTAGAGATCACCTGGAAAGTATTATCTAATTTCCGAAAACTAGCAAAAGATCCACTACAGAACCATCTTACACGATTGGGAACTGCAATAAATTAGCATTCCACTCCAAACGTAAAGCAGACAGGAAATAAATTTCAGTATTTGTTCGTCTCTAGTCATCCGAGGGTTGGAAGGGCTGGTTCTGTTCTGTGCATGAGCTGGTGGCTGAAGAGGCCAACCCTTGCAGGGAATGTTCGTTTGCATAAGGGACAAGGAATGAGTGGGACATCTCCAGGAGGGTTGATGGCACGTGCTTTTCTGGCTTGCCTCTTCAGTTCTGCAGCTGTTGTCAATCTAGATTCGCATAACTTGAAGCCTTCGTGCACAGAGAAACGCCAAGTGACTCAATCGCTTGCTGTTTGCTCACAGGAATCAGGGTTTATGTTAAACGATTTCAATGCAGCTTTCAGATTGTCTTTGAAGCGTTTTTTCTTACCTACGAGGGATCACTGTCATTGCTGTAGCTCGCCACACGAGTCTCTTAGGAAGCCGGTGGTCTGGCATGCGTACAATATGTCCTGCCCAGCGTAGCTGGCACTGCATTAGGATGGTGTGGATGCTGGGGAGACCTGGTTGAGCGAGTACCTTAGGGTCTGTAACCTTGTCCTGTCACTTCATCTTGAAAATTTTCATGAGACTTGTGGTGTCAAAGTGGTTCGGCTTCCTGGCGTGGCGTCGGTACATCGTCCACCTTTCGCATGCGTAAAGTAGTGTAGGGAGCACAACTGCCCTGTAGACTTTTAGTTTAGTCTGGATGTTGATGCCTCTTCTATTCTAGACGTTGGCATACAATCTGCCGAAAGTTGCGCCGGTTCTGGCAATGCGAAGGTTCACCGCGTCGTCAGTAGTGATGCTCTATGACAGTGTGCTTGCCAAGTTAGGTGAAGTGGTTCACTACGTTGAGGTTTTGGCCACTGACGGTGATGTTGGGCTCAACATTGGGTTTTCGAGAAACCGGCTAAATTTATTTATTTCAGTATCTATTGATCTCGAAAAAGCATTCGACCTAGTCCGGACCAAACGCTTATAAGCCAAATTAAGCCACTACGTTATCACAGGATGAATGTTCAAATGTATTGAAACCTTTCTCACAGACCACAAAATAATAACTAGTTGGCGACACTTGCTCGGAGTTACACCCCCTTGAAAATGGCACACACATGGGAGTGTACTCAGTCCCACTCTATTCAATATCGTGATCAACGATGTAGATCAAAATTTGGCATCGAATTTAATCGAACTCTCACAATTTGTGGATGACAGTTGACTATGGAGAACAGGAAATCCCTCCAATCACAAAGTAATTAGAGAAATACAAGAAACTTTAAATCATATAGTCAAATGGACTGATAAATGGGGGTTCAAACTTTCCTACTGCGGTACTGTTTACCACCAAACGTAAATTCCAATATCAACACCAAAAACGTACAATACACAAAAAAGAAATTAAATTTGTAAAAGTAGTATGTATTATGACTAACACCTAACGTGGGGGGGGGGGAGGGAGGCACAACATCAATGAATTAGTCCAAAGGTGTAATAAGGACCTTACTTTACTTAAAAATCTTAAAGGAACTACCTGGGGATCGAATCAAGTAACCCTACTAACATTATACAGTGC
Organism: Unio pictorum; assembly: GCA_030141615.1. NCBI lineage: Eukaryota > Metazoa > Mollusca > Bivalvia > Unionida > Unionidae > Unio > Unio pictorum. Next base: position 5,464,726 of record JARLTB010000152.1, on the reverse strand, counting down.
ACTTATTAGATCTAAATTCGACTATAGGTGCCAAATTTATAACTCAGCACATAAATAAATTAGATAGCACACAGAGGAAGGCATTAACTATCTGCACTACCATCCACATCGCTATCTGAACTACAAATACACTAACATCCACATCGGTAGCTGAACTACAAATACACTACCATCCACATCGCTAGCTGAACTACAAATACACTACCATCCACATCGCTAGCTGAACTACAAATACACTACCATCCACATCGCTAGCTGGAGAACTGCCGCTCCATCTTAGAAGGCAAGGACTTATCCTAAGATAGGCAACCAGATTAACAACGCACCCTAGTACAAATCCCACCCGTATAGCTATAAATAAATGAAAGAAGCATTTAGCACTAAACTAAAACACACTATAAATACAGGAAAGTTAGTACATCAACTAACGGAACAACTCTCCATTGAAAACGTCCAAGCAGAAATTTACCAACAATTATGACACGGAGCCATGGAACGATATCTGCCCTATAAGGAATACCTCCATCACTAAATCTGGAAATAAAAACGAACTAAATACAATAATAACACTTTATTAAGATCTATATGGATGGATCCAAAATAACGGAATCACCTAGAACAGCCGTTTACGTTATTCCAGAAGCAAACATTGGACTAAGATTACCTGACCATTGCTCAGTCTTCACAGCTGAATTCTGGGCCTTTATAGAAGCCTTCAAACAGCCTTGCAAACACTCAATGAACCAAATTATATACAACTAAATTACATTATCAGAGAACTCTATAGCTTAACGACAATACAAATAATAAATGGCAATATTGCTGGAGCAAAAACAATAAAGACAGGAAATTATATAAATGAAGTTAAGAAAAGTAGGAAACCACCCAAAATAAAATGTGTAGACCGAAAAGTCAAACAGAATTCATGCAGGCAAACCAAGCTGGCTAATAGTTTTGAGCAAAACGTGTGACCTTTCCCTCACTACGTTAATTTGTACAACTCTGTGTCCCAGAAGACATACCACACATTTTTGACGAATTCCACAGACTTAAGAAAATAAAATAAAATTGGATCCCCAACCACATACCCAGAAATCATAATGAAATCAAACCTTAACCTAAATATTATATATACAGATATTTTTTTTTTCTTATGAAACACAAGACTATATAATAAAATATAACAAAATAAGGAATAATGCATAATTCTAACCAACACCCTCAAACCACAATAGGAAACAACAAAACTAGTATAAAATAGAAATATAAAATTACCCCCAACTTAACCCGTCATCATCCTTCGAGCACTCTCTTCACATTGAAGATCAATACAGGAATACCTCTACCTAATAAACAACATCCTGTCTCCATTCTAACATATTACCACTTCTGAAACTTAGGGAACAGCCACACTTATACCAAAAATACTATTAATACCCCAAAATTAGACCCTATAATAAGGTGGTCCCAAACCCAGACCATCCGAGCCCGTCACACAAGGTGGCACTCTGTTGATTTTTTTTTAAAGGACACAAGACGCCAAATTAGTGTTATGAAGGTGGTCTAAACTACAAAGACCATCAGGTCCCGCAACACGTGGCTGCAAAACGAAAAGTACACAAATATTTTAAGGATATAAGACCTCAGATTAGTGCATAGAAGGTGGTATAAACTCCAAAGACCATCAGGCTCCGCAGCACAAGGCTGCAAAACGAAAATTAGAAATCGGAACGATACGACGCCAAATTTACAACAACAAGGTGGTCCCAAACAACCCCATGACCATCAGGCCCAGTCACACAAGGTGGCAAAATAAAAAACCAATAGCTGTCAACCTAGGTTTTCCTTTCTCTAAACCAACTCAAAAATAGCACAGAATTATTTTCAAAATTGTGTAAGACGACACTTTTTTTTTACCAACACCCTGGACACTAGGAACGCCGACCTGTGCCAAAAAATTCGCCTCCCCCAAACATCCGCTTTTTTTTTGCCGTGGCCGAATACCTAAATAATATGCGCGCAGTGCACTATCACAAATGCAGTTTAGTCGTATGAGTGTGTGTTGGGTCTAATTCCACTCATATACACTTGCCATAGATATTAGCTGAAACAATGAGTGTGCGTGGATCTATTCCCCCTCATGCAATAGCCTTACATTCGGGTTGTTAAGGACTCTAATAGTCATCAATCAGACGGCTAAAATTAATAAGTGTTCCCTGAACACATAAAAGCCTGGGGGATGTGACTCTCTTTCCGTCCCCCAGGAGCAATTAATAAGCACGCTGTACGTGCATAAAGCCGTGGTAGATGCTCAATATGAGTGCAGATCAAGTTAATTCAATAAATCAATAAATCATATTCTGGTCAGAACTCGTTAAATTCAACTCACGATCAGTTCAGTTATGACTCAACTTCATAATTGTTTCGGACATCAAGTACTGGCAGAAAATTCCCAGGTTTTTCCCCAACTTACATCAGTAGCTACAAAATTCAAAAACTTTTCACGGTCATTAAAGAAATTATATCTAACGACGTGTTCCCAATTTCCCAGTAGCGTTGGAACCTTGAAATATGTAAATGCATGCTTAAAATAATGTACGATAATTATCTGAAACCATTGTTTTTGAATGTCTTAATTTTGCATTTTTGTATCCCCACCCCTCCTTCAGCCCAATGATAATGTAAAGAGTCACTTATGTGTCTGAAAGATCGAGACGATAAATTAATGGTTTTGGAAGAAGCCAACATTAATGTGTAAATTTTCAAACTTTAAAATAACGCAGTCTGGGGTTGAGTGCTTCTTATAAAAGAAATATAATACACACGAAAAGTTCTCCATTCATATTCTAGAAACGTTTATTTTTACATCTATTTTTCAATTTCAATTCTTTTTCCTTCAAACCATCGACGAGACATGCTATTTTACATATGTTTATGCAAACAAATATGTTGTAATTTCCATCCATTGGTTGCATATTCAGCTGGTCAAACGCGTCACCACAAAAAAAAAAAGTCTTTATCCATCAAAGTTTTGTCAGGGAAATGAATAAATATTTACCCATTTAGATGATCTGGTTATTATTAACAGTCATAATTACAATGCCCCCACTTCCTTCCTTCTTTTTACTTTATAGATCGAGAAACCAACAAATCATTGTAAAAATTGTGAATACTTATCATAATCAATTCCTTAATGCCACAAGCAGTTTGTCGGAGGAAAATGGGGAATGTAAGCAATGCCTGGAGGTGTCTAATTTATGCTCGCTCATTGGTTAATTGATCAGAAGGATTGACAATTGGTGATAGGTCAATTACTGACAATATCAAAATACATGGGTGATATACAAATGGGTGAAAATAAACACACAATAATCCACACACAAGCAGTTTTCATCTCTCTTTCTCTCTTATGTTAAACAATTATTTTTAGCAATATAGCATCCTTACAAAGCCTTAAATCAGTTATGCAGTTAAGATACAGAAACAGTTGAGCACTTTTCATAAAATGAAGAGAACTGAACTCTGTTGCCATCTCTGGTCTAACAACAGATGTAACAGATTAAGTAAAAATACAAATTATTAATGGTGTTGGTACAGCAGATAGACATAGGAAAAATAGATATTCTGATCAATCGGTAGGTCATGGAATACAAAATGAGATGCAATGGCAGTTGACACAACTATTATGAGCTGACATGGAAACACGATTTCAAAATATATATAACTGTACATTAGGGTTTGTGTTATTTAAGTAAATAAATTCTCAAAAATTTTAATAAATAAAAAAAAAAACAGTAGTTGATAATAAAATGTGGGACAGTTGCATGTACAGGATTCAACAATTAGCAATTAAATCAAATAGGTGATCAAAAGCCATGAGACAGATTGCACATACAAAAATCAACAATTAGCTCTAAAAGGTGATGAAATGCTGAGAGACTAGTTACACATACAAGAATCAACATATATATAATACCAAATGGGTGATAACATTATGTAGGACTAGTTTGCACTTACAAGAATAAACATTTGGCACTAAATGGATGAAAAAAGCCATAAGATTAATGGCACATTTAAGAATCAACATTTAAAGGTCACTGGCCATACGCAAACATTTAAAGGTCACTGGCCATACTCAAACATTTAAAGGTCACTGGCCATACTCAAACATTTAAAGGTCACTGGCCATACTCAAACATTTAAAGGTCACTGGCCATAAACAAACATTTAAAGATCACTGGCCATACTCAAACATTTAAAGGTCACTGGCCATACTCAAACATTTAAAGGTCACTGGCCATACTCAAACATTTAAAGGTCACTGGCCATACTCAAACATTTTTCTATTTACATTATGTGAATAAGAGTAGTTACAGAAAAATAAAAATATTATCAAGTGTAAAGATGAAATAATAATTACTTGAAATATAAGTATACAACACAGTTACTTCCCCTTAGCTATAATTTTCCGTCTATAGTGGATGCCAAACGGAAATTACATACATTTAATACCACAAGACAACGTACATGCTTCCTGTTGTTGAAAAATAAAACACTATAATCATATCTATTTTTGGCACATGGCAAGTGACGATTGTTTACAGAGATTGCTGAATAATGTGTTCATTTAAACAGATTTTAAGTCTAATTAAATAAGTCTAATTAAATATTTGCAAGGTGTGCATAACTAACATTTGCATTTTTTATGACTATAATAATATCACATGAAGTACAATATATGGGGCCAGTGACCTTTAACACTACATGAGTAATAAAGAGCTGAACATAATAAAAATTAAACAGTAAATTAAAGATATTTATCAAATGTTAACTATTATGTTGATTACATAGTTTGAATTTTGTCGTATACATTGATGAACAACAGTTAATTTAATTCGTATGTCTGTAAATTCCCTCTCTACTTTGAAAGATTTGAAAATTATGAATAAACACATTTTATCTTCATGTGGGCACATGGGTAAGGGGTGGGGTGCACTTGCCTGCACACCTTACCCCACTCCTCTGGATTTCACCTCTAAACATGTTTTAGTCTACATATGTAAAACATTATGGCTGTCTACTACATGTTTGCGCACACCCACTCCAAAAATATTTCTGCAGGTACCCCTGGTAGGGAGGAATCTGGTTACACTACCAATTAATGAGAATTTGTTTCTCTCACAGTTCTGTGAAAGAAATTTGATAGGTATCATCATTTCAAGTGAAAGAAAATATACACAGATGAAAGACTCGATACAAAATATTCACCTACTCAGAGGTTGTATGTTCATCAGTATTATGGCCAATATTATGAAATAATTTTAGTCCTATTTAAAGGGTCATCAGATATCATATAATTAACAATGTCAGTAAGGTTCTCTTAACCAATCTTGAATGTTATTTATTGAGCATATTATCACTACCATGATACCTTCTTCACTATAAACTGTTTCTCTCTCTATTATTATACTAGAATGATTACACACAGACTTTCTTTCATCACATGTGTAGACAGTGGCGTTGCCAGGATATTTGGCACACAGGGCAAAACACCCAAATTTGTGGTGCCCAGGGCAAAACACCCAAATTTGCACCCCAGCTGCCCCTGTTGCACAGTTATGTTGATACTTTGGGCCAATTTGGTGCCCCTAGCCACCGGCGCCCGGGGCAAATGTCCCACCTACCCTCCCATCGTTACGCCACTGTGTGTAGATATCTTCTTGTTTTTGTTATAGGCATTAACACCATTTTTCAGCACATGGCCAGTATTAATGGTGGAGGAAAAACCTGAAAAAGAACCACCGACTGAAAAGAAACTTTGTTTGTACCATACCTCCAGTTGTAATCAGAATGTAAATAATGAGTTGGGGTGATTTTTGTATTAAAAATAAATGTTAAGGAAAAAGAATGAAAATTTATCCATGGCTATTGGTACCGTTCTCTGTATTTTTCACTAAGAATGCCTGTGTAGGAATATCAAAACAAAATTTTCAAGTGGATTAAATATCACTGTTAAAAATTATTAGCCTCAGCTGAATGTTTATGGCACTTGTGATAAGCTGAGGAGCTTCAAATAAACTCTTAGTCTAACCTGTTCTACGCAGCTACAATCACTCTGTGATGTGACATAAATGAACTCCTAGGTTGTTTCGTGGAAGTTTATTTCCCAAAACAAATTGGTTAATGGACCCTCAAAAGACAGTTGTTTAAAACAGATGATTACGTAACAGAGGTGAGCTTTACAGCAGGTTTGATTTCATGTCTACTACAGTGAAGAAATATGAAGAAATTAAAACTGCAATAATAAATACAAATCAATTCAGACAATTATCATTACTAAGGTCTTTGTTCATTAGTTTATGTTTCTTCACTTCAAATATAGAGCTATGGTCCTCAATGTTTGTAGATCCAAGTCCTCATCTGGTGCAGATTTAGGTGATCTAAGGCATCTGAATCTCCTGCTACATGTTGAGTTATTGTTTTGGTCTAGGTCCTCAGAATGAAAAGACAAGTTGCTCTAATGTTCAAGAGTTCTTTTTGAACCATGTGTCTTTGGTATTATCTATTAGACTTTTTTTATATCAAATTTCATTAAAAGTTTCAAATTCTTTTACAAGCCGAGATCTTTACATAATCATACCTCAGAAAAGAAAGGGTTGGTTTACTGATTATTTGACTTTTAACATCTTTCCGAAACATTATTGGCTATTTATCATGGTCATGAAATGCGAGATAATCTCCTTTTACAAGGGGAAACAGAAACAGCTGAACTGTGCTGCCCTAGTTGGGTATCAACCACTCATGACCCTTTTTCTGAGTTTGATGCTCCACCAACAAAACTACCTAAGCTCCAAACAATATTGCACTTTTTTATCTGTGGAAAAACAACACGAGTAGGCCTTTCACATCCCTCCTCCAAGTCTCCCATTGATGTAGAGACACGCACCTTAAATGCTCAAAGTTCCAGAACTTTAATTTTTCTACTACTTATATAGTATCCTATGATGCAGCATTCTCAAATTACATCCAACACTTTCTCCATTATAAAATAAAAAAAATACTGAATTCAGAACATTCTAAGTACCAGTATAGACCAGAAAACAACTTGCTTGATATGTATATCAAGTCTGGCTGAAGTATCTTGAATGTTTTGAGATTTATGGCCCAGAAATGAAAATGTTTAAGATCCATGAATACAGAGCTATACCCAAAATATAATGTACCAGGAGGAACTAAAAAATGAAAAGCAATGGAGGAAAGTACCAGAAATATTAAAATTAAAGAATTGTAAATAAGAATGGGTACACAGGATCACTAGTCCAAGGTGTTTACCTTGATACCTTGAACTGTTTCAGAGGTATGTTCAGTTAAAAAAGTTGTGGATAATAACTAGATCATTGATGTACAGAAGATCTACAAGAACGTTTGAGATTACTCACTAGCCTGACATCTGTCTAATACCCAAATGTACAAGAGGGTTTGAGATGACTCACTAGCCACACATCTGTCTAATACCCAAATGTACAAGAGGGTTTGAGATCACTCACTAGCCAGATATCTGTCTAATATCCAAATGTACAAGAACTTTTGAGATTACTCACTAGCCAAACATCTGTCTAATACCCAAATGTACAAGAGTTTGAGATGACTCACTAGCCAGACATCTATCTAATATCCATATTTACAAGAGAGTGAGATGACTCACTAGCCAGACATCTGTCTAATACCCAAATGTACAAAAGGGTTTGAGATGACTCACTAGCCAGATATCTGTCTAATACCCAAATGTACAAGAGGGTTTGAGATGACTCACTAGCCAGACATCTGTCTAATACCCAAATGTACAAGAGGGTTTGAGATGACTCACTAGCCAGATATCTGTCTAATATCCAAATGTACAAGAACTTTTGAGATTACTCACTAGCCAAACATCTGTCTAATACCCAAATGTACAAGAGTTTGAGATGACTCACTAGCCAGACATCTATCTAATATCCATATTTACAAGAGAGTGAGATGACTCACTAGCCAGACATCTGTCTAATACCCAAATGTACAAGAGGGTTTGAGATGACTCGCTAGCCAAACATGTCTAATACCCAAATGTACAAGAGGGTTTGAGATGACTCACTAGCCAGACATCTATCTAATATCCATATTTACAAGAGTTTGAGATGACTCACTAGCCAGACATCTGCCTAATACCCAAATGTACAAGAGGGTTTGAGATGACGCACTAGCCAGACATGTCTAATACCCAAATGTACAAGAAAGTTTGAGATGATTCACTAGCCAGTCATCTAATACCCAAATGTACAAGAGAGTTTGAGATGACTCACTAGCCAGACATCTGCCTAATACCCAAATGTACAAGAGGGTTTGAGATGACTCACTAGCCAGACATCTGCCTAATACCTAAATGTACAATAGGGTTTGAGATGACTCACTAGCCAGACATCTAATACCCAAATGTACAAGAGGGTTTGAGATGACTCACTTGCCAGACATCTAATACCCAAATGTACAAGAGGGTTTGAGATGACTCACTAGCCAGACATCTGCCTAGCAGCCACATGTATAAGAGGGTTAGCATTATCTAATATTGAAAGGATCCAATGCAGTGACACTGTGTCTTCAATTCTGTTGGTGTTTAATTGCGATTTTGCGCAAATATATTTTTACCATTAACATTGTAGTAATGGCACTTATTATTAATAAGACTACCATAAATAGAAACAGACAACCATTAAACAATTAAACCACTAAACAGACTTTGTTCAGATTTCAAAATAACCATTTTGGCATGCAAACTTACAGGATCAACAGCCATATTTGATTGCAAAATGTCATCCATGTACAAACATTAAAACCCTTTATATTAGAATGCTTTGTGTAAAATGTAGTCACTGTTTTGTTGTGAAATGGCTTTGTTTGTGTTAGTATCAGTTGCAGATCATCATTTGTAGTCATCTAAATGTCAAGAGTACAAGAAAAGTTTGTTTTTAAAAAATCTTTTAGGTTTTTCTATTTTTTTATAGCAACAACAGCTATATTTGGCAGCAAATTGGCATCATTTGTAAAATCTGAAAGTGTGTTAATGCCATGATTTTTCTATCAAATTTAATAAAATTTCTGTTCAATAGTTTTGGGAAGTCATTTCAACATTTTTTATCTTAAATTCTGGTGGCCATTTATTCATTGATCAGCATCGATACATACTTTATATTAATCACGAATGCTCTGTACAATTTTCTGTTTCAACTGGTTTGGAAGTGTTTTCAAGATGAAATAGCAAATGTTGATAGTCACTGGAATTTTGGCAATGGTTTCCCGATTTGATAGTGGATTAGGATCATTTGTATAAAGCTGAAAGTTTTCAAACCAGGATGGTTTCTTTGCAATCTGAACAAATTCTGCCAGCTAGACAATGTACAACAGATGAAGGGCCAAAACAAAAGTTTACAAAAATGGTACAAATATATAAATTACTGAAAATGAGGAATTATGAATATCAAAACATCTGCATCACTAGTCCAAAATTTGTACCACATTTTATACAAATACCTTGAACAGTTTGGAATTATGCTCCAGAAATGAATGGATGAAAAGAAAAACAGGCAAAGACATAAAAATCTTTAAACTGTATAACTATTAATGGTAAAAAACTTATTTGGGCTGTGAGACTATATATATGTACCTAGTTTCAAAGAGATGTATTGAACAATTCAAGAGTTATTCTCCAGAAACGTGATTATGGGTCAAAAGACAGACATATGAACATTATTTTCCAAAACAATTTACAATTCACATTTTGTTTTAACTTTTTTTTCTCCTCAAAAATCAAACCTGGCAATCTACAGATTCATTTTTTCATTCGACAAGTTCCTTTTAATATGAAATACTCAATTTTACATTTAGATAAAACCATATATTATCCACAAAGTCTGGATGTTGCAAGTATTTTCTAAGTTTGATGTGCACTTACTTGTTAGTGACAGTATCATCAATGCAAACAACACAATAAGAGAATTTTAAAATCTCTAAGAAAATTTGTTCTGTAGGTCCTTGTCTATAATATAAGCTAGATAGTATCACAGGGCAGACAGTCTTTGCATCTTTCAATGTGGTTTCTAAGTATGGATTTTAATTCTGGTATCTCCTTTCTGTTATCTCCATGACCCTCATCAAACACTTGGGTCGAAGTCCTCAGTTTCTTCTGACAGATTCTTGTGTTGTCTCAGATAGTCTGCATACAGAGATCTTGTCTGGTGGAGCACACGATGAACATTGTGCCTTCGAACCATCCGATCAAAATACATGGCAAGTTCTTCATACTCCATCTTGGACTTCATGATGTGGTCTCGGTGTTGCATCAAGATAGAAAGACACAAAAACATCAAGAAGGGATTCCCCATACCAAACTCCTCAGGAGGTGGAAGTTTTCTTGTACTCTTGAGGTCAATCCCCTCTTCAACATTGTCAACTGAGGACAACTCCGGAGCAACTGTTAAATCTGACTGACACTTAGAGATGGACAGGTCTTCAGACACTTGATGACAGACTGAATCCATTTCACTAGATTTATAACTATTCTCAACAAAATCAGAACCACAACACTGGAGCAGTGAGGCACTTCCACTCAAGTCATCTCCCCTTGTTACTGCAATTTGAATCCCACTGTTCTTTGTGACTTCTGAGGCCACATGAATTTGTCTGTTTTTATCCTGGTCATCACAATTTATTTCACAATTTATATGACAAGATGATTGCTTCAAGTTTACTGGGTGATTTGCCTGTGAGAAAATGCTAACTTCTTCACATGAGAGACTGTCCTGGCTCACTTTTTCACCAGAATGACTATACTGGCTCTCTGAATTTTTGCCTTCTTTATCTAGCAATTTCTCAGAATCCTGATGACTAGGATTTTCAACAATATACTTATCAGTTAATTTCTTAAGTGATTCTGAACTATTTGCATAATGTATCTCATTGAATTCCAAACCGCTGTCCTCAGAATTTGGAGACGTTACCGTTGAGACATTCTCCATCTGACAAGATACATGTATGTCTTCATCTGTACTTTTATCTGGTGGTAATTCAGCAGCATTGCTAGAATCATCCCGATCCCTGGCACTCTCCATAGCTGATGTATGTGCATTCAGCATCTTCCCCTTATGTGACACTTGTTGTTTTGAAGGTTGCTTTACAGTACTGGATCTCCTTTTTGGAGAAGTCAAAATTTCTAACATCCCACTAAAAAAAGAGCCCTTAATATCTGGAATCTTTTCAACTGATTTAATCAGTCTTCTGTCATTGACTTCTCTAGAGTTTCCTGGCATCTCCATGGATAAATGAAACTGCATTGGTGTGCCATCATTATCTAAATGTTGTCCTGAAGGAATATCTTGCATTGAATGTTCATTCCACTGGTTCTGTGTGGATGTTATGGTCTTTGCTTTAGAACAATCCATGGTGCTGCTCTTGTTGCAGGTATCTTGATAAACTGGGTTTTCTGTAACTATGACGTCCTTGGGTGATGATGGGGACATGCTATTTTTAGAACAATTGTTATTTTCATTGGGCATAATATTGCACTCTATAGTTATAATTTCATTCTTACAAATTTCATTATAGTTCTTCTCTGCTATCCTATTTAATTTAGAATTTAGAATGTCCGAGTTAATGTCCTGTGAACTGGATTCATTATCTTCCCTCTTACAGCTGGCTGCCTCTTCATCTGAAATAATGGCAAGTTGGCTATTGGGCAAATTTAATTCTTTGGCTCTCAAATTGGCAGAGAAGCGTCTTTTAGCCAGTAAGTTAGCATACAGGGTCTGCTTCATGGTAAAGTTTGGGGAGTGGGGAGAAGTGGAAAGAAGTCTGGGGTTAAAATCTGGTTCTGTTAATGCTAGACTATTCTTTGGTGGATTTGGGGGAAGAGTGCTCCACATGACTTCTAACATATACAATGCATCATCAAATGGAAATTCTCTTTTCATCTCTAAAAGCAGCCATCTGTAACAAAAAAAAAGATCTTCAGCCCCATATTCCTTCATGTAAGTGTAAAAATGTGGGTCATAAATCTGGAGAAGATTTGACAGGTTCTGAAACTTGGTTGTCATGGCTTTGCCATCAAGACAGAAATTGGGTGCTAGACGATTCATAAGTCCACAGAAGCAGAGATAAGCCTGGGCCTCGTCTTTCTGAACTACGAGAAGTGGAGATGCCAAGTCACTCATTCCCTGACAGTATGAAACCTCTGGATGTGTTAGTGCATAAGTGACGAGAAGATTGAACAGGGAGAGCAAATTTTTATTTTCATCTCCACCTGCAAAGTATTTATGTCCCCTATCTGTTCTCAACACATCTTTTTTAACCATAGATGCCACACTCTTCGCTTCCTTGGATACAAGACCATGAGAAAAGAATTGCTTCCATTGATCACGCAACCTGTAATATTCAACCTCTTTTGTTTTCATATAGTCAAATCTCTCTCTTCCAGACAGGTCAGTGGGAAAGATATTCAGAAGGTGGCGCCATACCACTCGCCTTAATACTGGCTCAACTCCTCCTTGGTAAACACTAAGTCTGAACTCTTCTGGTTTCACCATGTGACCATCAGAGTCCAAGTAATTTCGAAACTCCAGGTCTGTCATTGGAGATTTTAGAGGCTTGAACTGACTTTCATCTTCGTTTTTAAGGCCTGCAATGGAAGAAAATATACATAGAAATGATATTTCCAGGAAAGATTTTGTTTCTTTTGGGAACAGCTCCATAGTTACATTATATGCTTTTCAAACTTTTTAAAAAAATACTTTTATAATGCCAACTGCATCTATGCTTGAAAAGAAAAACATACTTGTTTCTTGTCATCTGCTGAGGCTGGATGAAAACTTCTGCTAAAAACAGTACTCACCTATATTTGACATAATGTCCCTACTGTGTGCTAACAGATTATCACTGGGGTAAATTTCATATGGCTAAAGCTCCTCATAACTAGTGTACACTTTAGACATAATTAAAAGTCTCCCTTATCACATAATTAAACATCTCCCTTATCACATGATTAAAAGTCTCCCTTATCACATGATTAAAAGTCTCCCTTATCACATCAGCTCCTCCTATGTTGGGAACTTGACACATGGGAAGTTCATTTTCTTTTCCTATGACCAAGCCCAATAATAAACGTATAAGACATAACAAACGATCTAACCCAGAAAGATAATGTGTATTCATATACCAATCATTAGAAACTTGTAAATTCCTTAGAAATGTACTTTTGTCTTTACTCTTTCTTGGTTGGTTTAATCTTTCCAATCCAGAGGCAGAGTTAAACTACAAACCTTGTAAGTATACTACAGCATGTCTACTCAATTTAAATTTAACTTCTATCATGAACTTATTAACCTTAATTGACCATTTATGATCTAATATCTATTAAAATCCATTATACAAATGTCTGTGGAAACAAAAGATTATAATTCTCATGTATCTAGGAAAGTTGGTAGCATCCTACTCACTGGCGGTGTTACCAAAATTGTTTAGTCCCACTAGGATGGATGAGCTAGAGTGCCATTCCTACGATAAATTCAAGTTGACACTTACTTTATAAGAACATGTACATGTAAAATTTCTGCTGATTTATGAATAATAACATATAAGTATTATCTATGAATGTTTAGGCCTGCAAGGTTCAGTACTCCAATGAAGGGACATTTTCCAATGGGTAAAACAGAAGAACATATCTACTGTATGCATGCAACAAACTAATAGTACAAAGACTTAAGAAAAAAATGGGGATAAAAATGTATATTTAGCCACTCTACTAGTAATAGGGCTGGGGTCTCAATATTCTTTAAAAATAGTTTGAAATTTGTGATCCATAATAAAAGATGTGTAAGTCAAGGGAGATTTATTATGTTTGATATTAAATTAATGGAAATAGAATAACTCTCGTAAATTTGTATGGGTACCGGTATAAGATTGATAACTCGAACTTAGTTATAAATACAAAACAAGAAATATTAGTATTTGAGAACTCATCATTTATAATGTGGGGAGATTGGAATACTGTTCAATACCTAGATTTAGATACCTACAATATTTCACACAACACCAATAGTCTGGAGCAGAAATCCAAGACCTGAACAACAAACTGGAATTAATCGACACCTAGAGAAATTTCACTCAAGACTTAATAGATGTATACCTGGAGGCGAAAATCTCCTTTGAAACAAACTAGATTTGATTACTATCTTATAATTAATTATTAATAAATAATGGAATATATGTACAGTGATCATGGTTAATTTGTTTGAAATTTTTCTGAAACTGGACCTTGGAAATGTCTTTTTGTACAAACCTGCTATGAGAGACCACTTATTGTTGTCAGAAAGCGTGGTATCTCTTAACAGGTTTTACTGTATTAAACTTTGTGCCAAATCTTATATATAAGGGGAGAGCACTCTACCTGACCATTACATAGGTTGGCAGAGAGCTTTTAGCCCTCATCAGCTAAAAGCAGTATCTGGGAGGGCTGGTTTTACAAATGTAGTTGCTGTTGTCCTAAGGTATTATGGTTGTGTAATGGACTTAAAGAATAAATGGAGACCATACTGGACTTCAGTATGACAAAATGTTTATTTAGTTCCAACTAGGCATCATAACAAGTCCTTCAGCAAAAACACCATGATGATATTACTATCCATTTAGGAAAAGAAGCTACACGATTTTTAAAATGGCCAATGTCGCAGCTACATCAGACATTAAACCAGCACCATTTCCATTTAGAATTAACAAGACATTGTAAAAATTCTTTGAAAACTCCATGCTGATTTATTAATCCATTCAAAATTAATAGCAATAACACAATTTTCAAGACGATGCCATGGTAACGATATTGGAAATCAAACTGGCACCATTTTCATATGTGACTAACTATAGTCTTTTAGTGGTACACCATACTAAAATTAGAATGGATGAGAGATCACAGACAGAAGAACATCTGATAAACTGTTCTGGTAGTGGAGACAAAAATCACAGCATTTTTTTTTAATAAGATGTATGAATAAAGTAGATGATTGGCTTTAGGACCCAGAAAAGGTATTGAATAAATAAAGAGTGAATGTACAATGTGAACAATTTTAACTGCCCTTTATCATAAGGGTGTTGATAATCATCTTTAATGGTCTCTTGGGATATTTGCAGCCAAAGGGAGCCCTTGATAACAGGGAAAGTGCACTGATGTGGTCTAGTACACTCCTGAAACAACATGTTACATTCACAGGTCAGAAGTTCAGTGTGCTCATCATTCTGTAGAAATTGTTGAATTCTTTTTGACCAACCAGGAAGTCAGAAAACAACATTGAAAATATGCCATCACTTTTGCTTAGTGTTGAAGTGGAAAGAAGCTGAGCTGTGACCAGTCCATTGTTGCACACTTGTTTTGTTGTCAGAAGACCATGGAAATTGGATCCCTGTGGAGGGGTGTTCCCCAATCAGCATTTCTCAGGGGTCCATGCTATTTCTCTGATCTCTCCTAGGAAAACAAAGGTTAGGATCTGTGTTCCTGACCTGTGTGACGTTCACCTCTGGCTGCCTGTTTGGAAAAAATGGTTTAGAATGATTTCGGGAATACAGACATGACAAGAAATGGATCTTCAATCACAAACAGATGCAACTATGGCACTTGAAATGATTGCTGAGCTCCTCTTTAGCACACAAACAACACAAGAGTGACCTCCAAGCACAACTGGCAGCAGGGTATTTGATGACATGCTTTGACTATCTTCAGATTTCTGAAACACAGTTGCTATGGAAACCAAGTCAAACATGGATCCTATTACTAAAATATTTCAAAGTAGTTGTTACATTTCAAAGAATGACTTCCTGTCCATATGCACCATGGTTAGACAGTCCATGGTTAGACAGTCCATGGTTAGACAGTCCTAGGCCTGCAGTGTCTTTGTCTGCACCTATTGAGGGTGAAAGGTTGCTAGTGTATTTTGTTGAATGCTGGATTAAAAGTTGATGAAAGTTTAAGAAAGAAAGGCTTACTGGCACATGTGACCTTTCAACACAAAGAAGCATGTCTTCAACTCAACAGTGGCTTGAATGAAGGATGGTAGTCCTTGACTAAATATTAGAATTGTACAGCAAGCCAGTACAACAGCTAATTAACACTGTAATAAAAATATAACAACGAACTGCACACAACTTAAGAGAGAGAAGTCCTTCCACCTAAATATAAATGTGAAGTATAAACAGTGTAGGTCTGTGTGTGTGTGTGTGATTTGGATTTTTAAAATGGCTTCAACAGTTTTGTAGTCATACTGCTTCATTTTCTGCAGTGTGACAGTTTACAGTGATGTCTAACACTGGGGTATCATGCTGCATGCTTGTAGCATCATATCCCACCCAGTCACATTATCCTGTCACCAGTCCAAACACTAACCTCTTAATGCTGAGCACCTTGCATGCTCAATGTTAGTACTATTTTTTTAAGTCTTTGATATGACTCAGCCATGGTTTGAACCCTTGACTTTCTTCATCCGGGGCAGACACTAACCACTAGGCCACTGGAGCTGTCTATTGTAATGAGCAACCACCAGCATAGTATATACAAAAAAAGGTAAGGTAATTAAAATAAAATCCGTAAAATATATGTATTGATCAAAATTTATTATATAAACTCAATTCCAACAATGAGTCCAAGATTGTCTGGGGTGGTGCATTATCATAGTTTCAACCTCATGTTCACATCAAAATACATGTCTCGCATGGTGGAAACATTCAACGAATATATATTCCAATGTTGGTGGATACATCAGCATATGCAATATGATCAAAGCTCACCGTTCAGGAGTTGTGCATCAGTCAGGCTTTTGTGTCTTACGTGTGATTAGCACAATATCACTTTATCTCTGTTATTTGTTCATAACAGGGGATACAGCTCTCAAAATAGTGGATTCAATTTTATGAAGATTAAATTACACATATTTTGCCAAAAGTATTAAATTGTCTTGCCTAAGAGATCAATGGAGGCAAATAATGCACAAATCATTTCTTTTGGCAGACAGAATTCTGGTGGCAGAAGCCATAAAAACATCATCAACTTGAATGTAGAATGTGCAGTTCTCTTTGAAATTAGAACCAAATAAGAAGTTTGTGAGGAATCTTCACAAACACAAGTTTGTGATAAGGAATTCATCTCTTATAAATGTAAACTTGAAGTATCTCAAGTGTTACGTATATTTGATTTGTCATTTATTTTTATTTTAATTGTTTGTTTGTCAGATTCAAATTTGACATTTTAAGTTTAAGATTCATTCATTGGGAGATATTTTTTTTAAAAAGTGGGATGACCTGTAAACACCAGATGTTGACCTCATTTTTGACCTAGCTTCAGAGTTGTAAACAAGCTTTTAAAATGATTGGTTGATTCCAAGGACATTATGGAGCTTTGTTATAAACATCTTTCTATTTTTAGTTCTTGAGAGTAAAAGTAACTGATTCTCATCTGGGTCATACGGTGTGTACAAGATTTTTTGAACGTAAATTTGTTCTAAAGATTCTAGAAGATCATGTGACCCCATCCTTGTTTACGTAAAAACAGGTATATAAATTATGTTTTTGAGCGAACTATTTAGTTGAAAACTGGGCTGTTGTATTGTTTTGAGTTATTTTGAGTTACCTTTTACTGGAAATTATTTCAATTTGTTTGGATCAAGAGGATTTATTTTGTTATTTATCTAGAAAACGTTTGTGCTCATTGAATTTCATAAGACCAGAACTGACTTCATCACATGACATCGTCTTCCATCTTGGATACTTCATCAAGATTCGAACTGGGAATTATTAGGACATTTTATTACCAGGACTTTTGCAATTTCACTAGTGGATTATATTTTTAATTATTTTTGGATTAATTTTGGAATTGATTCTTAAAACCTAAGTTTATTTTTCTTTTCTGGAAAATATTTGCGCTTAATAAATTGTTTATTAAGTTTTTACAAGCTTGCTATTTTCTCTCTATGTTACTGTTTATTCGAGCCTAAGCACGTAACACAAGATAAAATATAAAAATTAAGGATGTTAAATTCTGTAAAATGTATACAAAATAAAACATAAAAAATATAAGATCATTAAAAAATTGGGGGCATTTTTTAAAATATAAACCACTTTCTTTCAAAAAGAGGAATGGTAAACAAGACATTATCACAAGGTGTCCACCTTCAGCATCACCAAAATTTGGAGACCAGTAATTGGTGTTAATGACTGAGCCTAGACTCACAACAGAACTGTTCTGGGATATTTATTTGGTTCCAGTATTTGGTAATATCAAATGTCTCCTGCAATGGGTACAATGATTGTGCTGATATTGCTTGAGCAGAGGGATAAATGGGTCTGGGAGTCTAAGCATGTTTGGATACAGAGACAGACCAAATACTTACCACCAAGCCTGGATGCTGATACAACTGCGAAGTCAACCTTTCATGGTGTACCTGTTGTTCGATTCCAGGCTGTGTACAGTGATGGTGCCACATTCATGCCCATAAGCATATTTCACTTTTTCTATGGGCAAAATGTTTGAGGAGGACAAAGGGTATGACATACATAAATGGTGCCAATAAAGTTCATTATTATAGCATCTGTGGAGGAAATCTATCGAGTCTTGCTGATTTCTAATTGCCCACCCCAGCCAGTTGCAAGCCAAGGTCTATAAGGTGAGAGCCTCAGTAGACATGGAAGAGAATGTGATATGCCCTCATTCCATTTACTGTCTCAGTTTTTCAAGGTCAAGGATATATACAACCATCGATATCCAGGCTTGATGGTATTGCCAGGCAGTGTTTTTGTCAGTAAGCTGGAGGGTTGATCTAGCTACCAAATGAAAGTATCACCCAGTTAACCTCTGGTCAGTTGGACTGGTAACCACCTTTGTGATAGGAGTTGTAAAACTAACGGATCACTGTAAACTATACATACAATGGTGTGGTGGCTTACAAGTAGACTCTCACGAACCTGTGTCGGGCCAGATGGTTGGGGTGTCTGGTCAGCAGCCAAATTAATAATGAACAGCACTGACCAGGATGGTATAATAGATTGATAAATTCAAAATAAACCCATCCATACCTGGATATGCAGGCCCTAAGGCTCAACTAAGACCCACTAAAGTCAATTGGACTGTCTAATATAGAGAGGATAATCTCCTATTAGATTCAAGCCATCATTGGAGAATTGTGAGAGATGAGAGGAACAAATTCAAGAGACTATCAATTGTATTAATACCTCTTGCACTAGTCCCTCATATGTGACTACATGAATGCCTGTAATGAATGCAGGGCTGGTAACTCAACAACATTTTGTTCTTCTGTCTCATGTTGACCTGATTTAATATTCACCATTGTTCACATCACTTTTGACTGGGCAGGGAGAGAACTATCATGTCATCCTCCAATACCCTGACAAGTGACAATATCCTTTGGTGCAAACTCAGAGCATTGATTTTATCATTATGGACTTTGCCACATCTTTTTTGGTTCAAGACCTTTTATCAGCAATGTGGACCTGAATCCTTCCAAACATAATACAAAATCACTGCTGGCTGCCTTTGAAAAAAACTGTAATACAAGCTACAACATGTATCATGCATGGTCTCCATGGACTTAAAATGTTTTGAATTTAATGCATTTTGTCACCATTGTTGATCCTTTCTGAAAATACACAAACAACAAATTTGAAAAATAACTGGTAGGTGTTCAAATATGTAAAAGTTACGGCTTGCTGTTTAAAAAAGAAAAGAAAATAGAGGAAGTGTATACCAAAATAGCCTACAACAGACACTTATGCTATGCTACCAGGATCACAGTGCCTCAACGACCACACCAGGTCAAGAGACTGATGATGATGATTACCGTGATGGAACATCAGATCAGGAAAAGAGACTACAACCATAAAAAAATAAAATTACAAAAAAAATCACATAATTATCAACAAATTTTTAAAAACTGATTGCAGATGTAGGAAACACTTATGCAAACTGTAATGTATGGATACATATGATGAGTGATCAAAAACCCTCACAATATTTCTTGGATTTTTAGAGACACCCAAGACCATGCTGTTCATGAAAAGCTAAAACAACCTTTAAAAACAGTAAACAGTTGCGAGTCAAATAGCTTCACTGAATGCTCAGAAAATACTATTTCCTTTATTTGGTATATATGGTATATTGTTACAGAAGTGAGTATAAGGTAAAGATGGTCAGAGATAAGCAGTCATCACTCCACAGATTACCTGACTGACCATAACTAAGGTAATGTTTGTTTACATTTGTGCACTGCTATACTAAAGAGTGAGAGTCCATTAGGCTAATTTCTAATTTGTACAGGTAAAGTAAACATGATGTAATAAACCAACTCTGAATATGGCAAAACGGGAATCTTTGTTGAAAAAACAAAAAAGTTATTACACTGTTTTGATTAGGCATGGTAATCTGTCTTTTTAACTTTTAATATTCAAAACACTGATTTGACATGCCATCTGTTCTCATCCATCTCTCATGTATATCAGAAACGCATTTAACATCATTTTTGATTTCAAAATGTCTCACTAGTATTTCCAATAACACTTATCCAGTTCCAATAATATGATATACTTCAAAATTTTAAAAACAACTGTCATGATTGCGAACCCCAGTCAATATTTACCAAATGAAATCATGGCCTGAAGATAACCATGTCTATTGTCAGATATTTGGGGTTTTCTAGATAGAAAATACATTAAAAAAAGTATTTTCTATTTTAAACAAGCATTTTTAAAACTACCTTGATGAATGCAAGGTAAAAACTATCAATCAAGTTTAGTTTAACAACCATTTATGTCAAGCTGAAGTACCCAGATGTGAAAACAGTTGCAGTACTGGCAGTAAGACTTGTGTCATGACAAGCAATCTAGTTAAATAAAACTGGCACACTGAACAAAGTACATTTTTTGATGCGAGACTTTGAATTAATTTGCAGGAGTTCTTGCACAATTGTTTTAACTTTGTGAAATTGCTACATACCTATAACTTTCTGCATCTGACTCATGGTCTTGCCAACATGGGTTGATATCGAGTCTGTTATTGATCCCAACAGTGACTCCTTGCCCAACCATGTAGTCATGTGATACTGTGGAATATCAGCTGGGGAAATAATATCCCAGTCCTCCAGACCTGTGGAAGAAATTACAATCATTTTAACATCCAAAATAATCTTGGAGGAAATTAAGGTCTGAAAATGCTTCAATAACAGCTAGTAATTTAAAATATTTGTCACATTTAAATGTTTTTTTTTTTTTTAAATTTATAACATGTATCAATGAATGGATTTTGATACTTTTATCCATTACAACGCACTGTCCACAGGTGAGTTTTGAAAATGTATCACTCCACACAGAGATATGTTCTCAAAATAAATGCGAAATAACAAAACCAATTCAATAAAAAAAGTGAAATATAACCATATTCTAAATGTACATGCTAATTATAAATATAAAAGAGTTAATGGTCTTTAATCCAGTCATACCAGATTCTGCTATAAATTGTAGCTGTAGTTACAGCGCTAGCCAGTGTGTGATGAGCAGCTCTGTTCAGTACTTGGGCCATTCTTGAAACCTACTCCAACACTTGACCTGAGGTATTAGGAGTGGGAATGGAACTGTTGAATGGAACATAGGGATAGAAATGAAGTCCAACATCAAAGCCAAGACAAAAATATTGCACACTAACTGCAGAATGTCATTAAAAGCCATTCAATCCATATGTATGGAGTGTAGCTTTGTCTCGCCAAATTGGTGATATCACTCTTGACTGCTGGGGGTTCGAAATGAAATACTGATGTATGACCAAGGAAGAACTAGTGACAAATTGACAATGAAGGCAGGTTGGAATGTTTGTAACTCTCCCAGGCTGCAGAAGTAACTTGACTTGGACTCTTCTGTTTTCTCCTATCAACAGATGCTGGAGCTCTGGTCCATGTTGTTGATTAAGTGATGAGTGCAGGACTCCAGAGGTCAAAGGCAGAAAATGTCTTCAATCAATGGAAGCTTGACAAGCTGAATCTTCCCATAATATCACAGTCTTGAACTGAGGACTTGAGAACAAGCAGAATCTTGTTTGCATGAGGTGAGGCTATGGTCTCCTGTAATGTGAGAGATATTGCTGGCAAAGAGTGATGAGATCTGCTGCTCACTCAACTCACAGAACACTCTAAAATAGAAACTGTGACTTTGAGACAGTCACCAAGTAAAGAGTGTCTTCTCATGGTATAGCGGAGAGAGACTGCAAAAGTGTCATCTCTTGAAACATGAGGAACTAATTTTGGCATCAAGGTGGTATATGGTTCCTGTTTCAACGTACAGGAAGCAAGGCTGTTAGTGACTGTCCAGAATATTGTTGTTTGTCCCTTCATGATCCCTAGTATATGGCCTTGTCAGGTAACAAAGGAAAAAGGCCATCCATGTGGGAAGGATACTGTACAGATCACTAGGTTGGGATGGGTTGCTGGATGTTTGATCCACGTAACTGGTCCATATGTCTGGTGAGTGAGAGGGAACTTGGCAGTTTGTGCAGCTCTGTACCTTACTGTTGGAATACTTATTTGGAATAGTCAAACCCTGAGGAGGCAAGGTAGAGGGAGCTGCCGTTAATGCTGAGTTCTGTGGTGGTGAATTTGGTGCCGGATTGTGTCAATAGCCAGTGCTTCATGTCTGAAGGGTAAAATTGATTTATCTCCCTTGTCTATCAGAAATTCTCACAGTAAGTTAAGATCAAGATGTAGACAGGTGATGTCTTCAGTCTTAGCTGTGCATTTCATTGATCTGCCCATAGTTCTGATCTGTAAGACAAACATAGCAAAGCTTATAAAACTGTAGCCCTGCACTTTACAATAGAACATAATGTCAGTGCAGATCTAAATCTTAAAAGGTTGACCCTGAAATTGATAACAGTCGAATTAAGCAATGAAGCCTACAGGTAAAATATAATGACAATACTACTTGTATGGATAAAAAGTATAAACCGGTGGGCCTGCACATGTGTTGTTTGAATAAAAGTAGGCTTTGAGCTACAT
This sequence comes from Unio pictorum, assembly GCA_030141615.1. Classification (NCBI taxonomy): domain Eukaryota; kingdom Metazoa; phylum Mollusca; class Bivalvia; order Unionida; family Unionidae; genus Unio; species Unio pictorum. The sequence goes on along the minus strand of JARLTB010000152.1, from coordinate 5,441,612 downwards.
CAAATGATGGTTACCTGGAATTGAGTGACAACAGATAATCTCAGTAAAATAGTGCCTGTATGAGAAGTCAAAGATGGCCTGCCTATACAGGCAAAATCACTGAAGCATGGTCTTCAAAGGCTAAGGATGCCATGGTAAAGGAAACTCACTTGCATGTACCAGAAGTGATGGAATTATAAGGAATTAAGAAATTAAGAACAACCAGAGCATAAGGACATGTGACCCGAACCTAACTGTCTACCTGTGCAAGTGATGATGTGCTCTTTAAATATGACGGAATGCATATGCAGATAAACATCACTTAAGTGTTGCCTACAGAAGCTTGGATGAACAAGATGTGACTGACTAAACCATGTATAGAGAGCTTACCTGTACCTGTCCTGCCAGAGTTAAAGCAATAAAGAAATGTACACACGTGTCTATATTACACATAAAAATCATCACATAAAAGATTGTTTTAGGATAAATAGCAAGTAGAGATGGAATATACTTTCCTTAGAAGTGAAAAACTCCTCCAACTTGTAATGGCAGAATCTGGCTTTGGCGTGGTCTCTTTTGTAATGGCAGAATCTGGCTTTGGCGTGGTCTCTTGTGATGAGTGTGTGCTTCTTGGCACATGCAGAAGTAGTAACTGACGGGCTTGTTTATTTTGCCGCCAATCCTTGTACCTAAGAAAAGACCACTCTGCCTTACCACCTTCTATATGGGCAGAAAATGTTTAGCTTCTTTAGCTAAAAGAAGTATTTAGGAGGGCTGGATTTATGAGGTAGTAGTAGATCTCCTAACATCATGATTGGGTAACTTATTTCAAGAACACAAACTCTGATCTGCCATAGAATAATGTGATAGCAAATACCTTTAACAAACTGCACAGACCCAGATCTGCCAGTGCTTTATGTGATCGCAAATATGGGTCTGTGCAGTCTGCAGAAGGACTTGTTTTGTAACTGAGTATATATGGTACGTATGTACTAATGGACAGAAACTGTAATAATATCCCTACACTTCTTGGAAGGGATAATTAAACATGCCAAAAAGACAGCTGAAGAGCAACACTGTGTTTGTAATGTAAGGCAAACTTGAACGATATGTGTAAGTATAAAAAAAACAACTGTTTAATATTTTCGAAAGTACAATTGCTGACCTTCATCAAATGGTTTGAGATCCACTTTCAGCTGTAGAAATGGGAGAGCGGCATTCTGAAATGCAGCATCCATATCCCAGTCTGACAGCATGCTAAGATACAACTCATTGGTCTTCTCTTCCCGTGACAGATAGCTGATGGTGAAATCGCTGCAAAAGAATGGGTCATAATTCACGCAGGAGTTAATTAATTTACTTAACAATGACTGCTGAACATGTTCTCTTAAGTTTTACATTTTCTCAAGTATAATGTGTGCTAAACTATATCAAAAACCTAGAACGGCCATTACATATTATTTATCTAACTATATCATCTACCAATAAACAAGTGGTAACTATATCATAGACCCAGATCTATCTATATATAATGTACATCTAACTATATCATAGATCTAGATCTACCAATAAACATGTGGTACCTATATCATAGACCCAGATCTATTCATATATAATGTACATGTAACTATATCATACATCTAGATGTATCAATAAACATGTCATAGACCCAGATCTATCTATATATAATGTACATGTAACTATATCATACATCTAGATCTACCAATAAACATGTCATAGACCCAGATCTATCTATATATAATGTACATGTAACTATATCATACATCTAGATCTACCAATAAACATGTCATAGACCCAGATCTATCTATATATAATGTACATCTAACTATATCATACATCTAGATCTACCAATAAACATGTCATAGACCCAGATCTATCTATATATAATGTACATCTAACTATATCATACATCTAGATCTACCAATAAACATGTCATAGACCCAGATCTCTATATATATATATAATGTACATCTAACTATATCATACATCTAGATCTACCAATAAACATGTCATAGACCCAGATCTATCCATATAAAATTTACATGTAACTATATCATACATCTAGATCTACCAATAAACATGTCATAGACCCAGATCTATCCATATATAATGTACATCTAACTATATCATACATCTAGATCTACCAATTAACATGTCATAGACCCAGATCTATCCATATATAATGTACATCTAACTATATCATACATCTAGATCTATCTATATCAGGGTTCATACTGAACTATGGATGATAAATTCAAAGACTTTTCCCAAACTTTCAAAGACCAAAAACAGTAATTTCCAAGACCTATTTTTGCTAATATTGTGTATACAGGTTATATGAGAAAAATGAATGCCAAACACTACAATACTGATTACTGATTAAAGTCAAACTATAATTAATTTACTAAATTGTATTATAATTATCTGGAAGATAGGTTAACATTCGTTGTTCTTTCAGAAATATGTAACATACGTGTCAGATTTAATACAAAATAAACTGTTCTCTTAACAGACATCATCATTGCTTTAAATGCATTATTATATTTGCTTTCTTTTCCCTTCAATCATTTTGGAAAGAGACGCTACCACTGTCATCTCTTCCTCTGCTTTTCTCCTAAGAGCCTTTGACTCGGTGACATGCACAATGGGTCCTTTTAACTCTGCCTTTTCTGCTTTCTGTACAGAGGAAGCATGTAGGCTGGCAATGTTAGCTTCAATAGGCAGTTTTCTGGCTTCCACTTCATCCAAGGCTAACTCCCGTTTCTTTCCTTTTTGGTTTTTCTCATCCTTCTCTGCTTTTTCTTATCCAGATAAGCATGGTACTTATGTCTTGCAAAGGAGCCATGTGTCATCATTTCATTGCTAATGATTTCCAAAGGTCCACCTGCTTTTCTCATTGTGTCAATGATTAGCCCTTGAGCTCTGAGGCTTTCTCTGCTGAGGTTCTCAACAAATACCTGTTTGTTGACAGAAAATCATCTCTCCACTGTTGCCTGCCCGTGTGACTACAACATTTTCTGGAGACCACACCAAAGTTCGACATATTCCTTTCTTTTGGAAAGGTCAGAATAAAACACTTCATCAAGGTTGGGCGTGTTTTTCTCTCCATTTTTTAAAAAAAATAAACATTATCTATAAATCTAGTAATGTTTCAAGCACTTCAGAGTACAGTAGGACCCCGCTATAACACGGTAGTTGGGAGCCATAGAATCCGACCGGGCTATGAACCGAACCGTGTTATAAGCAACCATGTACAATACCAACACATTTTTGGATTTAATTGGGGGGGGGGGTTGTTACATAAAGACGGGTGCGAAAATGCATGGCACACTTACCATTTTTGATCAATATATATTAAATGAGAAAAACATTTGCTGTGGTAACAGAAATTGCAGATATAATATATTACTTTATTCAGAGAACCATGCATTGATACATACACGTGTCTAATTTATGTATACATGTATAATCTATTGCATGCAAAGAGTATCAACACCGTGTACTCACCAGCGAATCTTGTAACATACATTGAATCCATAATACAAATATTTCCATCGAAAATATCCACACACGGATGTAAAATATTCAATAATTTTGTCATTATGTGACTGAATTCAATGAAAAGAAAATTTTAAAAAAATACTAACGGGTGTACGTAATGAATGATGAAATAGTACATGTCCGTAGATTAAATAATGGAAGCTAAAGTGTATTCTTGTAATAACTACATGTACATCTCAGGATCTTTCTGTCTCTGAATTCAGTCATTGTAAATTTCAGCATTTTCCCAACCAAGCTGCTAGTCAAAGTCCTTTGAACTTGCCGCCCAGTTATTGCGTCATGTTCTTTTGATGTACTCTAATAAATACAGCAGGCAGAACTGGCTTAACCACTGAATTATGTCACTGTTTAGCTCGGCAGTTCACTTTGATGATAAACAATGTACTTAAATTAATTGATTTATACATTCTGGTGAGAATCTTTTATCAACCACCGCATTGGCTGTTGCTTAGTTGTGTATGAAATTAAGAGAACATATATCGGAGATTATTTTGAGCAACGATTGTATTCGGAATGCATTCAAGACAAACACAAAGTAGACACGATGGCTTCATTACTCAGGAATCAGTAATTATAATATTGACACTTATGAGCTGTAATTTTTCAACAATAAACAAAGATCAAAGTTCTCAGTAGGCCCAGCAATTGGTTCGTATTTCAGACGTTTATTTTGGCACAAAACTAGAAGAAATTTGATAATACATTTTCTACACGTTCTTTTTCGCACTGTTTAGACGAATATGAGAATGATAATTAAACTCTTAATCTTTTTTTTCATACTTAATTTTTTTTTTTTTTTTGGTCTTTGAGAAAAATACCTGAAATAAATTACCCGAAATTTTGGGAGCCATGCCACGACCGGGTTATATCCGAATTCGGGTTATAGCGGGGTCCCACTGTACTGGGCAAAACGGGCTCAATTATAGTCTAACTATACCAACCCGTTTGTTTCTTTGGAAAGTCCGTTAATCATGAAATGTGCAGGAGATGGCAGTATTAGTGCCATTCTGGTCACATTCAGGTTAGAAATTATAAATCAATGATTCAGTTGCCTTAGTTCTGTGCACTTTTTATCATTTAATTATTTTCGTTATTGAAATCGATAAGGGTACAAACAAACGGGGATGTATAGTCAGACTATAGTTACACAAATCAATTTCAGCAATGTGATTTTAATTTTTTTAATACCATTGTGGAAAAAAGTCGAGGGTCGGCAATGAGAAACGGGGATATTCCGTCAACTGGAAATACGTTTTTTTAATTCTTTTATTTATTTACCTAATCAAATGACTTGACTTCTTACAGTTAACGCTTCACAGCACACGTTTTTTATATACTCACAATTCAAGAACAACAACTCTTGCTTAACTCTACTATAGTGTACGCATGCGCACTTTGAAACTGTATATCCGTGAATTGAATTTATTACAATGTATGTTTTTATATTAAACCAAGGAACATTATTATGTAGAACAAAATTTTCGAAAATGATTTTTTTCCCCTCAAACGTGTTAAATAAACTGACGGTATAAGTAAATTTAAATGGGCCCTCTTTTGCCATATCTCCCAAATCATGAAACTAAACAATATCTTTTTTTATACCCGAAGAGTAATGAGTTAACATTATTTTGCACAAAATTACCAATAGCTTATACTTCTGCATCTTCTTTCCACTAAATGAACAGTATGTAGTTATTAATTTGCATGGACTCCTCTAATTGAAGCCAAGTTGCTGGTCTTTTTACACAATGTACAAAATGTCTTTCGTTTACATAATTTATCCTTTTGCAGCCAATCCTTGTATTTCTCTTGTTCAAGCCATATATCGTTGAAAGACCAAAGACCTGGCATTTTTAAACATTGAACTTGAAGAAGATGTAAATCGAATGAACAAATTTTCAATTCTCGAGCGTGTAACTTTCACGAACTTTCTACGTAGAATTAGTGTAATTAACATTTTGATTGGCTAAAACTGATGGACTCGTCCAATCAAATTGAACTATTCGTCAAACGAAAAAAGCCAGGAAAACCAGCTATATCCGAAGCTAACGACCTTGGACAATTTTATTGGTGACTTCCTTTGATGAAGTGTGTAGCAGCACCGTCTTGCTTTGATGAAGAGTGCATGTGTGATTGAAGTCGCCACCAAGGCATACTTTGGATGGTCAAACAAAACAAAGCCTCTTTTGTTAATGCGGCGGCAATAAACTGAACGGGTCATCAAAAGAAAGAAACCAGGATAACTAGATTACATCTGAATCTAACAACCTCGAATAATTTTATCTGTGATTCTGGAAAGAAATTGATTTTTGGGGGTTTATTTCAATTTTCAAAGACTTTTAAAGACCTCAGGGTAATATACTCGATTTTCCCAAACTTTCAAGGCCTTGAAAATGCTACCTCATTTTTCCCAAACTCTCAAAGACCTTCAAAGACCGTACGAACCCTGTATATATAATGTACATCTAACTATATCATACATCTAGATCTATCAATAAACATGTCATAGACCCAGATCTATCTATATATAAAGTAAATGTAACTATATCATACATCTAGATCTATCAATAAACATGTCATAGACCCAGATCTATCCATATATAATGTACATGTAACTATATCATACATCTAGATCTACCAATAAACATGTCATAGACCCAGATCTATCCATATATAATGTACATCTAACTATATCATACATCTAGATCTACCAATAAACATGTCATAGACCCAGATCTATTCATATATAATGTACATCTAACTATATCATACATCTAGATCTACCAATAAACATGTCATAGACCCAGATCTATCTATATATAATGTACATCTAACTATATCATACATCTAGATCTACCAATAAACATGTCATAGACCCAGATCTATCCATATATAATGTACATGTAACTATATCATACATCTAGATCTACCAATAAACATGTCATAGACCCAGATCTATCCATATATAATGTACATCTAACTATATCATACATCTAGATCTACCAATAAACATGTCATAGACCCAGATCTATATATATATATATATATATATATATATATATATATATATATATATATATATATATATATATATATATATATATATATATATATAAATATATAATGTACATCTAACTATATCATACATCTAGATCTACCAATAAACATGTCATAGACCCAGATCTATCCATTTATAATGTACATCTAACTATATCATACATCTAGATCTACCAATAAACATGTCATAGACCCAGATCTATCCATATATAATGTACATGTAACTATATCATACATCTAGATCTACTAATAAACATGTCATAGACCCAGATCTATCTATATATAATGTACATCTAACTATATCATACATCTAGATCTACCAATAAACATGTCATAGACCCAGATCTATTTATATATAATGTACATCTAACTAGATCATACATCTAGATCTACCAATAAACATGTGCTAACTATATCATAGACCCAGATCTACTTTTACATATTGTGCACCCAACTATCACATACCCAGTTCTGCCATTACATATTGTGCTAATACCATGCATAATATTTATCATCTCACAAAGTGCTACATGTCAGTAGATACTGGATACTCTATCACATAATTCTAGGTAAATATATTCCTCTAGTTTGCATTATTCCATGTTTGGATTTTCCATATGTTCGAAGTCCAGTCAAGTTGGAATCTTTACCACTACCAATATTTCCTACTGATTTTTAAGTGTTACAACAACAGTAGAGCAATTTTGTGTCTTGAGATTTCATGTGAGTAATTCGATGTGCATATTTTTAAAATTACATATTAACCTTTTTAGTTACATCATTCAAATTAAACAATTTCTATTTGCAATGGGCAGATTTTATGTGGTAACACAATCTTAAGTATCATAAAAGTAAAAAAAAAATTACAATAAATACAATGAGAACTGCGAGTAACCTGATGCAAGCTGCAAAGAAAATAATATCACATTATGATGACATCTTGCAAACAATAAGATTTTTATTTTGTCCAATAATCTTTTGATGCAATGCCAGATTTAAAATCTACTGCAGCAGGACATACCTATATTTTTAACATAACCTCTAATATAGTATTAGCTTAATAAAAACAAAGGACTTATTTTTGTAATAAAATGCATCATAACTTATGACCAATCCAAAGTGTTTTGCTAACTCAGAAAATGACACTGGTCATAGAGTAAATATGAATATTTGAAATATGCTGCATATTTCTTCATTCTAGCCTACTGAAAAAGTTTGAATGAAATGTAAAGAACAAGTAAAAAAAATGTAAATCACTATTTAGCAATGCTTTTGTAGTTAAAAACAGATTCTGTAATTAATTTGGTTAATTGTAATTAATTTGGTTAATTGTATTTGGTTAATTGTAATTAATTTGGTTAATTGTAATTAATTTGGTTAATTGTATTTGGTTAATTGTAATTAATTTGGTTAATTGTATTTGGTTAATTGTAATTAATTTGGTTAATTGTAATTAATTTGGTTAATTGTAATTAATTTGGTTAATTGTAATTAATTTGGTTAATTGTATTTGGTTAATTGTAATTAATTTGGTTAATTGTAATTAATTTGGTTAATTGTAATTAATTTGGTTAATTGTATTTGGTTAATTGTAATTAATTTGGTTAATTGTAATTAATTTGGTTAATTGTAATTAATTTGGTTAATTGTATTTGGTTAATTGTAATTAATTTGGTTAATTGTAATTAATTTGGTTAATTGTAATTAATTTGGTTAATTGTAATTAATTTGGTTAATTGTATTTGGTTAATTGTAATTAATTTGGTTGTTAATCTTCTATTGCTGTGCATTTCTTATTTTCTTATCATTTTGAATTTGGTTCTTAGTCCAACTTAGTCATTATGATTATGAATCAACCGAAATCTAATTGCATGAAAAGTTGAATGAGCTAGCATTGCTTGGTGTAGTATGGGTCATAGAGTATACAGCTAGACCTTACTTCAGATGTGCACTTATAAAAAAATACTTATTCTATTTGGTCATTGATGCTTCAGAGATAAACTATTTAAAAATCAACCAGTAAATTATTGTATAATTTAATCATTTACTAATGTTATGATAGGCTATACATTGTGGCTAGTACAAGTGCTGGAAGAAGAACCAAGGAAAATCCTGGAAAGAGCCTCAAACCCATGGAAAGCAATCTCTCACATATCTACATTCACCAAGCATGAAACTCAAAAGCAAATTGAGCGAGTTAAGACCCATGTCATCAACCAAGGCATTCTTCCTAATAGATAAAAGGATACAGATTCATGGGAGGTTTACAAATCCAATGCTGACCCCACACTAGACTGCACTGAAGGATTCACTTACAATGGTCTCGATATCAATTCTATTTTAAAGCAAAAGTTGGGCTACTTGTAAGCTGACTAAAACAACCAGGATTTTCATTTGTTCATGCTACAGAATAACCTGTCTTGAAAGACCACTGCTATGCGAGACCACTTGTCTTGAAAGACCACTGCTATGTGAGACCATGTTCTCAAAGCACAAATTTATTGATTATATAGCATTATGACCTGGTATGAGAGACCACCTGTCTTGAAAGCCCATACTTTTCTGGCAAAGGAGGTGGTCTTTCAAGACAGGTTCTACCTACTGTAGATAGATATAGGAACTATGACATGGGCCACTAATGTGGTATTTTTTTATGAAGTAACACTTTAAATACTCTGCATATACAAAACCTTTTTATATCAAAAGCTCTCGCAAGAATATTCTGCAGCATCTCAAATGATGTTATCTGGGGATCCAGTGAAAACTTTTTGTGGTCTGGTTGCATCAAGCCATCAAACTTCTAGAAAAGAAATGAAATTCTTCTTAAATAGGTCATAAATGTTGAATAAAAGTGAAAGGATGAAATCAATTCAAAATATTAATTTTCAGAATAATATATAATGGGCACTGCTTACTTAATTCTAAATATAATTAACAATGTTTCTCAGTTTGTTCTTGATTAAAGATTGAAAACAGTCAATAATTATTCCTGGGAGTCTTGATGGTTTATCTTCATTTCAATGCCACCATTTATAATCAACCTACCATTATCCAATGTATATGTGTTTATATCACCCCTTTGTAACTGTAAAAAATAAGCTAAGAGTTGCCCCAAAATTATCTAAATGATTATCTCATCGAAATTTTCACTCAGCACCTCATATCTCAAGATATATATATATATATATCAATGAAATACAGTTGGATCAGAAATGTAGTTTGTGGGAGGAAGGACTAACTTCAATGATGGAATACTTACTCTATAAACTATATAATGAAAATTCATCATCCGATAAGGGTAAAACAGAACATCCTAGAACATCAATTCACAGATAACTTGCCTATGTACACTGTCCTTTTTTCCCCTGGAAGCTTACTAAACAAGTATGACATCAATGATACATAAGATAAGGGTGTCATGACTAGGTCTTAAGCTATCCAATAGGAAGAAGCAAAATCAATAAGTTTAGTAAATTTGACAGAATTGAATCACTCGCAATATTACCAAAGACTAGAACATCCAGATGTATAACAATGAAGCAATACAGAATGTCGTTCCGTGACTTCTTGGGGTGATACTGATTCATATATATACTGATTCTTTTGCTGTGCCGATACACATCGATACAAGTGGTTGAAAATCAATACAAAAGGATACTTACCCCGGTACCATATGTCAATTATTTGAATCCTCAGAAGCTGTCAATAATTACTAGTCACTTGCCTTGTTATTCTTTAAATTGATAATTTATCTGACAGCTGTTGCAGGTACAGGCATTTATTTTTGTTAGGTACAATGAACTCTACAAATTAACACCAAACGATGTTTGTTAGTTACATTACACCCCACCCACACACACTGCTGATTCCATGGTAAATATTTTATCTCAACAGCTTGTTTGGCATAAAGTTATTTTTCTTAACAATTAGGATAAGCAAATATAAAATAAAGTTTGAATCTAATAAATACATATCTTGTTTATAATTGGCAAATATTTCTTTTGTTTTTTGACAGCAATACAAGCCTCACTATAATTGAATTTTTGGCATAATTAAAAATTTTTTTAAAGCATTAATTCTGAGACATCTTTATTGTATTTGTATTACACTGATCAATTAGTAGAAAAAATGTTGGTGTCCCGAGCCTTGTAATACACAAAACAACTGCTATAATTTTGTGTCTCAACTTGTAATACACAAAACAACTGCTATAATTTTGTGTCTCAACTTGTAATACACAAAACTGCTATAATTTTGTGTCCCAACTTGTAATACACAAAACAACTGCTATAATTTTGTGTCCCAACATTTATAGGTCATAAAATATTTACTTATTAGGATTGTTAATTGAAAATAATTGTTTTCCAAGATAACAGCACACTATCTAGTGAAGATATTTGTAAAATCATAAAACTTATCTTGGAAAACAATTATTTTCAATTTAATAACATGAATTTCTTACAAATAATGGGTACGGCAATGAGCAGTCCTATGGCTCCTTTCTTTATATGCTTCCCTTTTCATGGATAAATTAGAAAAAGTTTTTCTTCAAAACAATAAGTTTAATCCATCTGTTTGGTTCAGATTTTTATATGATATATTTGTGATCTCGAACCATTCAAATGAAGAACTGGGGAAATTTTTTGATCGCCTAAATCATTTTCAACCGATGATTAAATTTACTTATACTGCATCTAGTACACAGGTTTCATTTTTTGATGTAAATGTAATAAAAAAAAAGTGATAACACTATTTCTACAAATATTCATATCATGGAAACTAATATCCACCAATATGTGGAATAATCTTCATGTCATCCCACGTCATGTAAAAAAGTTATACCATATAGCCAGGCCAAAAGATACAGACGTATTATTTCAGATGATTATCAATTACAAAATTCTTTGAATAAATTACCAACTTATTTCCAAAATAGAAATCATCCTAAATATATAATTGATTCTGCGCTGAACAAAGCCCGAAATCTTACTCAAGATGAGGCTTTAAAAATAGCAGAATGTAAAATAGAGAGAGATGTAATTCCTTTCACAATACAATATAATCCTTCATTGCCCAATATAGGTCCTATAATTAATAAATATCTCCTAACATTTATCCAATAAACTAGCATTAAATCACTTTACAAATCTAAATCTATTCTCACTTTTAGAAACCCAAGAACTTGCAAGATTTTTTAATTAGATCTAAACAGACAGAAGAAAAAAAAAAGAAATACACTTTTCTTTTTCAGCTGGTGCTCTCAATGTGCAAACATAAGAGAAAGTACTTCTTTCAGTAGTGCTAATACAAAAGAGGTATTTTCTCTATGTGTTAACACAAACTGCATATCAAATGATGTGATTTATTTAATAACCTGTAAAAAATGTAGCATGCAATATGTTGGACAAACACTTCAACAAGTTTCTAAGAGAATGAATAATCACTGCTTTGTTATAAGAAAGTATAGAGATCCTATGTTTTCCTCTAATATTTCAACACATTTTAACACAAATAATCACTCTTTACTCGATTTTTCTTTCATGCCAATAGATATTGTACATGGTGGCATGAACAGACTCATATAAGAAACTTACTGGATTCATAAGTTTGATACTTTGTATCCTAATGGACTTAATGCCAGTGCATTATATAAAATTGTATAATTTAAATTGATATATTGTATATCCTTCATAGCAATATGTATAACTGTTTGTTTCTAGTTTATTTTATTAATTTATTAAAACTAGGAGTTCTGGACAACTATTTTGGGAAAAAAAGGTGTCCCACCAACAAAAGTTGTAGTCCCCTACCAGAAGCAAATTGGGCATACCTGAAATGGCTATATTCTAGATAAGTAGAAACAGTTGTTGCCATAGTTTAATTTTCTAACTTCTTAAAAGCACATACATGTAACCCTTTGTTTGTCCATTAGAGTGAGAGTGAATTAGGCCAAGGAAAGGTATATTTCCAAGCACTAAGTTAGGCATCACACATAATGTTCCACATGAAAATGCCAGTTCTAGCAACTTTTAGCACTCTGTAAATTTCATTACACTCTTTGTAAATTTGCCGTTTAACCCCAAATACATGCACGATTTGGTAAATAGCATTTTGTCTAACTCTCAACATGTCTTGATTTTGAGGTCACATGCACTAAGTTGCCTACACTTGGAAACGAACACAATAATCCAAGCTAAAGTTGTGCATTTTAAGTCAATAGGTCATTCTGCCTCTGAAATCAGTCAATGTAAATATAAACACATTTTCTCACCACTCTACAGCTAGTCAAGTCTTTGAAATTGCCGCCATGCTTTTGGGTCCTGTTCTTCAGATGTACTCTTACAATGAAATGTACATCTGGTGGTCTTTCAGCCACTCAATTTTCTGATTGTAAATATCAGCGCAGCTAAAATGATCAACTGATCAACATATTTTCCCACTCAACAGGTGGTTGAAGTAGGACTAGCAAGGCCTTGATTTTGCCATTCAGCAAATCGGTGTGTATGGAGGACAACTGTATAAGTGATTTTTTGTGTCCCAGGTAAATAAATGTGCATCCAAATACACATGATTAAGCATTTCCCAAACCTCTGCATACATTAATTTCATATTTTTATTATCTACTTGACCTGAGCAATAACACTGAGGTCAATCATCCTCTAGACATTGAATGCACCACCACTACCACAACATCCTTACTAGAGGAGGAAGTTTCTTGAACTGAAGCTGGTTCCTTCCATTTATGATTAAGATGACCCAACCATTGCCCATAATGCTTGACCAAACCTCTGAAACAAGAGTATAGAAGGACACACCAAAGAGGGAGCAGGTTTTAGCTGTCCCCTCCCTTCCTTAGGAAAGAAAGAAGGGCTCACACACCTCCTTCCTTGTCCTGATTGGCAACCATTGATAGGGTTAGATTGCCAAGGACAGAGTCTGAACCAGGACTGCTGGTTTTGAACTAGGGCTGCACTAATGGTCCATGGGGGTGGTCAGGGTGACTCCAAGGAATGGAAGGTCTAAATGGAACAGGAGAAGATGCAAGAGAATGGTTTCTGAGGTCTTGTGAAGTAAGAGACAATACTACTTTTGAAGACAGTACTACCTCTAAGGGGCAGTCTCATAGGGTTCTTGATGTGCTCCAGTAAGACCATGGAAATCAAAAGCTGCAGCATCTCTGTGGAGATGGAGAAGCTCTACTGATAAAGCTATGGTCATCAACAAGGTATGTTAAGATGTCTATGCTACTTTCCCAGCATGGACTAAGAGAAACCAGTAACAGTGACCTCCTTCAGTCTAATTTGTACTGCTGAAGCAGGTTGCTGAAAAAAGACTGTTGTGTAACTATGGTCACCAGTGCCCTAGCAATTGCCTCTAAATTCTCCAGTGTCTTGACTGGGAGGCAAAGAAACAAACCTTGACGCAAACTGAACAATTCTTATCAAAATCATCCCTTCCTGTAAAAACACCTCTTCAAAAAGAAGCAAACCAAAACTATAAATTGCTTAATTTGTCAACACTACTGCATTGTATTACTTAATTGTTATTTCAGTGTGTAATATTTTTATCAATTAGAATATTGAGTGTATGTCAGTAGATATGCAAAATTATGATCAGTGAGGAAAAAGTGAATAGGAGAAAGAATTCAGCAGATAAAAGATTTTTTATAGTGCAGATATGACATGTAGATAAATTTAGTAAACACATGTAATAAAACAATTTTATATTTTTATCCATCACAGTTTATGTTATTTCTTTTGAGACATCTATTAACAGCATCACACCATAAATATTTCAATTAATTTATTCCTTTTAGATGCACACAGCAAATTGTGAAACCTTTCATAGCTCAGATTATTACAATTACAGTATCAAGGAGAAAAAGTCGTACATAAAATCAATTTGTTCATTGCCATTACGACTCTGCTTTTAAATGATACTCGGATCGCATTGGGTTTGTGTTAGTTACGGGAGATGAATTATTAGAAAATTTGAAAAAAGTGTAAGATTAACAGATCTTTTATCATAACTAGCCAAAGGCACAAAAAGTAACCAGGCTTCATCAGCACCATATAATGGTTGATGCTATCTATTGTTGACACGGTCTACAGATAAGATCTATACTAAGGGTGACAACTCGTTAACTCCAATGGATGTCACTAGGCTGAAGCAGTGATATATAGAACCAATTCAAAAAGGTGTGGATATGTTAACATATCTGAGCCATGTCTAGGGAAAATTCCAAAGGATGTCTATAAATTAAATTAAATCTGTGGTTTCTTTAGTCCTGGTCATTGAGATGTTAAACATAACAAATTGCATGATAAGTAATATATTTGTGATCAGAACTATCCTACTGGTTAGCTCTTCTACACTGGTGCATTCTCTCTGAATACTATTCAGTCAGTGGTGTACTAAGGATAAATGGTGCCCTGGGGCAACAATTATGGCACTACCATTGTACCAATGCTTTTCATTCTGTTTTGGTGCCCCATTACCTCTGGTGCCTGGGGCAACTGTCCCATCTGTACCCCACCATCCATTAGTACACTAATGTGTTCAGCGATATCAAATGATTGCTGATTTGTATAGGCGAAGAATACTTTTCTGAAATTGTGAAATAGCAGTGATGATCAAAAAGATCAATACTAGACAGAATGAGAACCATGTCATTGGATGGTATGGCTCAATGACCATGACATATTATTTTTAAATTCGCTTTTAAAATGAAATTGAATTTTGATAAAACTGCACAAGGCGAACATGTTTTCATGAGTGAAATAATAATTTACAGATATTATAGTTATTCAATGAACATGCACTGTATTGCATCACTGAAAACTTAAGATTTATTCCTCAATTTACTCCTACCATACAGTTTAGTATTACATAAAATGCATCCCCTGATATTGGTGTTCTTTAGGATGTGATCTTACCGCCTAAATAATGGTGTTGTGTAGCATGTTCTGAGGTCAACTAACAGGAACGAGAATCAACTTTTCAGAAATATTGCACAAACTTGGCAGCCCCTACTGACTTTTCTATAAACTAGGCTCAAATTGCTTTAGTCTGACTTGGCTTACTCTGATGTCCTTTTTCTAATAAATTCAAATTTTGACAGAAGCACACAAAAATGTAATTTTAAGTTCCACTTACCTACAATTCAGTCCAGACCACAATAGGACTTTAGCTTTCGAAAATCATCGATATGGGCTGCCAAATGTCATGTTCCTGAAAATTTTACTTCTCATTCTGATGTTAGCTGACATCAGGCCATGCTACACAATGCCATTATTTTGGCATTAAGATGGCCACCTAACAAAACAATATCAGGTGAGGTATCTTACATTGTAGGAATAATTCCAACCCATGGTTCTGTAAAATGTCAAGTAATTTTGAAAGATGATGGGCCAGTCAGCCTGGTTGAACCACCCCCCCCCCAAAAAAAAAAAAAAAAATCTGCACTGCTTTAGTGTTGGTGAAAAAGTATTGTCAATAGTACATGATAAAATTCTGACATTATATTTTCTTTAATGCATTAACTATGAAAGGTACACTATAGGAAATTGCCAACACCTGATGACAAAATACTGAAAGAAAATAAAGCTTTCATACAACTAATAAAGATAATAAAACAACTTCTGAAAACAGAAACATATATTATAATAGATGACATTCTAAAGAAATCTAAACAGTGAAAACTATCGATCAGTTTATAAACCTTGACGTGGACCCGTATCACTTCGCGGCTATCCAGCCCGAAATAACCCGCCATTATTCAGGATCAGGTAGTCTGTATTACATGATTCACAAGTTTTGTCAACACGGAATAAGCCAGGTGTATACCCGGTTTATTGTCTGGTTTTCCTGCAGCTGATGAGTTCACGTCATCTAAATTTATATTCCGCACTAAGGGCAAAGGTTATACATGTACCGGAAAAAGAACTGCACCAATATTCATATAAGAAAAGAACACTATCAATGTAACGGATGTTTAATAATTGTCGCCATATTACTGGTGTGTGTGTGTGTGTGTGTGTGTGTGCGTGTGTGTGTGTGTGTGTGTGTGTGTGTGTTGAATTTTAACAAAGCTTTAAAACAATTGCAGTGGTATCGCTACTATTTCTGCAGTATGACAGTTTATAGTGCATTCCTACAATAAAGACATAGCTCCTGTTAATTTATGCTTTAGCAGCAGAGAGGGTGAACATACCTTTGTGCTAGAACATTGTGTTTGAAAAATAAAGCTTCCAACAAAAATGAAACATACAAAGTAAATTACGCCAAAAAGAAGCCTCTAACCACAGGGGCTCTTTACAAAGCAAATTAGAAGTATTTGTTCATGAACCAGGGTCTAACCTGTAACAATATAACACAACCCTTGCTATCCAACTTTGATGCAATACATATATTGTTTTCCTTTACTAAAATAAATGTGGTTTAGGTGTTATATTTTTACAGGTTAGATCCTGATTCATTTAAGGATACTCCTAATTTGCTTTGTAACGAGCACCTGTGGTCTAACTAACTGAGTTTCTCTAATTGGGTTGGCTTATTTTGTTACTTTATCTTGTGTCTTTTGATTTTTAAATTTGTATGCTCTGTTTACCAGCGGACGTTTCACTGAGGTCGTGTTCACTCTCTCTGCTGCTGTAATTAGATCATTATTATATCAATAATGGTAGCTGAATCTTACATAGCTTGATTAGCTCGAGAAATATTCGAATCAATTAAGAAATTTTGATCAGTCCATGATTCTGTCAGACAAAAATTACAAGAACAGCAGGAATATCAGGTTGATCATGCAGAAAGTTCTTAACAATTATTCAAACCTGTTCTGAAAAAAAAACATCAAGACTTTTACATGAAGATGATTTTTAAAATTTGTCTTAATAGCGGTGGTTTTAGTACGAATTATCAAGATTTTGTTAAGTTCTCTGCAAAAGTAGATAAACTAAAATCAAAACAGGCGGATATTGACTATCAAAAATTTCACTGTAGATGACAGTACTGACTCCAAGGATTGCGGAAGAACAAAAAATACTCGCTTTTATGGATCAAGGCGATAAAACAATGTTATCAATGTTAACAGTAACTACAGAAAGTGTTCAAAGTAATGTTGTGGGTTTGTTTACATGACATATTTCATCACAACAAAGTTTTCTGAGCCACGACATATTTTCATTGCTTTTCAGAATATTAATGGACTAAATTGTCAAACACATAGTCATATGGTACCTGATAAATTTAAAGTTTCTGAAGCTTCGTATAGGATAATGGTGAAAATGAACCATCCGAGGATATTTTACTTAATTTTGATTAAATTCATGTAGCACGTGCATATGTTTGATGACTTTTTTCGGTACGTGATCAAAATAGAGACACTTGTTTATAAATATCTACAGTTAGATTGTACAAATATGTATCCGATTTATTATTTTTCATTAGAATATCTTGATTTAACACAAAAAAAACTGCCGTTGATTTTTGCACTTCTGAGCTCGCATAAATGCTGGCGTTGATTATAGAACAATTATTGTTATGCTTAGTGACAAAACAATGTTACTTGAAGGTGCTTGTGGAAGAATGACAGTCGTTGATGTTCCAGTTGAGAACATGTAATTAAATCGTTCATCATATTATGTCATATAGTAACGTTAAGGTCACATCGACTCTTGGTCAGGTAACACAATTACAATCAAAGCTTGCAAGTAAATGCGGAACAAAAGAAAAACACATTAAAAGAAAGTTCTAGTAGTGGTTCAAACGAAAAACACCTGCAACTGGTTAATGATAGGTTCTACAACTCACTCCTTTTAACAAAGCCTGCGTGAATAAATTCTGCGGATATCATTTGCATGGACTGCGTAATGAAAGTCTAGGACCAAAACCGTCTTTGAAAGGTAGTGTTGGGGTTAGGAGAGAAACACAGTTGTGTGTGCGATGTGGTGGTAAGAAAAAAGACAGAGCTAAAAAGATATTACGATAAAAAAGTAACATAGATAATGACATAGTCATAAGAAAGGTGAACGATTATCTAGCTAGATTTTTAAAAATAATGAAAGAAACATTATCACTCTCATCAATTTATTTACGAGTGTTTTTTGGTGGTACTCGAATATGGTCTTGTGGTAATAATGTTTCTAATGTGAGAGCTACTACACAGTCAGAATAACAAATTTGGTGGTACTGGGAAATACGACAAAATTCCCAGGGTTCTTAAATTTATAAATACAGAGACTGGTGAAGAAATAATACTACAATCCATGACTGCAGCTGGCCAATATTTTGATATTTGTACACCTGGGGTTTTCGAAGAAATATAACAAATATAATATTATATTTCGTTATTGTTGAAGGAATTTATCTGCGGTAGTTGCTACTAATATTACAATTATCATTTATTTAATTTTTATTTTTATTTTCTACGTCTCAAGTTTGTATCGTTGGTCTAACAAATTTCAGTATTATTGAAGGGAGATTACTCTTTTAAGGATACGTTGAGCGAGTTGAGTTACCTCTCTGTGTTTTATTCGTTTATAATCGAACTACATTTTTGTGGTTGTTTTTCCCCCATCATGTTGCTGAATATAACCTAATACTTATTTCAAACGAAGTTATCTTACTGAGTATATTATAACACAATGGGAAACATAGATCATTGTAAGACAGGGAAATTCTTCGTCAATAATAGTCATTGGATCAAGTTTAAAAAAAAAAAAAATCCTTGGAAAGGGAAATAGCTCTATCATGACTGTGTTTAGAAAGCTTACCCACTAGTTTCACTTTTATGAATCTATCATGTTTCTTATGTCATAGAGAATTTACCAACGATAATAATTAATAAAATACAACTTTAATTAAACCACGCAAAATTCCATTAATTGCTCAAACTTCATTAGACAAGCACACTTTTCCACCATATCACTTGTGGTAGACGATGTCTTGCGATCTGTATGGGTTGATATTTTTTTTTTTTTTTTTTTTTTTGGGGTGGGGGGATTGCTTGTCTGTTGAACGTTGAGAAGGTCCCGTATATGTATTGTGCAGTCTATATGATAAGATAGAATTAAGTTTTTGTAATGTGAATAGAATTAGGATTATATATGTATCATCTGAACTTTGCTAGAATGTCGTTGGACAATCTAGGAGTGCACATGGGGTTGTTTTGTGTAAATATTTTGTATCATCCTCTGAACTGTGATAGAATCTCGTTTGGCAATCTATGTGTGCATATGGGGGAAGTGTTGTGTACACATTTTTTTAAAAATTTATAATGAATTCCGAAAATATTAATATTTTGTATTCTGCAATTAAAACATTAAAATATGAAGGTGTAAAAAAAATGTGATCAACTAAATCCAGAAAGAATTTATTTGTAATTTTGAATCATTGCAACATCAAAAAATTTAAGATAAATATACACAACCAGCAGAATATAGATTCATAAAGCTCATTCAACAGAGTATGTTCCAGTCGTTGTGTACAGTTCCTACTATTTACCCTATCAAATTATAAAATCTGACTGATTTGCATTATGTTCGTACTATTTACCCTATCAAATTATAAAATCTGACTTATTTGTATTATGTTCATACTATTTACCCTATCAAATGATAAAATCTGACTGATTTGTATTATGTTCGTACTATATACCCTCTCAAATTATAAAATCAGTGAGGAATAATATAATAATATTTATTCTATTAATAATATATTTATTGATAATATTTATTTTGATAATATTTTTTTTGTATTACACTTGATAATATTTATTATGCCCTTTTTTCTTTTTCAGTAGGATTTTCATATTTTTAGTACTATTTACCCTATTAAATTATAAAATCCGTAAAGAATAATATACTATTTATTCTGATAAGAATATTGTTATGTAATTTTCCTTTTTCAGTACGATTTTCATTATTTTAGTACTATTTACCCTATTAAATTATAAAATCTGTAAAGAATAATATACTATTTATTCTGATAAGAATATTGTTATGTAATCTTCTGTTTTCAGATTTTCGTTATTTTAAGTACTTTATACCTAAACAACTTATAAAATCTGAATGATTTATTATTGTACTGACATTTAACTGGCATAACTTAAGTAAAACCATCTGGGGTAATTTTACTGCTTGTGATTGTCGTTCTATTAATCGTGCTCGTCTTTCTTCTATTGCCGGAAATCCTTTAAGGGCAAAATCACCAATCGCGCCATGAATCTTTTCAAAAGATTTAATTAATAATTGTATTGCAATCGATATTGCTTTTGCTGCTATCTCGCAAAAAAAAAAAAACATTCGAACAACATCATCGAGTCCATCTCCATAAATCGCTTTGTATATTGGCAAACGTTAATTTACAACCCTGACCCTGATCGGTCCACGTACAGCATGTGCTATTCATTGACTAATCGTGGCGATCTTAATCGCGATAACAATCATCAGTAAAGACATCGATGACATATAAAAAAATTAATATCCATGATGCCGCCGGTAAATAATATTTGGCAAATATCAGATAATTCATTAATAATTTCTGGCGATTTATTTACAAACGTTTTCCTACAATTAGGATTTCTTCTTGATTCAAGTTAGAAGAAACATGGTTAGGACAAGCGACAAGACAACTTCCCATTGATTGTGGCAGGAGACCGCTTCCATTAGTGCCGGTATCAGGTGAATCGTATAAATAAATAAAAAATCAGCATATATTTTAATAGATCCTTATTGTTTTCTTTCATCACGGAGAAATTTAGAATAATCACTGTCTGATGTAAAAGGTTCATCATTGTGTACATAATATAAATCTTTAATCCAATCATCTTCACTTTCCAGGAGTCAACAAATTTAGGTTTTAAATGTTTTGATATTTAATTATATCCATTTGCAGCAATCACTACTGCATCATTTTAATCTTTGTTGATATATTCAATACCTCTCCTTGAAAATGTATTCTTAAGATTAATTAATTCTAGAGATTATAAAGAACGTTGTGGCCGAGAAATTTGTGAAAGAGATCGTGGTTTCTCCTGTTGCGGTGAAGGAGGTTCGTATGAAGGCTCTTGCTTAATAGGTTTTGGTTGAAAAGATTTTAATTTTGGTTGTTTTAGTAGTTTTCTTTCTTCTTTCTCTAACATTACACAAAGCCAGTTGATAGTTAATGTTGACTCCAATTTACTGCGCAGATTTAAAACTTCCGTTGTGGGTTGTTTTCAATCTTTTCATTTAATACGATATTTATTCATCACACCTTTTGAAGACCCGACGTATCTTGCAATCGTCTCATTTGCATATAAATAACAGTATTGGTTAACTCAACACCATTTTTCTTATTAAATATCATCATCAGTTTTATGTACAGCTAACTATAATAAAAATGAATCGGACTTATCATTACGAACACTTTGGAAGTCGGACAGTTGCGAGCTATATATCCTTTGCAAGGTGACTGATATAAATAAAACTTTCAAATGCAAGACATATATAAGTGGTCAGCGTACATTCTATATTTCCTTCTGACAATTCAAACAAATGATCATTATTTGGATACACAGACATTAGGCGAACGTAAAACAACATATGCAATTACAACGGGTGCAGAAATTTATGTCAGACAAGAGCATACATTTTGAATGCAATTTGAAAGGTTTTGCAAAAACATCGAATTTTTGTTTTTCACGTAAAACCTCAGTTTTTTTCGAATTATCTATTCAACATTACATGTTTTCCTTGCTCTAACTTATGTACACTGCAAACCCCACGAATCCGACCTGTGTCCAGTTAAAACAGAATGCATTTCTCAACACGTTTGCTCTCTCTCTCTCTCTCTCTCTCTCTCTCTCTCTCTCTCTCTCTATATATATATATATATATATATATATATATATATATATATATATATATATATATATATATATATATAATCTTAAAATTGCTTACACACCTGTCAAGCCCTCGGTTTAACTACTCATATTTATTCATGTTGAAACGTGGTTGTTCCGCAGGCTAGATGTTAATTGCAAAATAACGGAACCGGTGCGCGATGACATTAAAATATTCTGACTGATACGTACTGGAAAACATCATCTCTGGACTAATAATTTTAATAAGGGCCTACTGAAACAATCCGTGTCACCACAACATGGTCACTCGCAAACTAAATGACATTTTTCAGGTCAATCGATCACATAAATATACACAAACTCTTACCGATTAAATGGGGTTGTTTTGAATGACACAGCCAGTCTTTAGTAAGAGCACGTTTGACCTCCCTATATGATATAAGTTTTAACACATAGACTAGTTAAAGTCGGTTTTGCTTTCCAATTTGTCTTTAAATACGAAACTAGTTTCCATAAAACGGATAGATCATACACGTATCTTATTTCAATCCTTTCAAACAAGAGACCGATCACCAACCATGCTGAAATTCATTTGTCACATGACTAATAATACAGAGTTGTTATTTTGTTTTGGGCTTTTTGTTGCATTAAAACTGCATACAAGGTGGAGTAAAGCAAAGTATATGTCTCTGACCATACGTAAAAACATTATTTTGAATCAGGTTTAATATATGTTTATGTAATGGTACCATTAAATGTTATCTTTTTAGATTGATGAATGAGATATCTTTTCATATTTGACTAATAACTTCGTTTATTTTAATGTGTACACAACTGAATAGCATAAAATGCAATCGTAACACCAATGCAAATGTATAAAACAGCTTTGAAAAAGACGGAAAATGTACATTTTTAAATCTTCGTCCGAAGAATATATGAAATGGAGTTAGACGTTAAAGGTGCACAATTTAATTGGTTGAATGAAAGGTTTACCTAACTCGTTACGGTTTATTATGAAGCAAAAATATATCAGGCAACTAACCTTAAAAAAATGAAATGATTACGAAAATTGACACGTAATGCTCTTTTGATTTCACGGACCTCTATGGCCTCAATGTGACCGAATTAATGCTTACGTTTCGACACGCCCGTCATTGTCTCATCGTGCTTGCATTACAGGGAACAATGCAGCTTCATCCTGGCTTATTGTATAGGCCGTGAATATCGTTTTAAAGCCGGAACAAATAAACCGGAACATAATCTACATAATTACTCTAGGTTGCTGTCCGCTCGTTTCACATTGTTGACATGATTTTCAAAGCAAAAGCTCATCAGCCACAGTGTATACTTCATTCTTAGAAGCCTGCACTTTACAACATTAGAAAATACATATAATATTTATTTTAGAAAAACACATAACGATATGATTACAAAACATAGATTGATAAATCATGGGCACGTTGTATTAAATAGGTGGATTATGATAGAACGATCTCACCTCCACAATGTCATCATTTTAGTTGAAATGATAGGGAATTGAGACAAAAACATTTTCGGAAAATATTACTGTGACATATGAAAAGACTGTTACCACAACAATACATCAACACAATCGAGGTCACATGTATGTTAGCATATTCGATACAACATGCACATCAATACATTCAAAGTAAAACCTGATCGAGATATCACTGGAATTTTGTTGAAACTTTATACATTTGAACCTGTGATACAAAATTTAGGAGTATTACGGGTTTCGTTCGCATTACTAAAGTTCTTCTAAATTTAATGTTTAGCTTGTTGTTTTGGGTATAGTTGTCTTTAGAATCTTTAGGCATGTTTTTAATAATTTACATGTCAATATCAAGCAACCATTTTTAACTTGCATTAAATATGGCTTGTGAACTTTCAATCAAATGTCTCCTGCCTACATGCATGAAAAGAATCAGAAAACAAAAAGTGCTACCCAGTACTCATTTTGTGTTGATACTTACAGACAACAACATGTCTACAACTAGGACTTTCAATCTTCTAGTATTATTTTATAAAAGAGAGAAACATCAAATAAATCAGACAGGAAGATTTGACATCATTATACCAAGCGATTACCATAATGAAAAATGTAACCGTTGAATAATAAATAATGTTAATGAATTTTTTTAGGTATAAAAATAATTTGTTTAATATCACATCGATTACATTTACTTATTCGAACTTTTAATAATTCATAGGAATACATTGATGCAGATCGTGCTATTTGACTTCGCTGGACTCAATAGCGCCAGCGAGTCAGAATCTGATCCAACAGAAATCACACAAAGACATTTAACGGGCAACACTGAGTCGAAAAAATGTCTTTATCTGGGTGCATAACAACAGATAGACTGACTCTTCAAAAGCAATGTGAAAACATAGACTTGGTGTTGTCTCCATTCTGATTGATTTGTCTGCTGGGGTTATATAGATACCAGAGTTTTATAAACGGGGGGGGGGGGGGGGGGGGGGCGGATGAGTATTACTTTAAAACAAAGTCAGTACAATTTTTTTTAATACTCCGCGTGTGTTGCAGTCGTCTAATTCACATACCAATATTAGTAATTAGTTAAATCAACACCTTATTTTCTTATTAAATTTCATGAACCTATATTAGTTAAAATGACCTATATTACCAAATGTAATAATCAGACTTCTCATCATAAGAAACAATTTGGAAGCCAGACAATTGCGAACAACACATCATCTGCAGGGAAACTGATATCATTAAAACTTACAAAGACTAGTCAGATATGAATTGCTAGCAAACGTTTTATATTTCATCTTTTACAATGTTAAGTCCATTAAAATTTTATATGGAAAAGCCTAGACGTTAACCTTTTACAAAATCTTTTCTTCAATGTAATTCTGACAAATTCTTCAAAACCTCTTATATACTGAATAAATATCTAAGTTCGCTATATACCTCAAACTTGAGTGTTCGCTATATACCTCAAACTTGAGTGTTCGTGGAATCATTCATCATCATTGGCGCCTGAGACTCGGGAGACTATGCGGATAGCGCCCTTGGGGTGTCGTCTGTCTCTGGGTTGTTGGCATCGTCTGTTGTGGCTGTGGAGACCTATGCGCGAGTGGCAGTCCCTCTTGCAATTTGTGCAGACATGTTGGGAAGCCCGAGTTGCTGTGGTTGCTGTCACGTGGCCCTTTCTGGCACGTTTCTCTGTTGCCAACTGGCCTCTCCTCGTATCAGCGACTGATATGCCTTTACTTACTATCAGTCTCCAGGTGCCTCGGTCCTCGGCCAGCATTTCCCAGCCATCAGGTGCGATGTCACATGCCTTCAGGTCCCTCTTGCATGCATCCTTGAAACGGAGTGAGGGGCGGCCGACTCTTCTTGTGCCAGTGACCAGCTGTCCATATAGGATGTCCTTTGGCAGCCTCCCATCCTCCATGCGTCGGACGTGTCCCAGCCATCGAAGGTGACGTTTGCTCAGCAGGGAGAACATGCTGTGGGTGTGTGCACGCTGCAGGATTTCACTGTTTGGGACACGGTCTTGCCAGATGATTTTCAAGATGCGTTTAAGGCACCGTATATGGAAGGAGTTGAGCCGGCGCTCTTGCCTCATTGTAGGTACTCCAGGTCTCACTTCCATATAGAAGAGTGCTGAGAATGCAGGCTTGGTAAACTTTGACTTTGGTTTGCATTGTCAGCGCGTTGTTTTTCCACAACCTCTTGGTCAGTCGTGACATGATGGTGTTTGCCTTTCCAAGCCTTCTGTCCAGCTCCTTTTCGAGCGAGAGAGTGTTGCTGATGGTTGACCCCATGTAGGTAAAGTTGTTGACTGCTTCCAAGGTGACACCGTTGATTTTGATTGTTGGGGCAATGGTGGCATCTTGCACGCTGACCTTTGCTTTTTCCAGGCTGATGGTGAGTCCAAACTGCATGCAGGCATCAGCAAAACAATCTCTCAGTCTCTGAAGGGCTTCCTCAGTGTGTGCCACAAGAGCCGCATCATCTGCAAAAAGCATCTCCCTGATGAGCGCAGTCGTGCCAGGTTGAACAGCCTCCCATCGGACCTGGTGTGTATAAATATGCCATCAGTGGACGAGTCAAAGGCGTTGGACAGAAGCAAGGAGAAGAAGATCCCGAATAGGGTTGGTGCCAGAACGCAGCCCTGCTTCACACCGCTGTTAACTGGGAAGGAGGTTGAGGAAGTTCCATCATACAGGACTGTTCCCTTCATATCTGCATGGAAAGAGAGTATCATGTTGCGGAGTTTTGAAGGGCAACCGATCTTACTGAGAACTTCAAAAAGGCCCTTCCTGCTGACGAAGTCAAAGGCCTTGGTGATGTCGATGAACATCATGTAGAGTGGTTGACCTTGCTCTCTGCTCTTCTCTTGGAGTTGTTGTAAAGAGAAGATCATGTCTGTTGTCGACCTGCCTGCTTTGAAACCACATTGGGATTCTGGGTACACACGGTCTGCCAGCAACTTTAGTATGATGCGGGCATACACTTTACCAACGATGCTCAGAAGCGAGATCCCTCTAATTATTGCAGTCACTGCGGTCGCCCTTGTTTTTCTAAAGGGTCACAATTTGTGGCATCACGCATGTCTTGGGGGACTGCTCCTTCCTCCCAGCAGAGGCAAAGTAGTTCGTGCAGTGGTTGAAGCAGTGTTCGTTTCCCACATTTGATAGCTTCGGGCGGGATGCTGTCACTACCTGGTTCTTTGTCGTTTGGGAGGGAGTCAATTGCTTTGCCTAGCTCTTCTAAGGTTGGCACTTCGTCAAGCTCCTCCATGATGGGAAGATTCCTTATGCTGCTGTGGGCTGCTTCATTGACTAAGGTTTCACGGGAGTATAGCTCTGAGTAGTGCTCCACCCATCTGGTCATCTGTTGCCCACGGTCTGTGATCTTCTCTCCCATCATTGATTTCAGGGGAGCGACCCCTTTCACTGTAGGGCCTAGAGCCTTCTTGATGCCATTGTACATACCTTTTATGTTTCCGGTCTCGACACTGCGCTGGATTCCTTCACACAGCTGTTGCCAGTACTCGTTCGCGCACTGTCTAGCGATGCGCTGGGTGTTGCTTCGAGCACTTTTAAGAGCAGCATGCTTCTGTTCATTGGGGCATTTTTTGTACGCTATAAAGGCTTTTCGTTTCTCCTCGATTAGTGGTTCCATCCTTGTTAGGTGTGCGTTGAACCAGTCCTGACGGGGTTGTTCCTTTTTGCCAAACGTGAACATGGCTGTTTTGTAGATGGCACCCATCATGGCGTTCCACTTGGCTGTAGCGTCGAGCTCTGGCAGGTCCTGGAGAGCCTTGTCCAGGGCGGACACATACTCCTGTACCTTGGAAGGGACCGACATCTGTGCGGTGTTTATGCGTGGGTGTCCTTTTGGTTTTGAACGGTGTAGTGTCTTTGGCTGTAGTCTCACCCTGCTGCTCACGAGGGCATGGTCGGAGTCGCAGTCTGCACTGTGGTAAGTTCTAGTGGAGAGGACGCTGTTAAGAGCAGAGCGGCTGGTGATGAACAAGTCAAGCTGGTGCCAGTGATGGGACCTGGGGTGTTTCCATGACACTTTGTGTTGTGGCTTACCCTTGAAAAAAGTGTTTGTTATGCACAGGCCATGGTAGGTGCACAGCTTCAGCAATCTCTGACCGTTTTCGTTGGTCTTTCCAGTACTATGATATCCGAGGCAGGTAGGCCATGATTCGTGATCCTCACCTACTCTGGCATTGAAGTCGCCGAGGAGAAAAAGTGATTCGTGTTTGGGGCATCCTTTAATCTGTTCGTCCAGCTGCCCATATAACTGATCCTTGGTGTCTTCTGAAGACGAGAGGGTTGGGGCGTAGACACTAAAGATGTTGACAGGACCTGCAGCAGTGGTGAAGCGGATGGACAGGAGACGCTCAGTGCCCCCTGTGGGAGGTTCAACCAAGCCCAGAATATTGTTTTTGATGGCGAAGCCCACTCCGTGCTGACGGGGCTCCTCAGGTTCGCGACCCTTCCAGAAGAAAGTGTAGTTTTTCTCAATGAGGGAGCCATTAGAGGCCAGTCTAGTTTCCTGGAGGGCAGCAATGCTGATATTTAGCTTGGTGAGTTCTCTATCGATGATGGCCGTTTTCCTGGTGTCATCCACTTCTCTGAGGTCATCGGAGATGCCTGTACACATAGTGCGCACATTCCAGCTTGCAAATCGAAGAGCTGGAGTCTTCTTTATTCGTTTCTTTTTCTTTTGTCTGGTGTGGACTTTTCGTCTGCTTGTCATGTTAAGCAACACACTGAGCTCCAGACACCCACTGGAGCAGGCAGACGATGGCGGGTCAGCACCTTATTGACCGGGGACTGCCCGTCTTGAGGCGGGCGATAGTTGGCCATTGAGACACGATGATCCCTCCCACTGTCAAAGCTGACCCGTGGCGCCCCTTCCCTATGCCAATCGGGTGGGACTTATAACCGTAAACTGTCAGCTTCCGTGTTGTTTCCTCACTTAGTAGCGAGACTGGAGTGACCTCTCCAGGGCGCAAGCCTGGGCATGGAATATGGAGATCCTGGGTTGCCCAGGCTTCAGGATCCCCCTCTCGCCCTTGATGGTTGGGTCCAAAGGAATGCTGAGCATGACATTTGGCACCAGTTTGGATGCAGGAGCTGCCGGAAGGAAGTCATAGTCGACATCCAGTTGCCTTTCGGGCTCCACTCCGGACTTTATGTCTGGGTTTACTCCCGTAGCCTTTCCTTCTCCCGAAGATATCCACAAGGCAGTGGAACCATTGGTTTTCAATCAGAGTTTTCTTCTCATAGAAAAATTGCCTTGACCAGGCTAACGAGCTTCATCTACCCGGGTTTGGAGTCAGAGTTTCCCTTCTCTTAGACTGGATGCCTGCCAAGGCTAATGAGCCCAGTCTGCCCACCCAGTTATACCGCCGAGCACTCGGTCGCGCCACACAACAGGCTCTGTGAAAACAAGGGGCCCCGCGTGAAGGTGCTGTTGTGGACACAATAGTGTAGGAGAGGCTATATGCAAGTAACCTCCTGTCCATCAGAGCAAGACGGTGGTCCTGCAGCGATCACTACACCTGGAAAGGAGAGGCTATGAGAGACGCTTCACTTCCCTTTGGCAAGCGGGTCGTCAGGCCCAGACCTTGCACCCCCACCCCACCCCCCATCCGTTCGTGGAATGCTGTATTCAATATTATATAATTAATAAGATTAGTTCCTTTCTTGAAATTTGCTACACTGCGAGACGCACCAATCTAATCAGTATTCATTTAAAATGGAAAGCAATACACTTCTTCGACTTTGATGAACATCTAGATATTACTTAAACAGGAAAACGGAAGACTGAAACTCTACAAAGAACGTTTCATTGCCTTGTCAAGCCGTAGTTTTATTTTGGCTTTATATTTTTCATGAAAAACCCATCGCTCGTCGATGCTTACGAAACTCCCTTATTATCGCCACCTGCAAAAGCGACCATTATAACTGAACCTCTTAACATTAAAAACGTGTCTTGGCAGTTTAGAAAATATTGATATGTAATAACAATAAATCATTCTCGATATTTTGTACGCAGACTATCATAACTGTGTGCATGTAAAAGTAATTCCAGGATGGATGGCAATCCCCAAATTGTAACTGTGCAACATAAAATGAATATCTGTATCTAACAACATGTGGGATTAAATACATGCGTTATAATATATATCAATCCATCTCTACAACTATGCAAAAACAAGCTAGAATTTGGAACGAAATGTATTGTCCCGAAAAAGTTTTTGTACTTGCACAAATTTAGGTATTATTAGTGGCTACTATTTTCCGTTATGGAATCTTCAATTATTAAGGATAAAAACTGACATTCAATTTCTCTTACCTAATCCTCGATATGAAAATATGAAAACGTACGTCTTAATCATAACTGCGTTTAACAATCGATTGACGTCTTTTTTTATTGCAGGATTCCTTATAGTATCTACCCTTTGAAGCCAAACTGTTGTCTGATGACTAAAAATGTATAGGTTCAGTTTGCACCCATATATTAGAATAATAACGAAGCAGAGAGCTGCTCTCTCTCTCTCTCTCTCTCTCTCTCTCTCTCTCTCTCTCTCTCTCTCTCTCTCTCTCTCTCTCGTGGTGCATGTTCGCAAAGAAGTCCATAATGACATGAGTTCCCGGATCTGACAGAGTACATGTGTTTGTAAAATATGAACGCTAAATTTTTGTTTACTATGATTTCTTTTCCTAGCTTGAATCCTTTCGATCGTCTTCGTGAGTTATTGTAACTTTACTGAGATATGATTGCATGCATTTACTAAATTTCCCAAATTGCTAGTCATTACCTGCCAGAGGTAAACACCGCTTATGTGGCCTAGTAGCGTCCAAATCGGATACGGGAGGTCGTGGTACGATCCTCGGCCGAGTCATACCAAAGACATACAAAAAGGGTACTAACAGCTGCCTCGCTTGGCGCTCAACATTAAGAGGTTAGTGTTAAGACTGGTCGACCTGATGTCAGAAAAATGTGACTGGGTGGGACATCATGCTAAATGTCTGCGGCATGATACCCAAATGCGAGACATTACTATATGACTGATACATTGTTAAAGCTACGTTAAAAATTAAAATCACACACACACACAGAGGGAAAACCTATAAAAAGCAGTTATGGTCAGCAATGAGCTATTGATTAACAAGACTGCATACATTTTGCTTTTAAGTGTTAACAGGAAAATATATACCTATTTTTCATCCAAGCAATATCGGGGGAAGGGGGTAGGGCGATTATATAAAAGTCTCACTTAATCACAAATCCTTAACAAAATTTAAAGGATTTCTACAATATTCCTTAGAAAATTTATTAATGTAAGAATGCCTACTGGAATATGATAACCGTATATTACATAAAACATACACAGAGAATACAACATGAATCGATGATATTGAAGACATATCTTGCATTGACTGGGTGGCTGATTAGTTTCTTATTTTAAACGATTGAAAGAAGAAAAAAGTTGTATGTAAGATCAGTCTGATTTCGATGGAAACTAGTCTTGCTATTAAACCTGATTGAAAGCAATACAATGTGTACTTGAAAGAGTTTCAATATATGTATTTTTCTGAATATTTCACCTGAAACTGTCACTTTATTTTAGGAGTAAATTTGTCGTGTTGAGCCAATGGGAAATTCCTAATATGGTACGTTCAGCGATATATTTTTCTGTTCAACCATAATGTTTAAATGTCATGACACATCAGGTGTGTTGTTTTGCAATCTATCTCTAGCCTGGGGGCCATCCACATCCACCTTTAAATATGTGGGAAATTGAAACAGAGGTCTTGACAGGTGTATATATATATATATATATATATATATATTATATATATATATATATATATATATACTTATTAGATGATAAAACGTTCGGTGTTGGTGTCTGTGTGGGTGTGAGAGTCTGTGTAATTTCGATTTTTAAAGTAGCTTTAATAGCCGCTGGTTATACTGATGTCTCGAAGTGGAACATCATGCCGCAGACATGTAGCACGATGTCCCGCCAGGTAACATTATGCTGGCGCCAGGCCAACCAGTACTAACACCAGGGACGTACATATTTTTTTGCAGGGGAGGGGCATTTGAATCACGTTTTGTCACCACAATCACCACCCCGAATCAAGTTTTGCCGCACCCCCTTAAAAATATTGAAATGACGTTCCTACCTAAAATTAACCTGGTACTGCTGAGTGCCTAGCTTTTAGTCAAATTTAGAATCCACGACATCCATCATTCGAGGCCGACGCTCTCTCTCTCTCTCTCTCTCTCTCTCTCTCTCTCTCTCTCTCTCTCTCTCTATATATATATATATATATATATATATATATATATATATATATATATATATATATATATATATATATATATATATATATATATATTTATAGTAGGAAGATTTACACCAGTAACGTTATATTATCTGCAATAGATTTTAGCTTCTCTATCTAGGATTTGTTTTTAACCAAAGAATAATCATTTTTCTGAATTACATGAATGTTGAGATTTTACAAAATATTAATGTCGTTGTATCTTTATAAAGAAAGCGTTTAATCGATTTATCATTGTTAAAGACCAAATACATGTATACAGTAGCCACTTATTTATGACTAGTCTTTCATAATCAGTGAAATCATTTAACCATTGTCTGTCTTCAACATTGTTCTTAAAGAGGAGAAGTCTAATTAATTTTTCAGTAAACTAGCTGCACATAAAACTATTATAGGATCATGCCATTTAATAAGAAAAATTAACCATTGAATTCACTGATTAGGCTTTTTTATTTTTAAGTTTCTGTATGTAACTGGGTCTAGAAAATTTGTGTTGAATCAAAAAATTCTTCATGAAACGCTTGGGGAGAAAAACGCACTTTACGAAACAACTTGCATTCACAGAAACACCAGCCGGTAAATAGTGGCCTCGAATGTCCGACTGGTCTAAAACGCTCTCCATTATGGATCACTACCATCTCACTTCTGTCTGCATGGGTTCGAGTCTCAGATTTGGCCAATGTGGGTATGTGAATGTGAGAAAGCTTGAGAGTAGCATCTCGTGGGTCGGTGGTTCTTTCCGGGGATTTCACGGGTATTTCCTCCACCATTAACACTGGCCGCCATGTGTAGTCTATCGTGTGCTGAATGGCGTTAAACTCTGCCACAACAACAAGCCGGTAAATCATTCATGATGCAGACAAGCCTAAATACATAATCATAACGTGAGCGAATAGGGAAGTCTTTAAACCAATACATATTTAACACTCCAACTTTGACATGCAGGATTTGTCTTCTTGATTTTTAGCATTTATCCCCCGGTAAAGACAATTTGTAAATCCTCATTTGTTCGACTCAGCGTTACATATAGTCATAGACAATGTGTGATTTCTGACTTTCTTTACCTCTGGCAGTATTTACTCCAACGAAGCGAAATACCACAAACTGCAGATTACAAATTATTAAACATTAGAATGGTTGAATTTGATTCATGTGATACTAAATATTTTCTTTTCATCGTATTCATCACCGGAGAAATAATGTTTGTGTTAACCAACATATTTGAATTACTATCAATTAAGAGAATGAAAAATGTGGAAAATAAGTATCTGCTACCATTTTTAATGCATCAAAGCAAGAGTTGTCATTTGTAGTACGTCGTATAGATCATTTGAATTTATTGTATGGAAGTCCGATTATTAGTAACTTCTCATTTAAAAATAATTAATTATACTAATTCATTGGAAGTAATTAAAACTAGTATTGTTTTGCTAATGATCGTTTCTTTTACTTCAACCAACGTGAACATTATTACAAAATAATTTCACCATTCGCTAGGTTTAGTGGTGACAAATCTATCTGTGCAATTATTTTTAAAGTTGCTTTATGATAGAAGAATACAAGGAAATTGAAAGTCCTAGTTGTAAACACGTTGTTGTCTGTAAATGTCAACATAAATGAGTTTCGGCATGTTTTATTTTGTGATTCTTTTCATGCACGTGGGAAAGGATACATTTGATGGAAATTTAACTAACCACTTGTAATGCACTTTTGAGTCGTTTCCTTTATATTACCACGTGTAATTGTTTTGATATTCAAATTTTCTACATGATAGATCACTGAATGTGTTTATGTTTGATTATAGTCGCACCGTGTCAATATAATTCAAAGACCCATGTAAGAAAGTTTGCCATCTTTAAGCTTGTTTGCCTTTCACCTTATTCGCCAAAAGTATTTTAGTGAAATATCATAACACCTGAGTTATGTATATGTCGATAAGTACAGACATCATTTTTTTAAGTGCTTTAGATCTTTGGCATTGATTATACTCGGAGAGAGTATATGGTGAGATCATGCGCATGAAATGAAGAGCAGAGGTAAAGTTAATATTGCTTTGTATATAAGGTATGAATGCAGGATTGACATCTGGACAGAATGGATATCTCGTATTTATAGCGTTGCATGCACTCAAGTATTCATTAAGCCCTCAGACGCTTTCGCATTGTCAAAGACAAAATCAAATAACACTTCGCATTATATATGTGAAATGCCTGTTGACATTAACAGACGCATATGTGCAGGGAACAGACGCAGCGCCGATGTGGGATTTGCGTTTCAGTTACTACATTTCCTTAAACCATTTAATTTTTAGAACTAAAACATGCGTAGTAATATTAAGGTTGATAACATCTAAGAAAACCTTTATTGCTCTAAAACAAAATGGATCGGAAATTTTCATCTGAAAGCATTGGGAAGTGAAACAATGCATATCGTTATTTCACACTATTTTATGTCATATTCCGTATTGCGTTTTTGTAGCACGAATGATTTTCTGATATTCAAAACATGATTCAAGATGTATTAAACGTATGCACTTATGTACACAAACAGATAAGCATATTAGGAAATAAATGTCATAGTTGAAATGGTACCTGCGATATTTCCTAATGATTTTAAGATGTATCTCTTAGCAATGAAACGTCATCGGGAATGACAAAACCGAGTAGAATTTACTCTGATATAACATCCCACGATATTACATTTTCTGAACAAGACACTATCACGATACTACATTTTCTGCACAGGACACCGGTGGAAACAGGTATATTGGAAAATCTCTAGATGATGCATGCAGCAGGTTCGCGTGTAAAATTTAGCATCCTTGTGCTGATGAATTATTTGGCAGTATTCATTTTAATGCTCAGGAGTACTGATCTCTTGTTTGTAAAAGTTTAATTGCATTAATTATTTTATCAGGATATCATCTTTGTGTAAAACACCTTGAAGTAAGTGTGTGTGTGTGTGTGTGTGTGTGTGTGTGTGTGTGTGTGTGTGTGTGATTTGGACTTTCCTGTGTTTAGCACCATGTCTCAGCATATGATTGGCTATATATGGTGGCCATATTATTTAGCGAAGGAAAAACCTATAGGTGCGCTCGGAAAGTACCACCGACATACGTGAAGCTACTGCCATGCTTCCTCGTTTAGCCTGTCCGACAGTCGAACGCAAGCGGGCAGAGATGATATATAAGTGATCTATATAGGTGATTGTTTTAGACCACTAGGTCACTCGCGGACCGGATGTCTATTGAATACATGTTCTTGATTGAATAAGTGAAATTCATTCCACTTCTCAAAAACATTTTTCTTGGAAAATCCACTAATTCGTGGACAAGCGTAATATAAGGATCACGATAAAACTGCAATAACTAGTATTTGTATATAAACGAGGTTACTGGAACATATCTAGATCAGAATCATTTGGTATGAATACATTTCCTCTTCACGAAAATCATTTCATAAATGCTTGGAAACATGCACAGACCATTCGGTCGTATATTGTCAATGTACGATAAAATACACATGATCATGACCTGTTCGATGTCATGTATCACTGAGTGGATAAGCATTATGTAATGAAAAACATGTTTACTGTTCCACTGTGTATGCTGTAGAATTGTTTATGTTTTTTGTTAGCGCAAATTTATCTCTGTTTACCAACAGAATGGGAGTTTCAAATCTGCGTAGTAATATTGGACTCGGTGTTGACTATTAACTGCATATGTGTGACTTTCACTGTATTGGACAAGTTCCATGGACTGGGCGTGGTATCCTGTATAAATAATGTGGGCTAATTCTTAATAGCACAGGGTATAAAAACTCAGAGAGAAATATATCAGCAACAATTGATTGTGAAAACGCATTTGAAGAGAGGAAAGCTTCGTTAACTTTAGCTTGACATTAGGATTAACAATAAGAAAACATCTGGACTAAGAGACAATTCCAAAATATGGAAAACTGGACAATACCGTATACCTTGTTTATATGCATCCTCCTGATGATGCTCAAAAATACAATGACGGCGGCGGCAGTGACTTGCCCGACCGGAGACTGCGTCACATACAACATATCCACCCAGGCTTCGTGCAAGGAAGTTAGCAGCAAGCCAAGAACTAGTGACTGCCGTTGAGCTGCTGGTTTAAACATCAATGTCGACCAGGTTATTCTCCAAGGCAGGATAGTGGCCTACAAGATACAATGGTTCAGCGGAGTATGGTCTGGTTGGTATGCTCCTGGCATAAATGACATTGACGGCAAGTACAATCCATCAGTGAAAATGTGCTCTATTCCTTACAATGCAAATACCATGAGACGGATGTGGTCCTACTTCTACGATCATACTCATTCGTACATCATATGCATGAATCCATAAAATGGAATTTTGATAATGTGATTTTGGTATTTGACAAATGAGTAAGTAGAATACACATACTTTGTGAATGGACAAACAATGATGCTAATAATGTTGGGAATTTTTTAGGTTTGCTGTTATTTACTTTCTCTACAGCTATTCGAAGCATCCATGTTTTTCCCTAAAGAGACGGATTAATTCTTGGTCGAATGGATGAACATGGCCAATCTGTATACAAATTTGTATTGTTGGTGTCTTCTTTAATTTTACGTCGATTTTAAACAGCATATGTATATTGTCCTGCATTTTTATTATTTAGTTTCCTAAAAGAGAAAAGTCATGTTTCTAACAACATTTTGATTATATGCAAATATGCATGTCGTAAGTTTAAATTACTTGTTCAGTGTCAATGCAACATAACAGAACACAATGTGCATGGATGGAAGAAGGAAAACTGAAGAATGAAACTTTACAAAGAACTTTTCATTGCCATCTCAAGACGTGCTACTGTTTTGGATTTTATCTTGTGTCTTATATTTTTGTATTAATACTATTTATTCTGAACATATCAGTGACTGATCTTTGAATATCCACAAATAAATATAATTAATTAGTTTATTCAAGAAGTGTATCTGTCTTTAATTTATTTATGTAGCTTTAAAAATTTTAGTCAAATTGCATCGCAAAAATGTTTGCATTTTGGCAGTGTATTGTGATGTATAGAACTGGGTTATCATGCCGCAGCTATGTAGAATTATGTCCCACCCCGTCACATTATCCTGATACCAGGCCGATCAGTTATAACACTAACTTGTTAAAGCTAAGCACCAAGCGAGGCATCTGCTATACCATTGTTATATCTCTGGCACGACTAGGCTGAGGTAGACTCGGTCAATTCAGAAAGTGCCTTTTTACTTCTTTCTATCTTCTTTATTTTCTTCTTTCTTTCTTTCCTTCTTAATTCTTTATTTCTTTCTTTTAACCGTGATCCATATTTCGTTTTGCTCGCGAACTTTCTAAGAGAAATAATATTAATAACTTGCTAGAGTAAGATGCTACTTTTTCACTCAATAGTGTTTGTGGGATTTGAATGTAACTTAAATAATTTTTCAGTCAAATCACTACCATGTATGCATAGTGATAGTTTATAGTGATTACTAGAGTTTTGGCATCATGCCGTAGACATGTAGCATAATGTCTTATCCAGTCACATTATCCTGACATCCCGCTGACCAGTCATAATGATGATCGCCAATACTTGTATCTGTTAGTACCATTTTTATGTCATTGGTGCAGCTCGGCTGGGTTTCGAAACCGTGACCTCTCGCATCCGAGGCAGACGCTCTAACCACTAGGCCACCGGAGCGGTCAAGAATAATTTTAAAACCTATGTAACAGTATCCCAAAGGTCATGATCTTATATTAAATTAATTCATAATTATCTGAAAACACACATGAACATTTTGTAAGGTCAGTAAAGGCTTTTAAGTCAAGTAGTTTTTGTGTCAAAGCACCAGAAGAAAATATTGTAAAATAAAATACAAATACTATAGGAGTCACTAGTAAAAACAATTGGTGTAAATTACGACGATATAAGTCAGTTTCTCAGTTAGAGTTTATGCTGCCAAAAGAATAAAGAGATAAAAAAAAACAGTTTTTCATTATTCGCTGGCTCCCACCCCAGTTATTGTACAAGCGCCCCTGTAGAAAAGAAATGTTTGAATATATGAACTCTGCTATATGTACAGCTAAACTAGCTGCGCAGAAAACAGATGTAGGATAGTGAATTTTTTAAAAAATTATTGAATTCAACAAATAATCCTAGAATTAATAGCACAAATCCTAATGAATAAAGTCCTGAATAAACATTACTGGTATACTAGCATAAATCAAACGCTTAAAGTGTTGATGTGCTTATGATAATCTGAATAGTAATGATCAGCCAACAGTCTTTGGTAGAAATATAATAATAATAATATCCAACGATATATCATTATTTGAATTTCACTTTCAATCCAAGTCTCTGTTCCCGTGAATATTATTTTCGATGAACACTTAATTTCTAGCGAATATATAATTTTAAAAAATACTTTCCAGCCAAAATGAAGCTGGACAAAACCATAAGACTTGTTTCTGTTTCAGATGTTGTTGCAAGAAAAGATAATTTTATCAGTAAACAAGATTTTTTACTTCTACATCAGATTTATGTACATTTGCCATTTAAAAAATAGAAACTATTACCTAAAGGAAAATTTTATTCTAGAAGGATCCAAGTGTTCAAAATATAAATACATAGTTTTAATTAAAAGGGCTGTTACTAAATTTATAATAAAGAGCATGGTAAATGTCATATCATCAACTCTGTTTAAGATAATAATCCCAATATGTATCCTTTAGTCAGAAAAGGTTAAATAATGGGTTATTTTTCGCCATTACCAGCTATACAGTTTTCCATTAGTCATTGCATATAATCAAATAAAGACAATAAATTGATGCAACTAACATATTAAATATACAAAGCAATTGGCATACAAGTAGGGCGTCGGTTATAAAGGTCCGTAAAAGGATATAGGTGACATCATTTACCATGTTTTCAACTGGCAAACAATAATTGGGAAATGTTAGAGATGGGTGATTGTAACATCTTGTAATTCAACTCACGAATTGAAATTATTTTCTTCAGCGTTGTCATTATGTTCTATGGCTAGTCTCGCAGGACCAACAGCTATGAACGGACACATGTTAAGGTTCAACGTGATCTTGTAACGGAGTGAACAGCTGCTCATAACAGACAAATATAGTGTGAATCTGAATGGCAAAACGTGACATAAATACATATTTCGTTATTCACTCTGTATTGTTATGTCAGTACACTGGTGACAATTAAACTTATATTCCTGCCTACCTAATAAGCAGATAAATACGAACACTACGAACATGTCTATTCTGTCTCTCTAATAAAAATAACAATTGTGTAATATTTGTTAAAATCTTTTATATTTCGAACATCAAACTAAAACACTTTATGGTATGCACCAATGCCACAACAGTTCAGAAAATAAATTTTACCTCCATTAATACGTCTTAAACTGTAATAGAATTAGGCATTGAGCCACATTTGAGGACAGTCGATATCAGGGAACTGTGACAAATTGTTTGTGCTTATGGGTACTTAGGCTTAGCTGTTAGACATCTGAATAATCCCACCAAGGAGAGAGAAAATATAATATAAACATGTTTGCCAGAAAAAAAGAAAAAAGGGATGAAATGGAGTTTTTATCACTCAAAAATGTTTATTGATATCTTCCATATTATATATAAAAATTAATGAGGAAAATTTATATTATCTGCATTTACAACGTTTGTAGAAATTTATTCTATGACATGTGATTTAAATGCAATTTTGGTGGATATCCATTATCGATGGTTTGACCCAAAAACATCATAATACATAGAACTTCTGAATTGGTGAATTAGTAAGGCCAATTAACTTGACTGCTGGCTTTTTTATCGTGTTTATACATTTTTAGGTAATACCATCAAAATTACGAAACCCTGATGCAATATAAAAAGTTGAATTCAGAGTATAATTTTGTAAGTTCTCTTAGAGCAAGAAGTTTAACAGTTATGTATATCAAAGCAGACCTTAATAAGTTTAATTTGATACGTTTTATTAGATTTCACTTGAGTTATCAATAATATACATCCAGATAATTAATCTATGTGATATCATGACGCGCATATCAATGGACTTTACAACAAAATAGATTCTTCCCTTTACCATTTAAACGTTTCTTACATTTGATGCAAATCCACTAGTATGTGTGTTTGTGCGTATTTGGGTGTTTTAAAATCCAATTGTGGTTTAGCAATGTTACAGAACTGAATAAGTCTTTTACGTGGAGTGATATCTGCAAGGAAGTAAACTATACTCCTATGATTCATACACTATCCGGCATACATGGCATTATTCATCAAGTCTCATAGAGTTAAACTAGCGTCTACATTAAAGAGCCACATTTCAGTTGCAGTTACAACAGTATCTAATGTAGCTATATTCCGGTTCTTTTTGGTGATAGTTATGGAAAGGTCCGGGTGTTTTGTTTTGTTTCTTTTGTTGAATGGTGAATAAGCACACTCAAAGCAATATTCGTGACATCTCAAATATGTTATTTAGTTTCAAATGCTACACTGCATTGCTCGATATTACATACCTACAAGACGTTAGGATAGATCCGGGTTTTTTTGTTTTAATTGGATTCAGTCCAAAATGATATTGACGGTATATACATTAAACCTGCGAGATGTTTACTATGTTCCGTACAATGCAAACACGATGAGACGATGATAACCGTAGTCATTTTCAGTCGTTGAAGGTGAACACAAATATAATTGTAAAAATATATCTGGGTCTAATGATACAACTAAGTGAATATATCAGCCAAATATGAAAGCATATCTCTTTCGTATATA
The DNA here is from genome assembly GCA_030141615.1 of Unio pictorum. Taxonomy (NCBI): domain Eukaryota; kingdom Metazoa; phylum Mollusca; class Bivalvia; order Unionida; family Unionidae; genus Unio; species Unio pictorum. Next base: position 5,400,445 of record JARLTB010000152.1, on the reverse strand, counting down.
TATATATATATATATATATATATATATATATATATATATATATATATATATATATATATATATATATATATATATATATATATATATATATATATATATATATATATATATATAAGAGGTGCAGAAGCTAAATGCAAATTAAGAAGATGTCAACGTTAATCCATATTTTTATATATAATATAATCATGTTTATTTTTTAAAAATTCTAAATATCTCTCGTGCCCTAGGATGATACAGGTATACACACGTGACACAAACTGTTGAATAAGCACACTCAAAGGAATATTCGTCACATGAAGAATATGTTATTTCGTTTCAGAAGCTATACTACATTGCTCGATATTACAAACCTACAAGGCGTTAGCACAAAATGTAGTGATATAACGTACAAGATTATGAGGAATATAATCTCCTTCGAAGTGAGCTCACGCCACATTTATGCCAGTTTAATGTAAGAAAACCAAAATTCTTCATGTGTCGATGGCATATTACTGTTATGATCATTTGAAATTAAATCTATTAAACTTGTAAAAAAAATCCAGATTTTTAACACATTTCATAATTTTATTTCAAATGTCCCTTTACGAAAGATGTTATCTTTATTAGAGTTTTTGTCAATGATTCAAGATGACTGATTTCAATTTTATGCTTTGTCAATTTGGTACCGTCATTCCACAGAAGTCGTTTTTATAGAACCTTATTATTTATTTCATCTGTCAAAGATTGTTCCGGACCGTGAGATTAAACTAGTGAGTGATTGAAACTTTGCGAGGGCGTGATTAAATGTATCGACTGTTTTCCCAAATTAACATTTATTAATGGCAGAGCAAACACCATATAAATGTAGAAAATGGTAAGCAATTATCTATACATACAGTGTAATGCAGACATTTTAAGCCTATTTGTTTCGTATAAAACGCATTTAGTATGATTTAATATATGGAAGACAGAACTAATAGTGAAAAGAATGGGTTATGCATATAATTCACACATCCATGGTTGATCATCCTATAGTGATGACTGATGAAGATAGAATGGATTCTGACAATGAGGTTGATTGTCATGTTTGAGAATTAACACTGAATGATAAGAAACAGAGAAGTGTTAGATATCAGATCCACCATACGGGAACGTACACATGTGCCTCACATGATTACTGTAATTTTCATCTCACACGACATGATTTTATTGCCGCGGTCTTAAATAATCTGCAATAAGCAAGTGATTCAGAAAGTATCATCGAACGATCACACGCATTACGAAAAATATTAAAAGGTATATGTTATTCTCACTGTGATAATTGAAGTTCATCGGCAGTTTGATGTTTTCGAACGCAAAATTTGACGAATTAGTTAAGAACAAAGAAATATTTAAATCATCTTCGATAATGATTTCAAGATGATCTTCACTTGCTATGACGCAAGGGAATTTACTTTTACATGTATATGACTGTTTGAGATAAATTCGCAGAAACATCGTTATATCATAAGGACTCTCTTAACAGCGCGTGGATATGTAAGAAGATCACCGATAGTGATTTTGCGTTTGTTTATAAGGGTTGGAATCCTATCTCGTTACAAATATGTTCGAGTATCATAACCTGTACTTGAAGAGGGTTGTATTATTATCCAAAAATATATTCGAACATTTCAGAAAAGCTTGCCAGCAGCTTCTCGTGGGTCGGTGCTTCTAATACATATTTACCACTAAAACTTTGACATGCAGGATTTTTTCTAATTGCCTTTTAGTATTTATCCCCCGCGATGCACCCAGACACTTTGTAAATCCGCATTCGTTCGACTCAGTGCTACCTATTGACTGGCTATGCATGATTTCCTCTGAATTTGACTGTTTCTTTCCCTCAGGTGGTATTGTCTCCCACGAAGCGAAATACCACAAACTGCGTCAGTGTATTCCTTCAAAATTAGTAAACATTAGAAAGGTGGAATGTTATTCAGGTGATGTGAAATATTTTCTTTTCATCGAATTAATCAATAGACAAATAATATTTGTGTTAACCAAAAATAGATTTAAATGACTGTCGATTAAGATAACAAAAGAACTAGAAAGTCAGTATCTGTTGCCATTTTCAATGCATCAAAATCAAAGATAAACATGAGACATTTGATCTAAATGTAATTTAAACATAACTGTGATACTTCACAAAAGTAATCAGAAATCGTATTTTGTTTTTCTTCTGATCGTTTCTTTTACATAAACTACCGTGAACATTATTACCAAAAGAATTTCATCTCTCGCAAGTTGTAGTGGTGGCAAATCTACCTCTACAATTATTTTTAAAAGTTGCTTTATGATGAAAGTATACAAGAAAATTGAAAGTCTAAGTTGTAAACATGTTGTTGTCTGTAAATTTCAACATAAATGACTTTTGGCACGCTTTGTGATTCTTTTCATGCACGTAGGCAGGATACATTTGGTACAAATTTAACAAACCACTTGCAATGCACTTTTGAGTTGTTTCCTTTATATTACCACGTGTAATTGGATTGGCATTCAAAATTTCTACATGATAGATCACTGAATGTGTTTATGTTTGATTTATAGTCGCACAGTGGCAATATAATTCAAAGACCCTTGTAGGAAAGTTTGCCATCTTTAAGCTTGTTTGCCTGTCACCTTATTCACCAAAATTATTTTAGTGAAATATTATAACAACTGAGTTATGTATATGTCGATAAGAACAAACATCATTATTTTAAGTTATGTATATGTCGTATATGTCGATAAGAACAAACATCATTATTTTAAGTTATGTATATGTCGATAAGAACAAACATCATTATTTTAAGTTATGTATATGTCGATAAGAACAAACATCATTATTTTAAGTGCATTAGATCTTTGACGTTGTTTATACTCGGCGAGAGTATATGGTGAGCTCATGCGCGTGAAATGTCGAGCAGTGGTAAAGTTAAAATTACTTTGTATATAAGGTATGAATGCAGGATTGACATCTCGTATTTGAACACAATGGATATCTCGTAATTGGAGCGTTACATGCACTCAAGTATTCACTAAACACTCACCCGCTTTCGCGGTGTCAAAGACAAATTCAAGTAAAAGATCGCATAACATATGTAAAATGCCTACTGACATTAACAGACGCATATGTGCAGTGACCAGAAGCACCGCCGATGTGGCATTTATGTTTCAGTTACTGCATTTCCTTGGATTAATGCAAACCATTTAACTTTTAAAACTAAAACATGCATAGTAATATTAAGGTTGACAAAAGTTAAGCATAACTTTATTGCGTTAAAAAATAATTTCCTGCACGAAAATAGATTAGAAAATGTTATCTGAAAGCATGGGCAAGTAAAACAAATCATATCGTTATTCTCACTATTATATGTCATATATACTATAGCGTTTTTGTAGCACGAATGATTTTCTGATATTCGAAACGTGTCAATTGATTAAAGATATATTAAATTTATGCACTTATGTACACAAATAGATAAGTATCTTATGTACTAAACGTCATAGATGAAATTGTACCAGCGATTTTTGCTACTGATTTTAAGATGTATCAATTAGCAAAGAAACGTCATCGATAATGACCAAACCGAGTAGAATTTACTCTGATATGACTTTTCACGACACTACATTTTCTGCCCAATACACTGTCACGATACTACCCGTTCTGCCCAAGACAATGTCACGATACTATAATTCTGCACAAAACACTATAACGATACTACTTTTCTGAAAAGGACACCGGTGTAAACAGTGAAGAGCAAAATGCTCTCATAAAAAAGAAATAAACATATAATTTTGCAGGACACATTTTAATGAACACGAGTACTGAACTCTTCCTTGGAAAAATTTCATTGCATTAATTGTTTAATCAGCATTGTCATCTTTCTGTTAAACACCTTGAAGTGAGTGTGTGTGTGTGTGTGTGTGTCCGTGTTTGTGTCTGTGATTTCAACTTTCCTGTGTATCACCATCTTTCAGTAAAACTATAGGCTATGCATGGTGACCATAATATTTAGCAAAGGAAAAACCCAGGGGTGCGCTCTGGAAGTACCACCGACATACATGAAGCTACTGCCATCCTTTCTCTTTGATCTAATAAGTGAAATTCATTCCACTTCTCAAAAACACTTTTCTTGGAAAATCCACTAATTCGTGGACAAGGGTAATATAAGGATCACGATTAAACTGCAATAACTAGTATTTGTATATAAACGAGGTTACTGGAACTTATCTAGATCAGAATCATTTGGTATGAATACATTTCCTCTTCACGAAAATCATTTCATAAATGCTTGGAAACATGCACAGACCATTCGGTCGTATATTGTCGATGTACGATAAAATAAACATGATCATGACCTGTTCGATGTCATGTATCACTGAGTGGATAAGCATTATTTAATGAAAAACATGTTTACTGTTCCACTGTGTATGCTGTAGAATTGTTTATGTTTTTTGTTAGCGCAAATTTTTCTCTGTTTACCAACAGAATGGGAGTTTCAAATCTGCGTAGTAATATTGGACTCATTGTTGACTATTAACTGGATATGTGTGACTTTCACTGAATTGTTCAGGTTCACTGGATTGGGCGCGGTATCCTGGATAAATTAATCGGCGATAGTTCAAGATAGGACAGAGTATTAATACTGAGAGATATATTGCAGCAACCATTGATTGTGAAAATGCATTTGAAGCGAGTAAAGCTTCGTGAACTCTAGGTTGACATTAGGATTAACAATAATTAATCGGGACTAAGAGAATACAACAATATGAAAAACTGGATGATACTAAATGCCTTGTGTATATGCATCCTCCTGTTGATGCTCAAAAATACAGCAGCAGCGATTTGCCCGACCGGAGACTGCGTCACATACGACATATCCACCCAGGCTACGTGCAAAGAAGTGAGCAGCAAGCCAAGGACAAGTGATTGCCGTTGGGCTGCTGGTTTAAACATCAATGTCGACCAGGTTATTCTCCAAGGCAGGATAGTGGCCTACAAGATACAATGGTTCAACGGAGGATGGTCTGGTTGGTATGTTCCTGGCATAAATGACATTGACAGCAAGTACAATCCAGCTGACAAGACGTGCTCTATTCCGTACAATGCAAATACCATGAGACGGATGTGGTCCTACTTCTACGATCATTCTTATTCGTACATCATCTGCATGAATACATAAAATAGAATTTTGATAATGTGAATTTGGTATTTGACAAATGACTACATAGTATATACAGACTTTATGAAGGGACAATGCTGATGCTCATAGTATTGAGACCTTTCGGTTTGCTGTTATTTACTTTGTTATACCCATTAGAAGCTTTCATGTTCTTTCCTAAACAGACGGATTCATTCTTGGTCGATTGGATGAACATGACTGCTCTGTATATAGCATTTTATTGTTGGTGTCTACTTCACGTTTAGGTCGATTTTAAACAGACAGAAAAATGTGTACATTGTCCAACAATATTTATTGTTTAGTTTCCTAAATTGAAACATCTTGTTTCTAACAGCAGTTTAGATTATTTGCAAATATGCATGTCTTAAGTTTAGGTCAGTTGTTCTGTGGCAATGCAACATAACAGAAAACAATGTTCATGGGCGGAAGGAGGAAAACTGAAGAATGAAATTTTACAATCAACTTTTCATTGCCTTCTCAGGCCGTGCTTTTAGTTTGGTTTTGATATTGTATCTTGTATTATGTTTACGATTACTATATAATCTGAACACATCAATGACTGGTCTTTGCCTATCCATATATAAATAAATATTAGTAATTAGTGAAATGAAGAAGTTTGTGTTACTGTATGATTATTGTATTCATGTAGCCTTAGCCAATTTAGTCATATCGCTACACTGTTTGCATTTTGGCAGTTTATTCTGACGTCTTGAACTTGGGCATCATGCCGCATATATGTAGTATTATATCCCACACAGTCACATTATCCTGCTACCAGGTCGACCAATTCTACCCCTAACGTTTTAATGCTAAGCGCCAAACGAGGCATCTGCTAGTAACATTTTTATGTCTTTGGTACGACTCGGCCGGGGTCGACTTGGTCAGTTGAGAAAGTACCTTTCTGCCCTTCCTTCTCACTTTCTTTCTTTCTTTCTTTCTTTCTTTCTTTCTTTCTTTCTTTCTTTCTTTCTTTCTTTCTTTCTTTTAATTGTGATCCTTATTCTTGCTTGCTCGTGAATTATCAATTTACTAACACAAATAATTTTAATAACTCGCTAGAGTAAAGTACTACTTTTTCACCCAACAGTTACTTCTTGAGTTGATACCACCAAAGAACTGCAGTTCGTTACATTCACCTCAATAAGAATAATCTTGAATATTGGTGGTTGTGTGCCTTTAGGAGTTTAATGTAGCTTTAAAAATGTTTCAGCCATATCACTACCATGTCTACAGTGTCATGGTTCATAGTGATGACTAGAGCTGGGGCATCATGCCGTAGACATGTAGCATAATGTCTTACCCAGTCAAATTATCCTGACACCAGGCCGACCAGTCGTAATGATGAGCGCCAATCCTCTGATCTGCTAGTACCATTTGTATGTCTTTGGTACAACTCGGCTGGGTTTCGAACGAGTGACCTCTCGCATCCGAGGCGGATGCTCTAATCACTAGGACATCGGAGCAGTCAAGAATAAGTTTGAAGCCTATGTAACAGTATCTCAAAGGTCATGATCCTATATTAAATTAATTCATAATTATCTGGAAGAAACATCACATGAACCTTTCTTAAGGTCAGCACAGTCTTTAATTAAAAAAATGTTTATTTTTGTGTCAAAGCACCAGGACAAAAAATTTTAAAATACAATACAAATACTATAGGAATCACGAGTACCCACTGGTGTAAATTAAGACGATTTGGCTCAATATTTTAGTCAGAGTTTATGCTGCCGAAAGGCTAAAGAGATACAAAAAATTTATTTCATTATTCGCTGGCCACCACCCAAAAATAGCACAAGTCCTAATGAATAAAGTCCTGATTAAACATTACTGCTATTCTAACATAAATCCTACACTGAAAGTGTTGATGTACTTATGATGGTCATGATTGGCCAACATTCTTTTGTTGAATAATAATAATAATAATAATAATAATAATAATAATAATAATATCCAAAGATATATCATTATTTGAATTTCACTTTCAATACAAGCATCTGTTCCCATGAATATTATTTTAGATGAACACTGTATTTCAAGCAAATACATAATTGGAATAAATAAGTTCCAGCCCAAACGAAACTGAACAAAACCATAAGACTTGTTTCTGTTCCAGATGTTTTTGCAAGAATGGATTATTTTCTCAGCAAACAAGATTTTTTACTTCTTAATCAGACGTATGTCCACTTACCATCTTTAACAAAAATAGAAACTATTACCGCATGGAACATTTCATTCTAGAAGGTTTCAAGTGTTCAAAATATAAATACATATTTTCAATTAAGAGGCCTGTTACTAAATTTATAATAAAGTGAATGATTATGTCCCCGACTCGGTTTAGGATAATATTTCCAATATTTATCCTTTGGTCAGAAAAAGATAACTAATGGGTGATTTTTCGCCATTACAAGCTATACGATTTTCCATTAGTCATTGCATATAATGAAATAAAGTAAATAAAAAGAGAAGCAACTAACATATTAAATATAGATACCAATTGGCATACCAGTGGGAAGTCGGTTATAAACCTCCGTAAGAGGATATGTGCGACATCATTTAGCACGTTTTCAACTGGCTAACAACAATTGGGAAATGTTACAGATGGGAGATTGTAACATCTTGTAATTCAAATCACAACTTAAAACTGATATCTTTTGCGCTGTCATTAGGTTTTTAGGCCTGTCCTGCAAGACCAATAGCCAAGAACGGACATATGTTTAGGCTGAACTTGATCTTGTAACAGAGCGATCAATTGCTGATAGCAGACAAATATGGTGTGAATCTGAATGGCAAAATTTGACATAAATATAGATTTCGTTATTCACTCTGCATCGTTATGTCAGTGCACTGGTGACAATTAAACTTATATTCCTGCTTTCTTCCTAGTCAAATAAACACAAACACTACAAACATGTCTGTTCTGTCTCTCCAATCAACATAACAATTGTGTAATATTTGTTAAAAACTTTCTTATTTCGAACATCAAAATGCAACCCTTTACTTTATGCAACAATGCCACAACAGTTCAGAAAACAAACGTTACCTCCATTAATACGTCTTAAACCGCAATAGAATTAGGCATTTAGCCATAGTTGAGGACACTCGATATCAGAGAACTGTGACAAATTGTGTGTGCCTATGGGCAATGAGGCTTAGATGTTAGACATCTGACTAAACCCACAAAGGAGGGAGAGAATATAATATAAACATGTTTGCCACAAAGACAAAAGGAATGAAATCGATTTTTTTTCACTCAAAGTTTATTGATATCTTCAATATTATATATAAAAATGAATTAGGAAAAAGGTATATTATCTGCATTTACAATGTTTGTAGAATTTTATTCTAAGAGATGTGATTTGAATGCAATTTTGGTGGATATCGATTATCGATGGTTTGACTGCCCCCCAAAAATCAAAATACATAAAACTTCCGAATTGGTGAATAGTTAAGACCAATTAAGTTTACAGGTGGATTTTTGTTTGTGTTTATATATTTTTGGTTAATACCATCAAAATTACCAAACGCTGGTGCAATATACACAGGTGAATTAAGAGTATAATTTTGTGCAAAAAAGCAACTCTTTCTTAGTGCAAGAAGTTTAAGAGGTACGTGTATCAATGAAGACCTTACTACGTTTAATTCCATAAGTTTTTTAGATTTCACCGGAGTTACCAATAATATGCATTCTTATTATTAACGTAAGTGAAATCATGACGCACATATCAATGGACTTTAGAACAAAAAAGATGTTTGCCTTTACCATTTAAACTTTTCTTTCATTTGTTGCAAATCCACCATTATATGTGCATGCGTGTTTTGGTGTTTGAAAATCAAAATAATTAAATAGTGTTTTAGCAATGTTGCGCACCGAATAATTCTTATACGTAAAGTGATGTCTCCAAGGAATTAATCTATACATTTATCAATTATACACTATCCGGCATACATGATATTATTCATAAAGTCTTAAGAGCTAAGCTAGCGTCTACATTAAAGACGCAGATTCCAGTTGCAGTTACAGCTGTATCGAATGTAGCTAAATTCCGGTTCATCTTGGTGACAGTAATGGAAAGGTCCTGGATATTCGTTTTTGTCTTTTGTTGAATGTTGAATAAGCACACTCAAAGCAATATTCGTCGCATCACAAACATGTTATTTAGTTTCAAATGCTATACTGCATTGCTCGATATTACATACCTACAAGGAGTTAGGAAAGGTCCGGGTTTTTTGTTTTTATTGGTTTCAGTCCAAAATTATATTGATGGTATATAAAATAAACCTGGGAGATATTTACTATGTTCCCTGCAATGCAAGCACAATGAGACAATCATTGGCGTGGTCGTTTTCAGGCGTTGAAGATGAACACAAATATAATTTTAAAAAGATATATATCAGTCTAATGATAAAACTAAGTGAATATATCAGCCAAATATGAAAGCATATCTCTTTCGTATCCATATAAGAGAGTCAGTAGCTGAATGCAATTAACAGTATGACACCGTTAATCCATACTTTTTATACTGAATGTACTCATGTTTATATTTTTTAAAAATTCTAAATATCTCTTGTGCCCTAGGATGATACAGGTATACACACATGATACAAAATGTTGAATAAGCACACTCAATGGAATATTCGTCACATGAAGAATATGTTATTTCGTTTCACAAGATATAATACACTGATCGATATTACACACCTACAAGGCGTTAGGACAAAATGTAATGATATAACGTAAAAGATTCTGAGCAATATAATCTCCTTCGAAGTGAGTTCACGTCACTTTATATGCCATTTTTATGAAATAACTCCAAAATTATTCATGCGTCGATGGCATATTACTTTTATGATCATTTCAAATGAAAGATATAAAACTTGGAACAAATCCAAATTTTTAACACATTTCATCATTTTATTTCAAATGTCCATTTACTAAAGGTGTTCTCTTTATTAGAGTTATGTCAATGTTTCAAGAGGACTGAATTCAATTTCATGCTTTGTCAATTTGTTACCGTCATGCCACAAAAATGGTTTTTATAGAACCTTATTATGTATTCATCTGTCAAAATGTGTTCCGGACCATGAAATTAAAACAGTTAGTGATTTAAACTTTGCGAGGATATGATTAAATGCATCGACTATTTTCCCAAATTGGCATTTATTAAATGGCAGTGAAAAAAACCTTTTAAATCTAGCAAATGGTCAGGAATTAGGTATACACACAGTGTAATGCAGACATTTTAAGCCTATTTGTTTCGTATAAAACGCATTTAGTATGATTCAATATTTGGAACACAGAACTAATAGTGAAAAGAATGGGTTATGCATATATTTCACACATCCATGATTGATCATCCTATGGTGATGACTGATGAGGATAGAATGGATTCTGACAATGAGGTTAATTGTCATGTTTGAGAATTAACACTGAATGATAAGAAACAGAGAAGCGTTAGATATCACAACCACTCTATGGGAACGTACACATGTGCCTCATATGATTACTGTAATTTTCATCTCACATGACCTGATTTTATTGCCGCAGTCTTACATAATATAGAATCAGCAAGTGATTCAGAAAGTATCATCGAATGATCACATGCATTCCAAATAATATTTAAAGGTAAATGTTATTCTCATTGGGATAATTGAAGTTTATCGGCAGTTTGTTGTTCACGAACGCAAAGTTTGACGAATTAGTAAAGAACAATGAAATATTTAAATCATATTAGAGAATGGTTTCAAGATAATCTCTATTTGGTATGGGAATTTACTTTTACGAGTATATGGCTGTTTGGGATAAATTCGCAGAAACGAAACGTCATTATATGATAAGGACTCTCTTAAAAGCGCGTGGACAGGTGAGAAGATCACGGATAGTGATTATGCGCATGTTCATCAGGCTTGGAATCCTATCTTAGTTATACATTTATTTGAGTATCGCTACATGCACTTGAAGAATGATGTATTATTACCCGGAAATACATTTGAACATTTCAGAAAAGCTTGCAGGAGCTTCTCGTTGGTCTGTGGTTCTTATACATATTTACCACTCCAACTTTGAAATGTTGGATTTGTTCTTATTGCGTTTTAGTATTTATCCCGCGCTATGCACTGCGACACTGTAAATCCGCATTCGTTCGACTCAGTGCTACCTATTGACTGGCTATGCGTGATTTCCTCTGAATCTGACTGTTTTTTTCCTTCAGGCGGTATTGTCTCCAACGGAGCGCAATACCACAAACTGCATCAATGCATTCCTTAAAAAGTATTATACATTATAATGGTGGAATGTTATTCATGTGATAATACATATTTTCTTTTCATCGTATTAATCAGTAGAGAAATAATGTTTGTGTTAACCAATATATTTGAATGACTATCAATAAAGAAAACAAAAGAAGTGGAAAGTAAGTATCTGCTACCATTTTGAATGCATCAAAACGACGATAAACATGAGATATTTGATGTAAATATAATTTACACATAATTATGTTACTTCACTGGAAGAAATCAGAAATCTTTTTTTTTTCTTATGATGATTTTTTCTTTCTACATAAACCACTGTGAACATTATTACTAAAGAATATCATCTCTCGCTAGGTGTAGTGGTGACAAATCTAACTGTGCAACTATTTATGAAATTTGCTTTCTGATAAAAGAATACAAGGAATTGGAAGTCCTGTTTGTAAACATGTTGTTATCTGTAAATGTCAAGATAAATGAGTTTTGGCATGGTTTGTTTTGTGATTCTTTTCATGCACGTAGGCAGGATACATTTGATAGAAATTTAACAAACCACTTGCAATGCACTTTTGAGACGTTTTATTTATGCTACAACCTTTTTACATGACAGCTCACTAAGTGCATTTACGTTTGATTTATAGTCGCATTGCGTCAATATAATTCGAAAACATTTCTTTGAAAGTTTCCATATTGTAATACATTTGTAAGAAACTTTGCCATCTTTAAGCTTATTTGCCTGTTACCTTATCCACCAAAAGTATTTTAGTGAAATATCATAACACCTGAGTTATGTATATGTCGATAAGTACAGAAATCATTATGTTAAGTGCTTTAGATCTTTGGCACTGATTAGACTAGGAGAGAGAATGTGGTGACCTCATGGGCATGACATGTTGAGCTTAGGTAAAGTTAAAATTGCTTTGTATATAAGGTATGAATGCAGGATTGACATCTCGTATTTGGATAGAATGGATATCTCGTATTTACAGCGTTGCATGCACTCAAGTATTCATTAACCCCTCACACGCCTTCGCATTGTCCAAGACAAAGTCAAGTAACACTTCGCATTATATATGAAAAATGCCTGCTGACATTAACAAAAGCATATGTGCAGGGAACAGACGCAGCGCCGATGTGGGATTTGCGTTTCAGTTACTACATTTCCTTGGATTAATGCAAACCATTTAACTTTTAGAAACTAAACATGTGTAGTAATATTAAGGTTGATAACAGCTAAGAAAACCTTTATTGCTCTAAAAAAATGGATCGGAAATTTTCATCTGAAAGCATGCGGAAGTAAAACAATGTATATCGTTATTTCACACTATTTTATGTCATATTCCGTATTGCGTTTTTGTAGCACCAATGATTTTCTGATATTCAAAATGTGATTAAAGATGTATTAAACGTATGCACTTATGTGCACAAACAGATAAGCATATTAGGAAATAAATGTCATAGTTTAAATGGTACCTGCGATATTTGCTAATGATTTTAAGATGTATCTCTTAGCAATGAAACGTCATCGGGAATGACAAAACAGAGTCGAATTTACTCTGATATAACATCCCACGATATTACATTTTCTGATCAAGACACTGTCACGATACTACATTTTCTACACCGGACACTATCACGATACTACTTTTCTGCACAGGACACCGGTGGAAACAGTGAAGAGCGAACTGCTCTCATAAAAAATAAATGAACATATAATTTTGCAGTATACATTTAAATGCACAGGTATATTGGAAAATCTCAAATTGATGCATTCATCAGGTTTGTGAGTAAAACTTAGCATCTTTGTGCTGATCGATAATTTGGCAGTATACATGATAATGCTCTTGTTTGTAAAAGTTTAATTGCATTACTTATTTTATCAGAATTATCATCTTTGTGTAATACACCTTGAAGTAAATGTGTGTGTGTGTGTGTGTGTGTGTGTGTGTGTGTGTGTGTGTGTGATTTGGACTTTCCTGTGTTTAGCACCATGTCTCAGCACATGATTGGCTATACATGGTGGCCATATTATTTAGCGAAGGAAAAACCTAGGGGTGCGCTCGGAAAGTACCACCGACATACGTGAAGCTACTGTCATGCTTCCTCGTTTAGCCTATCCGAGAGTCGAACGCACGTGGGCAGAGATGATATATCAGTGATCTATAAAGGTGATTGCTTTAGACCACTAGGTCACTCGCGGACCGGATGTCTATTGAATACATGTTCTTGAGTGAATAAGAGAAATTCATTCCACTTCTCAAAAACATTTTTCTTGGAAAATCTACTAATTCGTGGATAAGCGTAATATAAAGATCACGATTACACTGCAATAACTAGTATTTGTATATAAACGAGGTTACTGAAACATATCTAGATCAGAATCATTTGGTATGAATACATTTCCTCTTCACGAAAATCATTTCATAAATGCTTGGAAACATGCACAGACCATTCGGTCGTATATTGTCAATGTACGATAAAATACACATGATCATAACCTGTTCGATGTCATATATCACTGAGTGGATGAGCATTATTTAATGAAAAACATGTTTACTGTTCCACTGTGTATGCTGTAGAATTGTTTATGTTTTTTGTTAGCGCAAATTTATCTCTGTTTACCAACAGAATGGGAGTTTCAAATCTGCGTAGTAATATTGAACTCACTGTTGCATATTAACTGGATATGTGTGACTTTCACTGAATTGTTCAGGTTCACTGGATTGAGCGCGGTATCCTGGATAAATTAATCGCCGATACTTCAAGATAGGACAGAGTATTAATACTGAGAGATATATTGCAGCAACCATTGATTGTGAAAATGCATTTGAAGCGAGGAAAGCTTCGTGAACTCTAGGTTGACATTAGGATTAACAATAATTAATCGGGACTAAGAGAATTCAACAATATAACAAACTGGAATGATACTAAATGCCTTGTGTATATGCATCCTCCTGTTGATGCTCAAAAATACAGCAGCAGCGATTTGCCCGACCGGAGACTGCGTCACATACGACATATCCACCCAGGCTACGTGCAAAGAAGTGAGCAGCAAGCCAAGGACAAGTGATTGCCGTTGGGCTGCTGGTTTAAACATCAATGTCGACCAGGTTATTCTCCAAGGCAGGATAGTGGCCTACAAGATACAATGGTTCAACGGAGGATGGTCTGGTTGGTATGTTCCTGGCATAAATGACATTGACAGCAAGTACAATCCAGCTGACAAGACGTGCTCTATTCCGTACAATGCAAATACCATGAGACGGATGTGGTCCTACTTCTACGATCATACTCATTCATACATCATCTGCATGAATCCATAAAATGGAATTTTGATAATGTGAATTTGGTATTTGACAAAGACTACATAGTATATACAGACTTTATGAAGGGACAATGCTGATGCTCATAGTATGGAGACCTTTCGGTTTGCTGTTATTTACTTTTTTATACCCATTAGAAGCTTTCATGTTCTTTCCTAAACAGTCGGATTCATTCTTGGTCGATTGGATGAACATGACTGCTCTGTATATAGCATTTTATTGTTGATGTCTACTTTACGTTTAGGTCGATTTTAAACAGACAGAAAAATATATACATTGTCCAGCAATATTTTTTGTTTAGTTTCCTAAATTGAAACATCTTGTTTCTAACAGCAGTTTAGATTATTTGCAAATATGCATGTCTTAAGTTTAGGTCAGTTGTTCTGTGGCAATGCAACATAACAGAAAACAATGTTCATGGGCGGAAGGAGGAAAACTGAAGAATGAAATTTTACAATCAACTTTTCATTGCCTTCTCAGGCCGTGCTTTTAGTTTGGTTTTGATATTGTATCTTGTATTATGTTTACGATTACTATATAATCTGAACACATCAATGACTGGTCTTTGCCTATCCATATATAAATAAATATTAGTAATTAGTGAAATGAAGAAGTTTGTGTTACTGTATGATTATTGTATTCATGTAGCCTTAGCCAATTTAGTCATATCGCTACACTGTTTGCATTTTGGCAGTTTATTTGACGTCTTGAACTTGGGTATCATGCCGCATATATGTAGCATTATATCCCACACAGTCACATTATCCTGCTACCAGGTCGACCAATTCTAACCCTAACGTTTTAATGCTAAGCGCCAAACGAGGCATCTGCTAGTAACATTTTTATGTCTTTGGTACGACTCGGCCGGGGTCGACTTGGTCAGTTGAGAAAGTACCTTTCTGCCCTTCCTTCTCACTTTCTTTCTTTCTTTCTTTCTTTCTTTCTTTCTTTCTTTCTTTCTTTCTTTCTTTCTTTCTTTCTTTCTTTCTTTCTTTCTTTCTTTCTTTTAATTGTGATCCTTATTCTTGCTTGCTCGTGAATTATCAATTTACTAACACAAATAATTTTAATAACTCGCTAGAGTAAAGTACTACTTTTTCACCCAACAGTTACTTCTTGAGTTGATACCACCAAAGAACTGCAGTTCGTTACATTCACCTCAATAAGAATAATCTTGAATGTTGGTGGTTGTGTGCCTTTAGGAGTTTAATGTAGCTTTAAAAATGTTTCAGCCATATCACTACCATGTCTACAGTGTCATGGTTCATAGTGATGACTAGAGCTGGGGCATCATGCCGTAATCATGTAGCATAATGTCTTACCCAGTCAAATTATCCTGACACCAGGCCGACCAGTCGTAATGATGAGCGCCAATCCTCTGATCTGCTAGTACCATTTGTATGTCTTTGGTACAACTCGGCTGGGTTTCGAACGAGTGACCTCTCGCATCCGAGGCGGATGCTCTAATCACTAGGACATCGGAGCAGTCAAGAATAATTTTGAAGCCTATGTAACAGTATATTAAAGGTCATGATCCTATATTAAATTAATTCATAATTATCTGGAAGAAACATCACATGAACCTTTCTAAAGGTCAGCACAGTCTTTAATTAAAAAAATGTTTTTTTTTGTGTCAAAGCACCAGGACAAAAAATTGTAAAATACAATACAAATACTATAGGAATCACGAGTACCCACTGGTATAAATTAAGACGATTTGGCTCAATATTTTAGTCAGAGTTTATGCTGCCGAAAGGCTAAAGAGATACAAAAAATTTATTTCATTATTCGCTGGCCACCACCCAAAAATAATCTGCAATGGACCCTGTATAAATGAAATGTTTGAATATATGAAATCTGCTAAATTTACATCTATACTAGCTGTGCATAACACTAATGTCGGATAGTGAATGTTACTTCAATAAACAGTACGTTGTTGAATTCAACAAATAATCCTAGAATTAATAGCACAAGTCCTAATGAATAAAGTCCTGATTAAACATTACTGCTATTCTAACATAAATCCAACACTAAAAGTGTTGATGTACTTATGATGGTCTCAATATTCATGATTGGCCAACATTCTTTTGTTGAATAATAATAATAATAATAATAATAATAATAATAATAATAATAATAATAATAATATCCAAAGATATATCATTATTTGAATTTCACTTTCAATACAAGCATCTGTTCCCATGAATATTATTTTAGATGAACACTGTATTTCAAGCAAATACATAATTGGAATAAATAAGTTCCAGCCCAAACGAAACTGAACAAAACCATAAGACTTGTTTCTGTTCCAGATGTTTTTGCAAGAATGGATTATTTTCTCAGCAAACAAGATTTTTTACTTCTTAATCAGACGTATGTCCACTTACCATCTTTAACAAAAATAGAAACTATAACCGCATGGAACATTTCATTATAGAAGGTTTCAAGTGTTCAAAATATAATTACATATTTTCAATTAAGAGGCCTGTTACTAAATTTATAATAAAGAAAATGATTATGTCCCCGACTCGGTTTAGGATAATATTTCCAATATTTATCCTTTGGTCAGAAAAAGATAACTAATGGGTGATTTTTCGCCATTACAAGCTATACGATTTTCCATTAGTCATTGCATATAATGAAATAAAGTAAATAAAAAGAGAAGCAACTAACATATTAAATATAGATACCAATTGGCATACCAGTGGGAAGTCGGTTATAAACCTCCGTAAGAGGATATGTGCGACATCATTTAGTACGTTTTCAACTGGCTAACAACAATTTGGAAATGTTACAGATGGGAGATTGTAACATCTTGTAATTCAAATCACAACTTAAAACTGATATCTTTTGCGCTGTCATTAGGTTTTTAGGCCTGTCCTGCAAGACCAATAGCCAAGAACGGACATATGTTTAGGCTGAACTTGATCTTGTAACAGAGCGATCAATTGCTGATAGCAGACAAATATAGTGTGAATCTGAATGGCAAAATTTGACATAAATATAGATTTCGTTATTCACTCTGCATTGTTATGTCAGTGCCCTGGTGACAATTAAACTTATATTCCTGCTTTCTTCCTAGTCAAATAAACACAAACACTACAAACATGTCTGTTCTGTCTCTCCAATCAACATAACAATTGTGTAATATTTGTTAAAAACTTTCTTATTTCGAACATCAAAATGCAACCCTTTACTTTATGCAACAATGCCACAACAGTTCAGAAAACAAACGTTACCTCCATTAATAAGTCTTAAACCGCAATAGAATTAGGCATTTAGCTATAGTTGAGGACAGTCGATATCAGAGAACTGTGACAAATTGGGTGTGCCTATGGGCAATGAGGCTTAGATGTTAGACATCTGACTAAACCCACAAAGGAGGGAGAGAATATAATATAAACATGTTTGCCACAAAGGCAAAAGGAATGAAATCGATTTTTTTTCACTCAAAGTTTATTGATATCTTCAATATTATATATAAAAATGAATTAGGAAAAAGGTATATTATCTGCATTTACAATGTTTGTAGAATTTTATTCTAAGAGATGTGATTTGAATGCAATTTTGGTGGATATCGATTATCGATGGTTTGACTGACCCCAAAAAATCAAAATACATAAAACTTCCGAATTGGTGAATAGTTAAGACCAATTAAGTTTACAGGTGGATTTTTGTTTGTATTTATATATTTTTGGTTAATACCATCAAAATTACCAAACGCTGGTGCAATATACACAGGTGAATTAAGAGTATAATTTTGTGAAAAAAAAGCAACTCTTTCTTAGAACAAGAAGTTTAAGAGGTACGTGTATCAATGAAGACCTTACTACGTTTAATTCCATAAGTTTTTTAGATTTCACCGGAGTTACCAATAATATGCATTCTTATTATTAACTTAAGTGAAATCATGACGCACATATCAATGGACTTTAGAACAAAAAAGATGTTTGCCTTTACCATTTAAACTTTTCTTTCATTTGTTGCAAATCCACCATTATATGTGCATGCGTGTTTGGGTGTTTGAAAATCAAAATAATTAAATAGTGTTTTAGCAATGTTGCGCACCGAATAATTCTTATACGTAAAGTGATGTCTCCAAGGAATTAATCTATACATTTATCAATTATACACTATCCGGCATACATGATATTATTCATAAAGTCTTAAGAGCTAAGCTAGCGTCTACATTAAAGACGCAGATTCCAGTTGCAGTTACAGCTGTATCGAATGTAGCTAAATTCCGGTTCTTTTTGGTGACAGTAATGGAAAGGTCCTGGATATTCGTTTTTGTCTTTTGTTGAATGTTGAATAAGCACACTCAAAGCAATATTCGTCGCATCACAAACATGTTATTTAGTTTCAAATGCTATACTGCATTGCTCGATATTACATACCTACAAGGAGTTAGGAAAGGTCCGGGCTTTTTGTTTTTATTGGTTTCAGTCCAAAATTATATTGATGGTATATACAATAAACCTGGGAGATATTTACTATGTTCACTGCAATGCAAGCACAATGAGACAATCATTGGCGTGGTCGTTTTCAGGCGTTGAAGATGAACACAAATATAATTTTAAAAAGATATATATCAGTCTAATGATAAAATTAAGTGAATATATCAGCCAAATATGAAAGCATATCTCTTTCGTATCCATATAAGAGAGTCAGTAGCTGAATGCAATTAACAGTATGACACCGTTAGTCCATACTTTTTATACTGAATGTACTCATGCTTATATTTTTTAAAAATTCTAAATATCTCTTGTGCCCTAGGATGATACAGGTATACACACATGATACAAAATGTTGAATAAGCACACTCAATGGAATATTCGTCACATGAAGAATATGTTATTTCGTTTCACAAGATATAATACACTGATCGATATTACACACCTACAAGGCGTTAGGACAAAATGTAATGATATAACGTAAAAGATTCTGAGCAATATAATCTCCTTCGAAGTGAGTTCACGTCACTTTATATGCCATTTTTATGAAATAACTCCAAAATTCTTCATGTGTCGATGGCATATTACTTTTATGATCATTTCAAATGAAAGATATAAAACTTGGAACAAATCCAAATTTTTAACACATTTCATCATTTTATTTCAAATGTCCATTTACTAAAGGTGTTCTCTTTATTAGAGTTATGTCAATGTTTCAAGAGGACTGAATTCAATTTTATGCTTTGTCAATTTGGTACCGCCATGCCACAAAAATGGTTTTTATAGAACCTTATTATGTATTCATCTGTCAAAATGTGTTCCGGACCATGAAATTAAAACAGTTAGTGATTTAAACTTTGCGAGGATATGATTAAATGCATCGACTATTTTCCCAAATTGGCATTTATTAAATGGCAGTGAAAAAAACCTTATAAATCTAGCAAATGGTCAGGAATTAGGTATACATACAGTGTAATGCAGATATTTTAAGCCTATTTGTTTCGTATAAAACGCATTTAGTATGATTCAATATTTGGAACACAGAACTGATAGTGAAAAGAATGGGTTATGCATATATTTCACACATCCATGATTGATCATCCTATGGTGATGACTGATGAGGATAGAATGGATTCTGACAATGAGGTTGATTGTCATGTTTAAGAATTAACACTGAATGATAAGAAACAGAGAAGCGTTAAATATCACAACCACTCTATGGGAACGTACACATGTGCCTCATATGATTACTGTAATTTTCATCTCACATGACCTGATTTTATTGCCGCAGTCTTACATAATATAGAATCAGCAAGTGATTCAGAAAGTATCATCAAACGATCACATGCATTCCAAATAATATTTAAAGGTAAATGTTATTCTCATTGGGATAATTGAAGTTTATCGGCAGTTTGTTGTTCACGAACGCAAAGTTTGACGAATTAGTAAAGAACAACGAAATATTTAAATCATATTAGAGAATGGTTTCAAGATAATCTCTATTTGGTATGGGAATTTACTTTTACGAGTATATGGCTGTTTGGGATAAATTCGCAGAAACGAAACGTCATTATATGATAAGGACTCTCTTAAAAGCGCGTGGACAGGTGAGAAGGTCACGGATAGTGATTATGTGCATGTTCATCAGGCTTGGAATCCTATCTTAGTTATACATTTATTTGAGTATCGCTACATGCACTTGAAGAATGATGTATTATTACCCGGAAATACATTTGAACATTTCAGAAAAGCTTGCAGGAGCTTCTCGTTGGTCTGTGGTTCTTATACATATTTACCACTCCAGCTTTGAAATGTTGGATTTGTTCTTATTGCGTTTTAGTATTTATCCCGCGCTATGCACTGCGACACTGTAAATCCGCATTCGTTCGACTCAGTGCTACCTATTGACTGGCTATGCGTGATTTCCTCTGAATCTGACTGTTTTTTTCCTTCAGGCGGTATTGTCTCCAACGGAGCGCAATACCACAAACTGCATCAATGCATTCCTTAAAAAGTATTATACATTATAATGGTGGAATGTTATTCATGTGATAATACATATTTTCTTTTCATCGTATTAATCAGTAGAGAAATAATGTTTGTGTTAACCAATATATTTGAATGACTATCAATAAAGAAAACAAAAGAAGTGGAAAGTAAGTATCTGCTACCATTTTGAATGCATCAAAACGACGATAAACATGAGATATTTGATGTAAATATAATTTACACATAATTATGTTACGTCACTGGAAGAAATCAGAAATCTTTTTTTTTCTTATGATGATTTTTTCTTTCTACATAAACCACTGTGAACATTATTACTAAAGAATATCATCTCTCGCTAGGTGTAGTGGTGACAAATCTAACTGTGCAACTATTTATGAAATTTGCTTTCTGATAAAAGAATACAAGGAGTTGGAAGTCCTGTTTGTAAACATGTTGTTATCTGTAAATGTCAAGATAAATGAGTTTTGGCATGGTTTGTTTTGTGATTCTTTTCATGCACGTAGGCAGGATACATTTGATGGAAATTTAACAAACCACTTGCAATGCACTTTTGAGACGTTTTATTTATGCTACTACGTGTAAATTGCATTGGTATTCAACCTTTTTACATGACAGCTCACTAAGTGCGTTTACGTTTGATTTATAGTCGCATTGCTCAATATAATTCGAAAACATTTCTTTGAAAGTTTCCATATTGTAATACATTTGTAAGAAACTTTGCCATCTTTAAGCTTATTTGCCTGTTACCTTATCCACCAAAAGTATTTTAGTGAAATATCATAACACCTGAGTTATGTATATGTCGATAAGTACAGAAATCATTATGTTAAGTGCTTTAGATCTTTGGCACTGATTAGACTAGGAGAGAGAATGTGGTGACCTCATGGGCATGACATGTTGAGCTTAGGTAAAGTTAAAATTGCTTTGTATATAAGGTATGAATGCAGGATTGACATCTCGTATTTGGACAGAATGGATATCTCGTATTTACAGCGTTGCATGCACTCAAGTATTCATTAACCCCTCACACGCCTTCGCATTGTCCAAGACAAAGTCAAGTAACACTTCGCATTATATATGAAAAATGCCTGCTGACATTAACAAAAGCATATGTGCAGGGAACAGACGCAGCGCCGATGTGGGATTTGCGTTTCAGTTACTACATTTCCTTGGATTAATGCAAACCATTTAACTTTTAGAAACTAAACATGTGTAGTAATATTAAGGTTGATAACAGCTAGGAAAACCTTTATTGCTCTAAAAAAAATGGATCGGAAATTTTCATCTGAAAGCATGCGGAAGTAAAACAATGTATATCGTTATTTCACACTATTTTATGTCATATTCCGTATTGCGTTTTTGTAGCACCAATGATTTTCTGATATTCAAAATGTGATTAAAGATGTATTAAACGTATGCACTTATGTACACAAACAGATAAGCATATTAGGAAATACATGTCATAGTTGAAATGGTACCTGCGATATTTGCTAATGATTTTAAGATGTATCTCTTAGCAATGAAACGTCATCGGGAATGACAAAACCGAGTCGAATTTACTCTGATATAACATCCCACGATATTACATTTTCTGATCAAGACACTGTCACGATACTACATTTTCTACACCGGACACTATCACGATACTACTTTTCTGCACAGGACACCGGTGGAAACAGTGAAGAGCGAACTGCTCTCATAAAAAAAATGAACATATAATTTTGCAGTATACATTTAAATACACAGGTATATTGGAAAATCTCAAATTGATGCATTCAGCAGGTTTGTGTGTAAAACTTAGCATCTTTGTGCTGATCGATAATTTGGCAGTATACATGATAATGCTCTTGTTTGTAAAAGTTTAATTGCATTACTTATTTTATCAGAATTATCATCTTTGTGTAATACACCTTGAAGTAAGTGTGTGTGTGTGTGTGTGTGTGTGTGTGTGTGTATGTGTGTGTGTATGTGTGTGTGTGATTTGGACTTTCCTGTGTTTAGCACCATGTCTCAGCACATGATTGGCTATACATGGTGGCCATATTATTTAGCGAAGGAAAAACCTAGGGGTGCGCTCGGAAAGTACCACCGACATACGTGAAGCTACTGCCATGCTTCCTCGTTTAGCCTATCCGAGAGTCGAACGCACGTGGGCAGAGATGATATATCAGTGATCTATAAAGGTGATTGCTTTAGACCACTAGGTCACTCGCGGACCGGATGTCTATTGAATACATGTTCTTGAGTGAATAAGTGAAATTCATTCCACTTCTCAAAAACATTTTTCTTGGAAAATCTACTAATTCGTGGACAAGCGTAATATAAGGATCACGATTAAACTGCAATAACTAGTATTTGTATATAAACGAGGTTACTGAAACATATCTAGATCAGAATTATTTGGTATGAATACATTTCCTCTTCACGAAAATCATTTCATAAATGCTTGGAAACATGCACAGACCATTCGGTCGTATATTGTCAATGTACGATAAAATACACATGATCATGACCTGTTCCATGTCATATATCACTGAATGGATGAGCATTATTTAATGAAAAACATGTTTACTGTTCCACTGTGTATGCTGTAGAATTGTTTATGTTTTTTGTTAGCGCAAATTTATCTCTGTTTACCAACAGAATGGGAGTTTCAAATCTGCGTAGTAATATTGGACTCACTGTTGCCTATTAACTGGATATATTTGACTTTCACTGAATTGTTCAGGTTCACTGGATTGAGCGCGGTATCCTGTATAAATTAATCGCCGATACTTCAAGATAGGACAGAGTATTAATACTGAGAGATATATTGCAGCAACCATTGATTGTGAAAACGCATTTGAAGCGAGGAAAGCTTCGTGAACTCTAGGTTGACATTAGGATTAACAATAATTAATCGGGACTAAGAGAATTCAACAATATGAAAAACTGGATGATACTAAATGCCTTGTGTATATGCATCCTCCTGTTGATGCTCAAAAATACAGCAGCAGCGATTTGCCCGACCGGAGACTGTGTCACATACGACATATCTACCCAGGCTACGTGCAAAGAAGTCAGCAGCAAGCCAAGGACAAGTGATTGCCGTTGGGCTGCTGGTTTAAACATCATTGTCGACCAGGTTATTCTCCAAGGCAGGATAGTGGCCTACAAGATACAATGGTTCAACGGAGGATGGTCTGGTTGGTATGTTCCTGGCATAATGACATTGACAGCAAGTACAATCCAGCTGACAAGACGTGCTCTATTCCGTACAATGCAAATACCATGAGACGGATGTGGTCCTACTTCTACGATCATACTCATTCGTACATCATCTGCATGAATCCATAAAATGGAATTTTGATAATGTGAATTTGGTATTTGACAAATGACTACATAGTATATACAGACTTTACGAAGGGACAATGCTGATGCTCATAGTATTGAGACCTTTCGGTTTGCTGTTATTTACTATTTTTATTCCCATTACAAGCTTCCATGTTCTGTCCTAAACAGACGGATTCATTCTTATTCGATTGGATGAACATGGCTGCTCTGTATATCTCATTTTATTGTTGGTGTCTACTTTACGTTTTGGTCTATTTTAAACAGACAGAAAAATATATACATTGTCCAGCAATATTTATTGTTTGGTTCCCTAAATTGAAACATCTTGTTTCTAACAGCAGTTTATATTATATGCCAATATTTATGTCTTAAGTTTAGGTCAGTTGTTCTGTGCAATGCAACATAACAGAAAACACTGTTCATGGGTGGAAGGAGGAAAACTGAAGAATGAAGTTTTACAATCAACTTTTCATTGCCTTCTCAGGCCGTGCTTTTAGTTTGGTTTTTATATTGTATCTTGTATTATGTTTACGATTACTATATAATTTGAACACATCAATGACTGGTATTTGCCTATCCATATATAAATAAATATTAGTAATTAGTCAAATAAAGAAGTTTGTGTTACTGTATGATTATTGTATTCATGTAGCCTTAGCCAATTTAGTCATATCGCTACACTGTTTGCATTTTGGCAGTTTATTATGACGTCTAGAACTTGGGTATATTTAGCATTATATCCCACACAGTCACATTATCCTGCTACCAGGTCGACCAATTCTAACACTAACGTTTAAATGCTAAGTGCCAAACGAGGCATCTGCTAATAACAGTTGTATGTCTTTGGTACGACTCGGCCGGGTTCGACTTGGTCAGTTGAGAAAGTACCTTTCTCTCCATCCATCTCACTTTCTTTCTTTCCTTCCTTCTTTCTTTTTTCTTTCTTTCTTTTTTCTTTCTTTCTTTCTTTCTTTCTTTCTTTCTTTCTTTCTTTCTTTCTTTCTTTCTTTCTTTCTTTCTTTCTTTCTTTCTTTTAATCGTGATCCTTTTTCTTGCTTGCTCGTGAATTATCAACTTACTAAGAGAAATAATTTTTATAACTCGAAAGAGTAAAATACTACTTTTACACCCAATAGTTACTTTTTGAGTTGATGCCACCAAAGAACTGGAGTTCGTTACATTCACCTCAAAAAGAATAATCTTGAGTGTTGGTGATTGTGTGTGTTTAGGAGTTTAATGTAGTTTTAATAAATTTCCAGCCATATTACTACCATGTCTACAGTGTGATAATGTATAGTGATGACTAGAGCTGGGGCATCATGCCGTAGACACGTAGCATAATGTTTTATCCATTCACATTATCCTGACACCAGGCCGACCAGTCGTAATGACGAGCGCCAATCCTCTGATGTGCTAGTACCATTTGTATGTCTTTGGAACGACTCGGCTGGGTTTCGAACGAGTGACCTCTCGCATCCAAGGCGGATGCTCTAATCACTAGGACACCAGAGCGGTCAAGAATAATTTTGAAGCCTATGTAACAGTATCCAAGAGGTCATGATCCTATATTAAATTAATTCATAATTATCTGGAAGAAACATCACATGAACATTTTTCAAGGTCAGCACAGTCTTTAATTAAAAAAATGTTTTTTTGTGTCAAAGCACCAGGACAAAATATTGTAAAATACAATACAAATACTATAGGAATCACGAGTACCCACTAGTGTAAAATAAAACGATTTGACTCAGTATTTTAGTTAGAGTTTATGCTGCCGAAAGGCTAAAGAGATATAAAACATTTCCTTCATTATTCGCTGACCACCACCCAAAAATAATCTGCAAGCGACCATGTATACAATAAATGTTTGAATATATGAAATCTGTTAAATTTACATCTAAACTATCTGTGCATAACACTAAAGTCGGATAGTGAATGTTACTTCAAAAAACAGATAAATTGTTGAATTCAACAAATAATCCTAAAATTAATAGAACAGGTTCTAATGAATAAAGTCCTGATTAAATATTACTGCTATTCTAACATAAATCTAACAGTGAAAGTGTTGATGTGCTTATGATGGTCTCAATATTAATGATTGGCCAACATTCTTATGTTGAAAAATAATAATAATAATAATAATAATAATAATAAAAAAAAAAAAACAATTATAATATCTAAAGATATATCATTATTTGAATTTCACTTTCAATACAAGCATCTGTTCCAATGAATAGTATTTTCGATGAACACTGTGTTTCAAGCAAATACATAATTGGAATAAATAAGTTCCTGCCCAATTGAAACTGAACAAAACCATAAGACTTGTTTCTGTTCCAGATGTTTTTGCAAGAATGGATTATTTTCTCAGCAAACAAGATTTTTTACTTCTTAATCAGACCTATGTCCACTTACCATCTTTAAAAAAATAGAAACTATTACCGCATGGAACATTTCATTCTAGAAGGTATCAAGTGTTCAAAATATAAATACATATTTTCAAGTAAGAGGTCTGTTACTAAATGTATAAAAGAATGATTATGTCCCCGACTCGGTTTAGGATAATATTTCCAATATTTATCCTTTGGTCAGAAAAGGTTAACTAATGGGTGATTTTTCGCCATTACAAGCTATACGATTTTCCATTAGTCATTGCATATAATGAAATAAAGTAAATAAAAAGAGAAGCAACTAACATATTAAATATAGATACTAATTGGCATACCAGTGGGTAGTCGGTTGTAAAGCTCCGTAAGAGGATATGTGCGACATCATTTAGCACGTTTTCAACTGGCTAACAACAATTGGGAAATGTTACAGATGGGAGATTGTAACATCTTGTAATTCAAATCACAACTTAAAACTGATATCTTTTGCGCTGTCATTAAGTTTTTAGGCCTGTCCTGCAAGACCAATAGCCAAGAACGGACATATGTTTAGGCTGAACTTGATCTTGTAACAGAGCGATCAATTGCTGATAGCAGACAAATATAGTGTGAATCTGAATGCCAAAATGTGACATAAATATAGATTTCGTTATTCACTCAGTAATGTTATGTCAGTGCACTGGTGACAATTAAACTGATATTCCTGCTTTCTTCCTAGTCAAATAAACACAAACACTACAAACATGTCTGTACTGTCTCTCCAATCAACATAACAATTGTGTAATATTTGTTAAAATCTTTCTTATTTCGAACATCAAAATGCAACCCTTTACTTTATGCAACAATGCCACAACAGTTCAGAAAACAAACGTTACCTCCATTAATACGTCTTAAACCGCAATAGAATTAGGCATTTAGCCATAGTTGAGGACAGTCGATATCAGAGAACTGTGACAAATTGTGTGTACCTATGGGCAATGAGGCTTAGATGTTAGACATCTGACTAAACCCACAAAGGAGGGAGAGAATATAATATAAACATGTTTGCCACAAAGACAAAAGGAATGAAATCGATTTTTTTTCACTCAAAGTTTATTGATATCTTCAATATTATATATAGAAATGAATTAGGAAAAAGGTATATTATCTGCATTTACAATGTTTGTAGAATTTTATTCTAAGAGATGTGATTTGAATGCAATTTTGGTGGATATCGATTATCGATGGTTTGACTGCCCCCAAAAAATCAAAATACATAAAACTTCCGAATTGGTGAATAGTTAAGACCAATTAAGTTTACAGGTGGATTTTTGTTTGTGTTTATATATTTTTGGTTAATACCATCAAAATTACCAAACGCTGGTGCAATATACACAGGTGAATTAAGAGTATAATTTTGTGAAAAAAAAGCAACTCTTTCTTAGAGCAAGAAGTTTAAAAGGTACGTGTATCAATGAAGACCTTACTACGTTTAATTCGATAAGTTTTTTAGATTTCACCGGAGTTACCAATAATATGCATTCTTATTATTAACTTAAGTGAAATCATGACGCACATATCAATGGACTTTAGAACAAAAAAGATGTTTGCCTTTACCATTTAAACTTTTCTTTCATTTGTTGCAAATCCACTATTATATGTGTGTGCGTGAGTAGTATATGGGGATACCGTGGCGTCAAGGGAAAATCCAGTCAAAAACGGCTTGGGATACTATGGCGTCAAGATTTATAGCGTCAAGGGAAATCCCAGTCAAAAACAGCTTGGGATACTATGGCGTCAAAACAGCTTGGGATACTATAGCGTCAAGGGGAATTGAACATAGTGGGTCTATATAGCGTCAAGGGAAATATAACATGGGGAATAGGATGGGTATAGGGGACTGTAGAGGGACAAGGGAAAAAAAGGGTGGCAATGAAAGCTACTATCTTTTCGAGACTTATGAGTGGTCCTGAAAAGGACCGTTATGTGTAATGTTAACGTTGTCTTGTTAACATAGAGGACATCTCACAGATCTTCTTCTCTTCCTTAAACTTCTCCTTACTGTGGGTCCATAGAAGAGAACTCTCTTCAAGCAACCTTGTCTTTCGACATAGACTCTTCTCTTCCAATAGGCTGTCTCCGTCCTATGAATGACACTCCATGATGATCTGACATACATGGGTATGTCAGTCCTAAACAGCATACTTGACACAAGGGTTGACGATTCAACATTAGTCCACATCTTCTGATGAGAACAGGTGAAGCGAATGCCGTGTACTGCGGTTATTTATAGGGGAAGAGCGGATTGAAACGGATTGAGTGTATCCACCAATCCAAACGTGCGTTACAAGAGAGCAGTCTGTGACGTCACCTTTTCTATATAGAGGTACTAGCGCCTGTGTGCAGTCAATCGATTCAACAGAGTTGTCAATCATGGCGGACAGTAAGAAGACGATGAATTGGAGTGAGACAGGAGTAGAGACAGCAAGTCATGGACCAACAGTGACTACTAAAGTCATGACACATCTACATCCAGAAGAAGTGGATTTTAACTGGGATATTGTGGATTTTTTAACATCGCAAGAATTTATTCCGGAACCTTCGTTGCCTTCTGTATCTTCTTATGGACACGTCGATGATTTTAAACAAAGACAAAAAGAAGCATTGGAGCGATTTTTACAACAACAGAAAGTAGAAGAACAAGCTTTTCTTATGCAACAGCAGGAAGAAGAAGAAGCAAGAAGAAAACACCAGGAAGAAACAGTAGCAGCAGCAGCAGCAGCAACGGAGAAGAATGAAGACCAAGGACAGAAAGAAAATAGTGAAAATCAAACGGTTACGACGGTACTTTTAGATATTTTAGCTGAGTTAAGGAGTCTGAAACAAATGTATCAGACTTCTTTATCACGACCGAAGAGAAAAAGACCTTCTCGAGCGAAACAACCCGATCTCTCTGTGACTACGTCTACCTTACCACCGTTAGTGATTTCTACCAAATCATTGACAGGAACCACCAGTCCCGAAGTAGGCCTTGGCCGTGGCAAAGGCTTAAGACAGCTCAAGAGGATTTCGTCCCGTTTCTGAGTTTGTTTTGTTTTAAACACACAAAACACCAACGGTCCTTTTCAGGACCACTCCAATTATTTCGAAAAGAAATACTATGTCAATTGCCTATTTCAATGAAAACTCAAAAGTCCTTTTTATTATATTTTTTTAAAAACCCATAATGTACGTGTGAGTGAAGGAATGTGTGAGTGTAGGTAATTATACTATCAAAATCAAAACCAAGAGACACTTACGTTTTTTTCTCTCTGGTGTATTCTAGTACAAACGTTACAATTCAATATCACAACATAACATAACACAAGACCACTTTAAAAAAGTTCATAGGTTTTCTTCTGTTTCACTCTTTCTGTTTTTTCATTTTCTTTACTGTCACAGCTTTTTCTTTTTCTTCGTCAGTTTCGTTTCGTCTTCTTTTCTTGTCTTTGTGAACGTGTCGGGGTTCTTCCTTGGGGGAGGGTACCTCTTCCTCCTCCTCCTCCTGTTCAGAATTTCTTTCCTCCTCCTCCTTCTCCTCCTCCTCCTCCTCTTGTTCCTGTTGTTTCTTAGGGCAGTTTGGAGACCAATGTCCTTTCTCTTTACAATAATAACAGGTATCTTGACTTTTGTCTCTATTGGTACCTTTTTTATTTTTGTCACGGTCTGAACATTCTGTAGCCCAATGTCCTTTCTTCTTACAGATATAGCAAGTATCTTGACTTTTATCTCGATAGGAGGGAGAGTAGGCCGTCGGCTGGTCTGACGAAAACTTTCGTATGACCCCACGTAAAGCTCTAATGAGAAGTTCCACTTCTGTAGGTTCTTTCATCGTTCTGGTCAATGTGAGAGTGAAATGAATACTGAATCGTTAGACACTAGCCTTTATATATATATGCACGGATCGGACATGATTATATAGGGGTTATGGTCTTTAAAAGGTAGTCATTTGACTTTTTGCAGACAAGATGAAAAGACCGCATCATGCTGTGGAGAAAGGAAAAGACAGTAAGAGACAGAAACGTAATGTATCGCCTAGCACGGTAGCTGAAGTCTTGGCTCAAATTCATGCCAGTGATTTTGAAGATGACATGAGTGAGCCCGAATTTACACCCAGACAATCAACGTCCAAGCAAAGTACACCACCCTTAGTTAACCCTGAAAATTACTATCACATTCGAGAGACAGAAAAGCGTTCCTCTCGAAAATTTAGAACAACGGCTTACACGTATACCGTAAAGTTTAAAGATTTCAAGTCCAATGTACCTTTGGAGAATACAGATGGGTTCATTACTGAGGTGTGGGATTCTGTGTTAACTGCACTGAAACAGCAATGTCAAGCCAAAGAAGACGATCGCTTGAGACTTTCTATTCATCACGATAATTTAAAGTCTCCCGTTTGGATCGAATTTACTAGTCCATCAGAATTAACACCTTCCAAAGTCATTGACAAAATTCAACATGTGCAACAATCCAACGACAAGTTTCACATTGACGATGGAAAAGCCACACTGTTCATGACCCACGTGTCTCCTCCCCAGGGGACCGGACGATGCAAAAAAGTGTTATTGGTGGACAGCCTTCGCAGCATGAAGCGAAGCCTCGTCCAAATTAACAATCCTCAAGACCAGATGTGTTTAGCCCGTGCTGTCGTCGTGGGACGAACGTATGCCAACAAGAACGACACGGTAGAATGGAAAAGAGCCTGGAAAACTATTCAACAATCGGACCGAGCCAAACAACGAAGTGAAGCAGAACTCCTGTTACAGCAAGCGGGGATATCCAAAGACACTCCTTGTGGCATTCCAGAAATGCAACAATTACAAGACGTCTTGTCTCCACATTACACTTTGAAAGTACACCCTCAAGAAGTGCGTGGACAACTTTTGTTTCGAGGCCACGATTTCAAAGACGGAAAATACATTCATGTCTATCATCACGATGGTCATTTTGATACCATTACCAGTATCACTGCATTCCAGGGATACGGTTACTACTGTGAAAAATGTGATTATGGTTATAACAATCGAGAACAACACAAACATTGTGGATCAAAATGTGAGGGATGTTTAGCCTCACAACCTTGTCTGGACCAAGGACAAGAAAGAGTGCATTGCCCTGTGTGTCAGCGCACTTTTGTCAGTCTTACCTGTTACCAACAACATTTGAAGATGCAAGGTTCACAGCAGAAAAGTGCTTGTCAACTGCTGAGATTGTGCCCTACTTGTGGACAAGGCATACGTACCAATTGTACCAAGTTTCACGTTTGTCGAGGGAAGAAACGATGTCATATTTGTCACCAAATCGTGGACTTGGAACACGAATGCTTCATTCAAAAATATCAACCCCGATCAGATGATACCCAGAAGAAAGGGAATTTTATCTTTTTTGATTTCGAATGCATGCAAGAAACTGGTATTCACATTCCCAATTTCTGCGTAGCTCACCGTGCGTGCGAGCAGTGCATCCAAGAACCTATCTTTAGTCATTGCCCTTACTGCAGCAAGATTCCTGGAGGACGTGAAAAAATCTTTCGAGGGTCAAACACGTTAGCCAAGTTTGCCCAATGGATCCTTAACCCCATTGACGAAACGTGGAGTCCAGAAGACATCGAACTTTACGCCAATTGTCATTGCCATGCCACGGTCATGGCTCACAATTTCTCGGGATACGATGGGCAATTTCTGCTCAGATACTATGCAGAACAAAGTACCGAACGACCCCAAGTGACTTTAAACGGAGCCAAAATCATTTCTATGCAAGTAGGACAAGTGCAGTTTAAAGATTCGATGTGTTACTTGGCCATGCCATTGAGTCGCATGCCTAAAACGTTTGGAATGACAGAATTGGCTAAAGGTTATTTTCCACACTTTTTCAATACCGAAGCCAATCAACATGCCGTTCTGCCCCATTTGCCTGAGGCTGACGACTACGACCCCGACAACATGCGTACCGAACAACGAGAAGCTTTCTTCGCTTGGTACCAGACTCACGCCTCGGACCCTTTTGACTTTCAAGAAGAAATGTTAAAGTACTGTCGATCTGACGTGGACATTTTACGACGCTGCTGTGGAAAATTTCGAGAATTGTTCATGGAGTACGGACGGATCGATCCTTTGAAAGAAGCTTGTACCATCGCCAAAGCGTGTTCTTTAGTGTACCGAAAACGCTTTATGCCTTAAAATACTCTAGCGGTCATCAGTCCTCAAACGACAAATTTTGTCAAACGTCAATACTCGGTCAAAGCCCTACGCTGGCTCCATTACTTGTGCGACAAGGAAGACAAATGGATCCAACACGCTCGCAACGGAGGAGGCGAAAAGACCATCGGAACGTATTCGGTGGATGGTTGGGACTTAGAAAACCCTCAGATCGTGTACGAGTTTAACGGATGTTTATTTCACGGATGTCCCCTATGCTACCCTCAACGAGACACCAAAAATCAGTTTTTACAACGAACCATGGAAGACTTGTACCAGACCACGTGTCAGCGACGTTTGAAGTTAGAACAGCAAGGATACCAGGTGGTGGAAATGTGGGAACACGAGTACGATCAGCGTTTGAAAACCGATCCCGAGTTTAAACGCATCGTAGAAAGTTACAAGTGGGTGGACCCATTAAACCCTCGGGATAGTTTGTACGGAGGACGAACGAATGCTACCTGTTTACTGTACCAAGCGGATGAGGAGAAGGGAGAAGAAATCAAATACTTGGACGTGTGTTCGTTGTATCCTTACGTGTGCAAATATTGTCACTTTCCCGTAGGGCATCCAGAATTGATGACAGAATACATTGACTTGGACCACATTCGACAGTACGAAGGATTGATCAAGTGTAAAGTCTTACCACCCACAGACTTGTACCATCCCGTTTTACCTCACCATTGCCAAGGAAAACTGATGTTTCCTTTGTGTCGCACATGTGCCGAAACGTGCAACCAAGGCCAACCTTGTCATCACACTCAGGAAGAACGCACCTTGACAGGAACGTGGGTGAGCGTGGAATTGTTTAAAGCTCTGGACCTGGGATATCGACTGTTAGAAGTGTACGAAATTTACCACTTTCCCAAAACACAACAATACCGCAAGGGCGACGAGACACAGAAAGGTATTTTTGCAGACTACGTGGATGCCTTTTTAAAACTAAAACAAGAAGCTAGTGGCTATCCTTCCTGGTGTCACACTCCCGAAGACCACAAGAAATTCAAAGAAAAATATCGGGAGCAGGAAGGTATCACTTTAGACCACATCGAGAAAAACGAAGGAAGGCGGTCGTTTGCCAAAGTGATGCTCAATTGCTTGTGGGGTAAAATGGCACAACGCCCGTCTTTACCCAAGACGGAGTATTTGTCCGAACCGTCTCGCTACTTCCAGATGATTCACGACCCAGCCAAAGTCATGAAACACGTGGACGTCATTCGTGAGGACTTGATCTTAGTCAATTACGAAGAAGAACTAGACTTTGTAGAAGCCGACAAATTTGGAAATGTCATCATTGCGGCTTACGTGACAGCCCACGCTCGCTTAAAATTGTACGAAGTGTTAGAACTGTTAGGAGATCGCGTGTTGTATTTTGACACGGACAGTTGCATCTACATTCACCGACCGGACCAGTGTAACCCTGTCATCGAAGGAGACCGTTTAGGAGCCTGGACCGATGAACATCCCGACGACAAGATTCTAAGTTTTGCAAGTGGCGGTCCTAAAAATTACGGCTACGAATACCGAGACCCCCAAGGAGAAATACACACCGAATGTAAAGTGAAAGGATTGACTCTTAATTATCGCACCAGTCAAGTGGTGAACTTTAACGTACTACAAGAAGCCTTACAGTCAGGACAGGATGAAACGTTTCAAGTGACTACCCACGAACCGCACAAGATTGTCCGTTTACCCACACACCAAATTGTTAGCCGACCTTTGGAAAAAGTCTACCAAATCGTGTACCAAAAGAGAGTACGACTTCCCAATCACTTCACTCTACCGTACGGTCACGTCGACATTGGGCAGCATATAAAAAGGGATATTGTCCAAGACCAATAGTTCATTTGTCACTACAACGTCACAGCGAAAAGAAGATGAATCCATTTAAACAGACATCATTCAAGTTTGGGGATTGTAAAACAAATGTACCTTCCCCAACTGTGAAAAGTACTGGATGGATAAGACCCATGCATTGCAACGGAAGATGTCCGGAAGGAAACTGTAAGTGTCCTTGTGGTTTGCACTGTAATTGCGTTACAGAGGGCGATGGTGAACCGTACGATTGCAGTGATGCCAGACGTTGTGACATTAGCGATTCAGCTGGATATCGTGGGAACGTTGCTATGACTACTACCCCTATATCTACCGTGGAAAGTGATGCTGTGCGTGTCAAACCTGAGGGATGCGAAAGCGGTGCGACACGTTATCGTGGACTCCTAGGAATTTCACCGTACCTACATCGAACAGAAGTGAGGAGAGTCGAATATTCGTTCCCGACGAGTTTACCTGAATACTGCCACTTTAAAAGTCGATTCCAAACCTTCAAAGATAAATGGCCAAAATATCTGCCTGGACCAACTCCTGAAGAATTAGCCAGAGCTGGATTTTTCTACTTGGGCGAAGGGGATAAAGTCAAGTGTTTCAGTTGTGGTGTATCCATTTACGAGTGGGAACAGAAAGATTCCGCTTACTTGGAACATGCTCGATGGTCTCCGAATTGTCAATACCTACCTTTAGTAGGACCTAGTGATTGGAAGTGACACTACTGTTCCATGTCGTGTAACACACCTAGACCAGTATATAATATAAAACATAATATTCAAGGATTACCACACGAATTGCAAGAGAAGATCTACAAGGACGTTTGGCAAGGCCTTGCTAAAGAAAAATCTCAATGGGTGACTGTAGAACTTTTGTGTCGTGAAATTCACAAGAGGAAAGTGACAAAAATTAACCAACGTGTTAGATTTCTCTGGATCAGGGGTATTTTTTTGCTCCGTTACCAATTTACTACGTTTACATCTGAAGATACTTTGATCCTTCTTAACCGTTACCCTGAATGGCAGTGGGACGAAATTACACGTTATATTAATCACTTTCGCTTTTTGAGCAAATTTAATTCTGTGTTTAATTCTGGGTTGAATCTACACTGATGATCTTTGACCTAAAGAAGTATAAAAGAGAACAACCATGCCACAACCTTTATCATTGGTGATCCAACAGATTCCGTGGAAGGATATCAATGAGAAGATTCACACGGTGAAAGATTACGAACACTTATTGCAAGAACTATACCCTATGAATTGGGGTCGACGTGTCGTGTGTGTTTTAGTGACTTGCTTTCTAGGATTTCGTTTACCTGCCGATTCCTTGTGGACACTTTACGAACACTACCTATCAAAAAAATAAGACAGTATGGTGACTCCTTTAAATGTCCACGAGAGACTTATTCTGTTCAAAGCCTTACGTTTTCATCTGGATACGTCTCGACCTTTCCAAGAAAAAAAGATTCGTCAACTTTTACGTACGGAAGCAGTGTACGAAGATGTGTGTGTAGCTTGTGATTTACACCCTCATTGGACAGATGTACGTCACTGGAAAAGTTGGGATTTTGAGGCTTGGACAAACGAAGCATCCCATTATGCCCAAGCGTTGTGTTCCTAAAATTCATCGTCGTGTGAAAAAAGTCACTTTTAATCCTGTGTTAGTAACAGTACCAGAAGAAGAAGAAAAAGAATCTATCACCCAAGACAATCCCTCTGTTCAAGACAGAACTGTCATGGACATTCCCCCACAAAGACCCTTTCGAGAAGACACCTATGTGACTGTACCCCCTGTAGAGGAGACTATAAGAACATTACATACTACCTCTAGGACACCTTCGTTACCCAAACCATTTTGTACAGGGACTTGTTTATTTGCCACTTTGATCGTTTGCCTAGGTATTTTATCCCTGTATTTATCCATTTGGCTTTTATGTTTTCGTGTTGTTCAAATTTAAACATGCATTGAAATAAACGTGTCTTGAAAAAAGTATAAAAACCTCTTGTCTTGTCTGTTGTTGTGTCAATACTGACATACCACTACACGACTATGGCTCACTCTACTCTTTCTACTACTCTTTCCTCCTCGACATTCAAAGTCATTGACGAACACTTAGATCAGGCTAGTTGGAAAGCCTTGTATCTTCGTCATCCTTTTAACATGTTAATTGCTGGACCGAGCGGTTCAGGCAAAACCGAATTTGTCAAACGTTTGATCGAACATAAACATCATTTGATCGATCGTCCACCTCAACGCATCGTGTGGTGTTACAAAGAGTGGCAATCAGCATACAGCCTCTTGCAAGAAAGTCAAGGTGATTCCATTGTGTTTGTAGCAGGCATTCCTAAAGAAGACGAGGGGATTGTGTCTGACCCTAGTCAAACTCATTGGGTTATTTTTGACGACATGTTAGGAGAAGACGAAGAAGAAATTAAACTATGGTTTACGCGTAAAGGCCATCATCGTAATGCCAGTGTCATTTACATTACACAAAATTTATTTCAACAAAGTAAAGCCCATCGTACCATTAGTCTCAATGCTCATTACGTGGTCTTGTTTAAAAGTCCTCGAGATAAATCACAAGTGCAAGTTTTAGCCAAACAGTTAGGAACACCTTGGCTAACTCATGCGTACGATGATGCCACTCAAACGCCACACGCCTATTTACTCGTGGATTTAAAACCCACTACCCCTGATTATTTGCGATTTCGTACCGATTTGTTTCACGACTGGTGTCAAGACGGAGGACCTGTCGTGTACACGTCCTCCTCGTCGACATAACACTATGAAGCATTAAAAAAATCTATAAAAACCTTGGGTTACTTTGACCTGGTCTCATACATCGTCAACATGACGTCCCTTCAGTCTCATCTTCCGATCAAATTGATTCGTGCCTTGTACGGCATCAGTCGCGAAAAAAATCCACAAATACGTGCTCACGTCTTAGAAGCCAGTCTAAAAGAAGTCTTACGATGGTTTACGGTGACAGCACGTCAAATACTGCAAGGCATCATTCACATTCCACATCAAACCAAACGCTTTTTTGACAGAAACAAAGTAGCCTTGACGCAACTGGCCAATCCTCGCATTGACACTCACACCAAAAAGCAAATCATATTGAAACCTGGAGGTAGTGGTTCTCTAGGAGGTGTCATCATTCGTTCCCTTTTAAAATGGGATCCCAATACTCCCAAAGTTCACCCCAAGAAGAAAACAAAAAAAGCCAAACAAACCCTTAAGAAAAAGAACAAGGGTACCAAGACCAAAGCACAGAAAAAGAAAAGTCCACAGAAAAAAGCGGTCACCCGCAAAAGAGGCACTTCGGCCAGGACACAACCTTACCTTCGTCAACCACGACCTGTAAGAAAAGATCTACAAGGACGTTTGGCAGGGACTACGTTGCCAGTAGCCTCAGGGGTTGCCACTTCTCCGTTGCGGGTGATGCCAGCCAAACCCAATTTGGCACCCGTTTTTCCTAATTTGATGAAACATTGGAAATCTGCGTCTCCCAAAACGTCTCCTCCACCGGAGACACCCTCATCCACCTTAGCGGCAGTAGCAGCTGCTCACAAAGTACCTGCCCCGAAAGTCAAAGTCCAAGAAAGATCTGGCATGTTAAAGAGTTTACTAGATTTGTCCAAACAAGAACTGTCCCGATTGAGTCCATTGCGAACTCCTTCACGACGTGTGTTACCTGCCATGAAGTTGATACGACGCAAAGATAATCAGTGGCGTCGCATTCCAGTATAAAAATATGACTTGAAGACCACGACGTCAATCAGTATTTTTTCTGTGCTGATGCTGAACACTCAAGGATGCCTCCTCAAAAACATGCACACCACCACCACCACTACCCTCGTCGTTCTGCTGTCCAAAAAGGAAAAGGAACAAGACAATCTCGTCATCTCACCAAAAGCTTTAAAACCAAACATCAACGTCCTTCCCTCCAAAGACGTAGACCTTTAAAGAAAAAGAAGAGACACCAAAAAGGAGGATCCTTTGACAATTTTGGGAAACACATTGTTACCTTTTTGACAAAGCGCTAGTTCCCCAAAAAAAGTAAATAAAAGAGAGTGTATACCAAGTCATTGACACTAGTGGTATTGTGAAACGAACAAGCAAAGATGGCACCTCGCAGAAAACATTTTTCTACACTCCACAAAGGAAAGAAAAGGAAAGGACGTTTAGCCAAACATCGACACGTTCTTCGTCAAAGGACACAAAAGAAAATACCCAAACGTCAAAAGAAAAAGAGAAGTCACCAAAGAGGAGGCATATTTACTGGTTTTATTAAAGGTATGCAGAAACTAGACAAAGCAGCTAATAACCGAACTGGTATCTTTAGCCCTGCTTTTGAGGATTTAGCGAAGCATGCCGTTACCTTTTGGAGAAGCCAATAGAAAAAAGAAGATAAAAGAGGGTGTGTACCAAGTCTTTGACATCAGTGTATTTCTGGAACGAACAAGCAAAGATGTCACCTCGCAGAAAACATTCTTCTTCACCCCACAAAGGAAAGAAAAGGAAAGGACTACCTCCTCGTTTAGCCAAACACGGAGACGTGTTGTCCGTTCTGTCCAAAGCCTCTCCGCCCATGCGAAAACAAATCATTAAAACAGCCTCTAAAGATGTCATCGATACCGTGTGTGAATGTTGTTTGAATGTTTTGAAAGGCACGATACCTTTGTCTCCACACCAGAAAAAATGCTTCGCCAAACATCGACACGTTCTTCGTCAAATGGTCCAAAAGAAAATATCCGTCCGTCAAAAGAAAAAGATGTTGGTGCAACGCGGAGGATTTTTACCCATTCTTGCTCCTATGTTGACAAGCTTAATACCAGGTTTGATACAAGGGATGACCCAAGGGTTAACTCAAGGGATGGGTAGAAGATAAAAGGACCTTATGGAGCACCACAATCTCAGACATAACCTTTGAAAGCCCATGGAAGGACGAAAACTAACTTTGGTTCCTTACAAACGATGGATGGAATACCATCATTGGCAAGAACAACGATCCCCCCATTTACCACCCAATCCCAATTTGACTGAGATGTCGCAATTACAACACGAATTGCAATCCTTGATCCATCGCCACGATTTATCCGAAACCGAAAAATCACAAAAGTAGGGTCAACTCTTGAAACGGCTACAACTCTTTCATCAGAAAGCTGTGGAACAAACAGCTCAACCTACTTTGTCCGATTTTAAGGCTCTCATGAATAACCCGTCACCCTCACCCTCTACAGTAGTTAAAACAGACGTTACCCCACCATTACCCAAGGAAGAAGAACCCCATGATCTCTTTCAAACACCTACTGCTACTCCCATTTCGAGTAAGATTGCCGCTTCCTTGTTAACCCCTTCTCCCACTCCCCCACGAGAAGAGCTCAAAACTTGGGTTAAAAAGATGATGGCTACTCCTTCTTCGACAGATGTGAAAAAGAAAGAAAGGAAACCAGAAGTGAGAAAAGAAAAGAAGGCCAAAGAAGCTATCCCATTACCTCCGCCACCACCATTACCCTCGACGTCAACTCCTGTGGCACATCGGACACGTAAAACCGTTTCCAAACAACCCGCATTTCGTCCCACCCAAAGCAATATCCTCGAAGAGTGGGTCTCTTATTAACAACAAACCATGGAGAAGGTATTAGCCAGCATTTACTACGATCCAGCTCACCCTGCAGGTTACGGAGGCATTCAGAAATTGTATCGTGCTGCCAAAACTCGCCTGAAAAAGCTCCGTTTACCAGCAGTACAACGATGGTTACAAGAACAAGCGACGTACACTTTACACAAGCCCATTCGACGAAAATTTCACAGAAGTCGCACTCAAGTGGAAGGCATCGATCATCAATGGCAAGCCGATTTAGCTGATGTCTCTCATTTAGCCACCTACAATCGTGGCTACAAATATTTGTTTTGTGTCATCGACGTCTTTTCTAAATTTGCCTGGGTCGTACCATTGACATCCAAATCGAGCGGAGAGTTAGTACGAGCTTTGCAACTGGTGTTGAAACAAAGTGGTCGTCACCCTCTTCGATGGCAAACCGACAAAGGCACCGAATTTCTGAACCAAGCTTTCCAACGAGAATTAAAAAAACGTGACATTCATTTTTTCACCACCGAAAATCCTGAAACCAAAGCCAGTATCGTGGAACGTTTTCAACGTACCTTGAAAGAACGCATGTGGAAATATTTTACGCATCAACACACTCTCAAGTACATCGACGTCTTACCACACTTAGTCCAAGCCTACAATCAATCTTACCATAGAAGCATTGGACGTGCCCCACAAGAGGTGACACCCGACAACGAAGTCACTGTTTTTGAGCGTCTGTTTGGCACGTCCCGGACGAGGGTTGTCCCCAAAAAAGGTAGAGAAGTGTTAACCCCGGGAGATTGGGTACGCATTGGCAAAACCAAACGCACTTTCGACAAAGGTTACTTACCCAACTGGACCACCGAATTGTTTCGTGTTACTGAACGAGTGCGCGATCGTCATCCTACCGTCTATAAATTGGAAGACATGAACGGAGAAGTATTAAAAGGAACATTTTACTTGCCTGAGTTACAACGTGTTACCAAAAAAGAAGACGACGTGTACGACATTGAAAGCATTCTCGAACGAAGAACCCGTAAAGTAGGAAAACGTCGTGTCAAAGAAGTCAAAGTACGTTGGAAAGGATATCCTCCTAGTTTTGATTCTTGGATTGACGCTTCGCAAGTCATCGACTATAAAAAGAAGTGACCATCATGCCCTTCAATACAGCTTCAGCGACCACAGTGACTACTCCTTCACCCACGTCATCTCTGCAAGATTTACAAAAGCAACCCTTGTGGGTGTGGTGTGGAGAACGTGTCCCTAAAACGCAAATCGTTTTTTTCTGTCAAATCTTTGTGGTGTATTGTGTCATTGGTGCAGCCATTGCTAATTTGAGTTTGCAACAAGGAGACAAACAATTGTGGACCATTTTACTCAGCAGTTGCATCGGGTATCTTCTTCCCAATCCTTCCCTGAAATACTCTTACAACGGGAACAACAGTAACAATATTGGGAGTCTTGCGGCCAACGTTAGTCCTTCTCCTGACAGTCACCCTTCCAATCACAATCCTCTTTTAGACACTCCTTTAACCTCGAGTGACTCCTCGGACAGAAGAACATTGGAAATATGAACAACACTATTAACCAATTTTACTTAACGTTACCCAGTGACAGTTCCATGGAGGTGTTTCCTAACAACACATTGTGTTGTTACACGTCTAAATTACCTCAAGCCATGCATTTGGATCAAGATGATCACTGGGAAGCAGCTTTAGTGGAAATAATACACCCGACACAAATCAAAAACATCGTCGAAAATCAAAACTTTTTCACAGTTGAAGTGTACGACAAGCAATTGCAACAAGCCTTAGATGAACGAGGTATCACTGGCATTGACAACAAGAAATCAGATGGACCCCCAACTAAACAACTGTCCACTCATGTGTTGACCATTCCTGCAGGCTACTATTTTAGCGGTCAACATTTAGTGACTACGATTGCAACCAGGTTCAATGTTGTGTTTGGTAAACCCCTGGACAAAATCAGAGAAAGTGTTACCTTTGAGTACATTAAAGTGGCTCGCCGCTTCATGATCAAATTTTCAGAGAAGAAAATAATAGCCATTACCTTTTGTCCTGAATTGTTTGATATCTTAGGTGGAGACCTCAAGATGCTCCCGAACAAAAAAGAAATACCAGGCATATCCAGTAACTTGGATTTTACCAAATATTTTCGATCCCCTGTAGAAATGAACCAAGGACTCAATTTGATGTTTGTGTACTCCGATGTGGTGGAGTACAACGTGGTAGGACACACCTCTGTACCGTTACTACGTGTCATTCCTTTCAAAGTAGATACTACTACCGCTGACGAGGAAGGTGGAAATACCTATCACGTTCACCGCGAATTTGTACATCCTCATTATTTACCCGTCAGTAAGTCGTATTTCGACAGTGTCAACATTACTATAAAAGGAGAACTAGGTCAAAATATTCCATTTACCAAAGGGAAAGTCACAGTGAAACTCCATTTTCAAAAACGATTCTCCAACAACTGAAAAAGTGATGTATCCTGTGTACCAAGGAGTCACTCGACAACGAGGACATGGTTTAGGAGATATGTTTAAATCAGCCTTTCGTTCCGTGGTCCCTGTTTTAAAACCGATGGTGACACGAGGATTGCACACCTTAAAAGATGCCGCATTGACTCACGGCAAAGATTTTCTTTACAATGTTCTCATTGACAAACAAAACCCTAAAGAAGCTTTTTTGAGAGCAGGCAAAAATACCTTGCTTCAAACGGGTAAAGAGATTTTGGGTCGACGAGAAAGTCCTATAAATGCTCTGAACGGCACCGAGTCTAACATTCCTGCTTCCCTGACGACACAGCAAGGACAAGGTAGAAAGCGTCGACGAAGACACCCTTTCAAAAGTCTCCGTACCTCTAAAGTGAGAAAGACAAAGAAAAAAAGAACCGCTCGAGACTTAGACATTTTTGATTATTAAAAGTGAAGAAAAAAACCTAAAGAAAAAATGATGCACCAAGAATCTTGTGCCTGTTCCAAGTCGGAACTGGATCTCTTTGCCATGCCACCCACGATGATGACCATGCAAGAAGCTCAATGGGTCGAATTTCATCCCGTCTCCTCTTTGACGGATTCAGCTCCCATCGAGTTTGAAATCAAAGGACAACCCGAAGATTACATCGATCTCAACAACAGTTACTTGTATTTGAAAGTGAAAGTAACCAAAACGGACAACACCAATCCAGGAGCCAATGATAGAGTAGCTCCTGTCAACAATTTCATGCATTCCTTGTTCAGCGATGTGGATTTGTACATGAATAACAAACTGATCAGCAGTAGCATGGATACTTACCCTTACCGAGCGTACCTCGAAAATCTCTTGACGTACGGAAAAGAAGCCAAGAACACTCATCTAGATGCTTGCGTGGTATGGAAACCTGACACCGCAGATAAGTTTAACGACACAGTCTTGCCTGTAGCAGCAGCTGCTGATGGCAGCGCTCCTGCCGATCCTCACAATGAAGGTTTTAACGAGCGTCGAAAGAAAATTTTGCAAGGACGTAGTTTAGAACTGTTCGATCGTTTGCATTTGGACATGTG
Source organism: Unio pictorum (assembly GCA_030141615.1). Lineage (NCBI taxonomy): Eukaryota > Metazoa > Mollusca > Bivalvia > Unionida > Unionidae > Unio > Unio pictorum. Next base: position 5,356,300 of record JARLTB010000152.1, on the reverse strand, counting down.
GTTTCAAGAGAAGTATTTGCTGAACGGAGTAGATATTCGCTTGAGACTGAATCGAAGTAGTACTGCTTTCCATTTGATGGCTCATGCCAACGAATACAAAACCATTATCCAAGAAGCCAGGTTATACGTACGTCGCGTGGAAGTGTTACCTAAAGTGGGAAATGATATCAGTCACACTTTGAGCAGAACGACAGCCAAGTATCCGATACGACGCGTGGAAGTCAAAACGTTCACCATTGCCGCTGGACTCCGATCTAAGATTGAAGATCATCTGTTCCAAGGACAGTTACCCAAACGTTTATTCATTGGTATCGTCAGCAATGCAGCCCTCAATGGTGCCCACGATGAAAATCCTTTCCAGTTTAAGCACTGCAGAGTATCCAAAATCGAAGTCAGTCGCGATGGCAAAACTTTGTGTACCAGACCCTTCGAACCCGACTTTGGTGAACAGAAAAATTACTTGAGGTCGTACTTGTCGCTGTACGAAGCCACAGGACAGTTAGGAACCAACACCAGTCACGGTATTTCCTACGACGACTATGCAAGAGGTTACACGTTGTGGGCTTTTGATTTCACTCCAGACCAAGGCAGCGACGAGGGACATTTCCACCCTATAAAATCTGGGCAACTGCGTGTGGAACTTCAGTTTGCAGCACCTCTTCCCGAAACGGTGAATATCATTCTGTATGCTGAATTCGATAATACCATAGAAATCAACAGTTTGAGAGAAGTCATTCTAGACTATTAGACATTATGGAAGACCCTTGTCCTTCTTTGAATAGTGGAGAATCCATGGAATGGGAGGTTACAGAAAAAGCAGATCCCCAAGACCAAAAAGAAGAGGTAGTGATCATACAATCCAGATGGCCAGAACAGGAACAACAATTAGTGGCTTGTTTTGCACAACACTTGGAAGATACAATGAGGGACCTGATTAAAAAAGATTGTTATGGATGTCAAATCGATCATCCCAGTCAAATTCAACACGATAAATGTATGATGATGAGTCAAGAAGAAAAATTGGACAATTATCTGAACGAAGCTTGGAGTCTCATCTCCGAAGAAGCCGTGTTACTTCAGTGGTATAAAGGCTTACGTGATCATTCCTCTCCTCCATTGTTTGCTCGAGAAATCGATCGCATCGAAGCTCTCTTGGCCAAAAGTAAAGAGACGAAACAAACCATCAGTTACTTGTCAGACCGTTTCAAACAAAAAGTTTGGATTGAATTGATGACTTATCATCACCTGTGAAGAAAGGAGAGAAAAAAAACCAAGGCTACACATCAAAAAATGGATACTTGGGAACTTTATTATCTTTTGAACCGTAGTTCGTACACTGCTTCTTGGAATCCTGTGGTGTGTGCTAAAGATGAACTACCTCATCGCAAACCTCAAGAGAATCAAGCTTATGTCATCAACACAGATGACAGTCATCTTCCAGGAACTCACTGGGTAGCAGTCTACTTTCCTCAAGAGGGTTGTGCGGAGTATTTTGATTCGTATGGATTGCCTCCTTTCGAAGATGATATCATTGACTTTATGAGAAGAAATGCCCAGACGACAAGATTCAATAATGTGAAATTACAAGGCACTGATTCTATGGTGTGTGGACAATATTGTATCTATTATCTGCATCATCGCAGTCTTGGATATTCTTTAGAACATTTAGTGACTTATTTTGATCGTCATTCGTCTCGAAACGATGACAAAGTAGATCGATGGTTTTGTGACCATTATGGCTATCTGTTGTCTTTAGCTAGGAAACGTAGTGTACATCAATTGCCCAATGACTTCCAACAGTGGAAATCTCAATTTAATTCACAACGTTGTCAACCATGTCAAAGATAATGTATTACTGTTATGGAAGAAAAAAATGTTTGTTCTTTGAAAAAATTGTGTTTTGTGAGTTGTTTTGTTATTTGAATAAAAATGTTGTGTTTTGAAACCAAATAGTCTGTCATTTGTTTTACATTTGTATTCATATAAATGTTCTTTGACTTTTCTTTCTATCCCTCACATCAAACTATCCCAACGTTTCAAAACCCTAAACCGCAGAGGGGTGTTTTCCATCACGTCCGCGCTTGAACCATATAAAGCAGGGGTAGTCTCCAGTCTGGCCATCCATTGTTTGACTCATCCTACTACGAAGATGTGCTCAAGACTAGCTAAGCTGAACGAAGCTTATGTCACTCTGCATCGTATCAGACACAATCTGATGCCAAAGCCTGAAGAGATTGAGAATGTAAGAATGCTACAAGTAACGGAAGACCTCATAGAAGAACTCTTCAGAGAGGAAATTCAAAAAGAGAAAGAAGAATGGACTGATAAGTATCGACTTCAAAAGCAGCAGAGAGAACAGAGAGAACAGCAGCAGCAACAGCAACAGCAACAACAGCAGCAGGAACCAGACAGAAGTTTTGTCGACTGTCGTGTGGACACGAAAGAATTCTCTTTCTCTTTCCGAAGAAGCAGACCCTATCGTGTAGCCAAACGAGGACGCAATCTTAGACGATAAAAGATTGTCATCCTTCCTCGTACACACAAACACAAAAAAACAGCCCTTTTCAGGGCTACCCAATATGCTCGAAAAGAATTAATCATTCAATTTGCTTATGGTATGTGAGGAAGTTAGAAAAAAATTAGAAGTGAGTCTATAATTACTGTCTCTTTTTACTTTTGTTTTGAAGTGCGTCTATAAGCACAACGTATTTTTTCAAAATAACTTGTTCAATGTATAGTTAATATGAGTCAAGTATAAAAGTGAGGGGTGTTTTCCATCACGTCCGCGTGTTTTGGTAATGATAGGGATAATGTAAGTTTTTTGGATCTAGGGGGGTGTTTTCCATCACGTCCGCGCTTGAATTATATATAAAGAAGCACTCGTCAGTCTGGCTACCATCATCATCGATTCAGCAGTTGAACACCGAGCAGGACGGACCGGGACAGCGGGCTCTCAAGAGTGAGCTTGGGACAATGGATAAATGCTACCCATTAGGAGTAACTAAACAGAAAGTACCCAAGGAGTTAGCAAGGAGTCTTGTACGTTTAAATGACTTCACCATTGAAAATCCAGCCGCCAGAAAGACCGCTGTGGAATCTTCTACTTCGTTGACTAGAAATGGCACCACGTGGACGAACAAGATGGCCGCTCAAGCAAGACTCTGCACGCGCTTGGCAGAGTCACTACTGCATGGGCGAAAATGGCGGAACTCCATGTGGACTAAACCTTTCGTCGAACCAGATAACAACGGAGTAGAAGACCAAATTGCAGAGGGATAACAGGAGGCCATAGAAACACCTGTGACCACCACCGACTGCACATCGACGTCGAAGCCTGCTGCGGAGCACAGATCACCCTAAATCTCGCTGCTTTCAATTGCCGGATTAATAGGGACTCATTTGGCTTCGAGTACCCTCTTTGACAAACTATTTGGCCCTGAAAGAACTAATATGACATTTTTTGGCACTGCGAAACAAATTTATAACCAAACTCCCCTACCATTGACTACACTTTTATGTGTCGCTTAGACACCTTAGTTTAAATACAATAGGGACTTTATATGTACACTATAGTACTAGTCCCTATTTTTTATAGGATGATAAATAATATTTTTAACTATGATATTTGGTTAATTGCACAGGTGGCTTACACATTATTGGTTTGTTAGGCTGTCCATTAGTACAACTGGACTGAATTTGATATACAGGTGAGCGCTTGGCTTTTCATCACCTTTCCTCCCTACTGCCGTAATTTCTCGTGCTTGCACGACCACATTACGCAGACATAAGCGATATGAGAAAACTATTTTTCTCTCGCTTCACTGCTCTTGCAGACCAGCAGTAAACAGAATGATAGGGGTGGGTGTGAGTAGGTTCCATTCCTACCCACCCTATGGCCATGGCTAATGGCCTTACATTCACCCGGGCAGTACAATTATTGCCCGTGGTGACGGCCGAAGCCACACCCAGTGGCAGTTCAATAATTGCCCCGTGGTGATGGCCTAAGTAAATAGCACTCCATGAGTGCATAAATGCCTGCAGGGGATGTGGCACATTTCCTTCCCCTCAGGATAAAGTAAATAACTCCCCTTTGGGAGGCAAACCAGTGAAAAGAGCCCTAGTGGACGATTCACTTTAAACTCATAAAATTGATTGATTGACAGTCTGGCTACCCCATTGATCATCATTCAGGCGAAGACTGCAGACCGAGTAGGACGGCTTTTCTGGAGCAGGCGATCTGATGACGTCACGGCGGATTGCGAGAGCATGTTTCCCGGGCTTCACAGCTAAGGACGGACTGAAGCGTTATCACATCACTACTACAGAGAGAAATATCAACATGTACAGCGGTGGACGATGCAGTGGAAACATTTTGGATATTTTATAAGTCCCTTTAACAAGTGGCAGAGATTGAAGATATGCAGAAACTGAATCGCCTACTTAAACTACGTGAAGAAGAAAAATGGCGGACTTGGAAGTTGGATTGCCCCTACATCAAGTTGCTGGAACCATATTACAACCAGCCATGGGAATTTAAGTAATATGGCGGACCTGAGGCGCGCTGACTGGTGATGCCAAAATATTGAGTAACCCGCAGGCTGCCGTAGGATGGCATTATCAAGTCAGCGAAACTCTACCTTAGATAGCCAACAAATTGATGGAAATACAGCTGTCCACGGAAAAGTCGTCACCATCGGAATACTCGGATAAAGCAGTACAACGAAAAGATATATGCCATTTATCTTTTCATTCGCCTGAATAATAGGGGACTCATTTGGTTACGAGTACCCCTCCTTGAATAACTTTCCGTGGCCCTAAAAAGCTAATTTGACTTTATTGGTATTGCCTCCAGCAAAATTCAAGACCAAAAATTACCTACCATTGACTACACTACTATGTCGCTTAGACATTTTAATTTCTAAATTTGTTAGGGACTTACTTCATGTACGCTTATGTACTAGATTTTTAGAACAATAGGATGATAAATAATAATTCTTCAACTTAAATATTTGAATAATTGCACAGGTGGCTAACACATTATTGGATGCTATTTGTCCATTAGTACAACTGGACTGAATTTGACCTTTGGTATGACCTTGTTTTTTCAGGTGTGGACTGCGTTCGTGGCCTTGCTGTCTTCTGTTTGCGTGCTCTGGTGTGTGCTGCTGTGTCAACGCCCTCCTGGACCTGGACCTTTTCCTCCTTTGCCGTTCCTGCTCACAAAATTACTAGCGAAATGAGGAAACATTTCCCCTCGCTACCTTACAACTGCTCGATTGGATGATAGGGGTGGGTGTGTGTAGGTACTATTCCTACCCACCCCCAATATAGGCTTTCATTTCCCCTGATAGTTACTTTTTAGTAATTCAGGGGAACGCCTAAATCTATAGTGCAATTAAGCACTTAAACGGGAGGGGGAACACCCCTCCCACTAAATGGGTATCGATATGATACCTATAAAAGTTGCCCAAATGCCCCTAGAGGGCGGTGGCAACTAAAAAACCCACAAGTCAGTCAGTCAGTCTGGCTACCCATCGTTGGCGCATCAACACCAAAGATGAATAGAGTTCAAAAGTTAAGAGAGCTTCAAATGCATCTGGAGAATGCTAGGCGTCTCCTGGACGAACTGGCAATGGAGGCCATAGTAGAACAGACAAGGATTGAAAAAGAAGAGGAGGAAAGAAAAAAGAAAGAAGAGGAGGAGAAGAAAAGTCCCATCTTGCCTCACCGCATGATGAGACAGACTAGTGAAGTCAAGCCCATGGTGAGGACACCTTCACCAGAACCAGTTCGTCCACTACAGGTACAGCCCCCACTGCCTCAGCCGCAACAACCACAGCCTTATCCACGGTTGCGGAATAGAGGCAGAAATGAAGAGACTTTCACTATCCCTCAAACAGAAGATTGGGATAGTGAAGCCACTCATTCTCCCTCTGCACTCCCAATCACAAGAGTGAATTGGGAGAATGATTGGAGTAGGAGATGTGTGTGTGGGGCTAGACCTGGGAGATGCCAGCATTAGCCAGGTGCAATTTGAAGTTTAAAAAACAGTCCTTCTCAGGGCTACCCAAATAACAAGAAAAGAAATACTATGTCAATTGCCAATGGGTGTGAGAGAGGAGTAGTGTGATTATAAACACTGACTCTATTTAGATGGTATAGGGTGTAATTTTGGATAGTATATAATAGGGTGTGTTTTGACTGCTTCCCCGTGTGTGTGTGTGTGTGTGTGTGTGTGTGTGTGTGTGTGTGTGTGTGTGTGTGTGTGTGGTTAGTATAGGGTGTGATTTTGCTGCTTCCTCGTGTGTGTGGTTAGTATAGGGTGTGATTTTGGATAGTAAATAATAGGGTGTGTTTTGGCTGCTTCCCCGTGTGTGTGGTTAGTATAGGGTGTGATTTTGGATAGTAAATAATAGGGTGTGTTTTGGCTGCTTCCCCGTGTGTGTGGTTAGTATAGGGTGTGATTTTGGATAGTAAATGATAGGGTGTGTGGTTAGTATAGGGTGTGATTTTGGATAGTAAATAATAGGGTGTGTTTTGGCTGCTTCCCCGTGTGTGTGGTTAGTATAGGGTGTGAGTTTGGATAGTATATAGTAGGGTGTGTTTTGGCTGCTTCCCCGTGTGTGTGGATAGTATAGGGTGTGATTTGGGATAGTAAATAATAGGGTTTGTGGATAGTATATAATATGAAAAGTGAATGTAGGGGGGGTGTTTACTTTCACGTCCGTGCTTAAGATATATATACGCAATCGTCGGTCCTTGGAGCCATTCAATGTTGAACACATCAAGATGAATTTTGAATTGTTTATCCAACTCCGAGACAGCTGGTTTGGGATCCTTGATGCAGAATATCAAGTGGAAAGACTTGAGGAAGAATTTCAGAGTAACCATGGCTTTGTAAGCCAACTGAAATTAGCAAGAGATTTATTAGAAGGTATGATAGAGGAGGAAGACCAGAAATTAAGAAGACGTATTAAAAGAAAATATATAAGAATAGGGGACTTGAAGCAAGCACTTGATCATGTCATCAAAGTCAGGTGTTTTCTAGAAGAAACATTACATCTGATAGAGTGGGAATATGTGAAGTGGGGTCTAGACAGGCTAAAGAAAGCAGAAGCAATGATGAGAATGGTGATGGAAGAACAGGTGATCCAGATTAAAGAAAACTGGTCTAAGGAGAGAAAGGAAAAAAAGAACAAAAAGACGAAAGAGGACTTTGATCTACTCAATCTAAGATGGATGAGAGTTCAGGAAAAGTTTAGAGCTATGGAACATCCTGACTGGATTCCCGAAGAAGAAAAGAAGAAGAAAACGGGAATCATTGGTAAAATCAAAAGGTGGTGGAACAATGGCAGAAAATAAAAGAAGAAGAAGTATCCAAAGGCTCTTTTCAGAGCCACTCATAAGTCTCGAAAAGATAGTAGCTTTCATTGCCACCCTTTTTTTCCCTTGTCCCTCTACAGTCCCCTATACCCATCCTATTCCCCATGTTATATTTCCCTTGACGCTATATAGACCCACTATGTTCAATTCCCCTTGACGCTATAGTATCCCAAGCTGTTTTGACGCCATAGTATCCCAAGCTGTTTTTGACTGGGATTTCCCTTGACGCTATAAATCTTGACGCCATAGTATCCCAAGCCGTTTTTGACTGGATTTTCCCTTGACGCCACGGTATCCCCATATACTACTTGCGTGTTTGGGTGTTTGAAAATCAAAATAATTAAATAGTGTTTTAGCAATGTTGCGCACCGAATAATTCTTATACGTAAAGTGATGTCTCCAAGGAATTAAAGTATACATTTATCAATTATACACTATCGGCATACATGATACTATTTATAAAGTCTTAAGAGCTAAACTAGCGTCTACATTAAAGAGGAAAATTCTAGATGCAGTTACAGCTAAATTCCGGTTCATTTTGGTGACTGTTATGGAAAGGTCCTTGGTATTCGTTTTTGTCTTTTGTTGAATGGTGAATAAGCACACTCAAAGCAATATTCGCCACATCTCAAATATGTTATTTAGTTTCAAATGCTACACTGCATTGCTCCATATTACATACCTACAAGACGTTAGGAAACGTCCGGTTTTTTTTGGTTTTTTTGGTTTCAATCCAAAATGATATTGATGGTATATACAACAAACCTGGTATATATTTACTATGTTCCCTGCAATGCAAACACGATGAGACAATCATTGGCCTGGCCATTTTCAGGCGTTGAAGGTGAACACAAATATAATTTAAAATATATATATATATATATATATATATATATATATATATATATATATATATATATATATATATATATATATATACATATATATATATATATATATATATATATATATATATATATATATATATATATATATATGTATATGTATATATATATATATATATATATATATATATATATATATATATATATATATATATATATATATATATATATATACATATATAAATATATATATGATAAGACTAAATGAATATATCAGCCAAATATGAAAGCATATCTCTTTCGTATCGATATAAGTGATGCAGTAGCTGATTGCAATTAACAATATGACACCGTTAATCCATACTTTTTATACACAATGTACTCATGTTTAATTTTTTTTAAAGTTCAAAATATGTCTTGTGCCCTAGGATGATACAGGTATACACACGTGAAACAAAATGTTGAATAGTTACACTCAATGGAATATTCGTCACATGAAGAATATGTTATAGAAGCTATACTACACTGATAGATATTACACACCTACAAGGCGTTAGGACAAAATGTAATGATATAACGTAAAATATTCTGAGGAATGTAATCTCCTTCGAAGTGAGTTCACGTCACTTTATATGCCATTTTATTGAAATAACTCCAAAATTCTTCATGTGTCGATGGCATATTACTTTTATGATCATTTCAAATGAAAGATATAAAACTTGTACCAAACCCAAATTTTTAACACATTTCATAATTTTATTCCAAATGTCCATTTACTAAAGATGTTCTCTTTATTAGAATTATGTTAATGTTTCAAAAGGACTGAATTAAATTTTATGCTTTGTCAATTTGGTACCGTCATGCCACTAAAGTGGTTTTTATAGAACCTTATTATTTACTCATCTGTCAAAATGTGTTTCGGACCATTAGATGAAAACAGTTAGTGATTTAAACTTTTCGAGGATATGATTAAATGCATCGACTATTTTCCCAAATTGGCATTTATTAAATGGCAGTGAAAAAAACCTTATAAATCTAGCAAATGGTCAGGAATTAGGTATACATACAGTGTAATGCAAACATTTTAAGCCTATTTGTTTCGTATAAAACGCATTTAGTATGATTCTATATTTGGAACACAGAACTAATAGTGAAAAGAATGGGTTATGCATATATTTCACACATCCATGATTGATCATCCTATGGTGATGACTGATGAGGATAGAATGTATTCTGACAATGAGGTTGCTTGCCATAGAATGGATTCTGACAATGAGGTTGATTGTCATGTTTGAGAATTAACACTGAATGATAAGAAACAGAGAAGTGTTAGATATCACAACCACCCTACGGGAACGTACACATGTGTCTCACATGATTACTGTAATTTTCATCTCACATGACCTGATTTTATTGCGGCGGTCTTACATAATCTACAATCAGCAACGGATTCAGAAAGTATCATCGAACGATCACATGCATTCCAAATAATATTTAAAGGTATGTGTTATTCTCATTGGTCTAATTGAAGTTCATCGGCAGTTTGTTGTTTACGAACGCAAAGTTTGACGAATTAGTTAAGAAAAATGAAATATTTAAATCATATTAGAAAATGGTTTCAAGATGATCTCTATTTGGTATGGGAATTAACTTTTACGAGTATATGGCTGTTTGGGATAAAATAGCAGAAACGTCATTATATGATAAGTACTCTCTTAACAGCGCTTGGACAGGTGAGAAGATCATGGATAGTGATTATGCGCATGTTCATCAGGCTTGGAATCCTATATAGTTATCCATTTATCTGAGTATCATAACCTGTACTTGAAGAGGGATGTATTATTACCCGGAAATACATTTGAACATTTCAGAAAAGCTTGAAGGAACTTCTCTTTGGTCTGTGATTCTGATACATATTTAGAACTGAAACTTTGAAATGTTGGATTTGTTCTTATTGTGTTTTAGTATTTATCCCGCGTTATGCACTGCTACACTGTAAATCCACATTCGTTCGACTCATTGACTGGCTATGTGTGATTTCCTCTGAATCTGACTGTTTTTTTCCTTCAGGCGGTATTTTCTCCAACGAAGCGCAGTACCACAAACTGCGTCAATGTATTCCTAAAAATTATTATACATTAGAATGGTGGAATGTTATTCATGTGATAATACATATTTTCTTTTCATCGTATTATTGAATGACTATCAATAAAGAAAACGAAAGAAGTGGAAAGTAAGTATCTGTTAATATTTTGAATGAATCAAAACAACGATAAACATGAGACATTTCATCTAAATATAATTTACACATAATTATGTTACTTCACTGGAAGTAATCAGAAATCTTTTTTTTTCTTCATTTAATGATTTTTTCTTTCTCCATAAACCACTGTGAACATTATTACCAAAGAATATCATCTCTCGCTAGGTGTAGTGGTGACAAATCGAACTGTGCAATTATTTGTAATAGTTGCTTTCTGATAAAAGAATACAAGGAAATTGGAAGTACTGTATGTAAACATGTTGTTGTCTGTAAATGTCAAGATAAATGAGTTTTGGCATGTTTTGTTTTGTGATTCTTTTCATGCACGTAGGCAAATACATTTGATGGAAATTTAACAAACCACTTGCAATGCACTTTTGAGACGTTTTATTTATGATACAACGTGTAACTTGCATTGGTATTCAACCTTTTTACATGACAGCTCACTAAGTGCGTTTACGTTTGATTTATAATCGCATTGCGTCAATATAATTCGAAAACATTTCTTTGAAAGTTTCCAAATTGTAATAATCTTGTAAGTAAGTTTGCCATCTTTATGCTTATTTTGCCTGTCACCTTATTCACCAAAACTATTTTAGTGAAATATTATAACAACTGAGTTATGTATATGTCGATAAGTACAGACATCATTATGTCAGTGCTTTAGATCTTTGGCACTGATTAGACTAGGAGAGAGTATGTGGTGAGCTCATGCGCATGAAATGTCGAGCAGAGGTAAAGTTAAAATTGCTTTGTATGTAAGGTATGAATGCAGGATTGACATCTCGTATTTGGACAGAATGGATATATCGTATTTGGAGCGTTGCATGCACTCAAGAATTCATTAGCCCCTCAAACGCTTTCGAATTCTCAAAGACAAAATCAGGTAAAACTTCGCATTATATATGTGAAATGCATGCTGACATTAACAGACGCATATGTGCAGGAAACAGACGCAGCGCCGATGTGGGATTTGCGTTTCAATTACTACATTTCCTTGGATTAATGCAAACCATTTAACTTTTAGAAACTAAAGCATGCGTAGTAATATTAAGGTTGATAACAGCTAAGAAAACCTTTATTGCTCTAAAAAAATGGATCGGAAATTTTCATCTGAAAACATTGGGAAGTAAAACAATGCATACCGTTTTTTTTCACACTATTATATGTCATATTCCGTATTGCGTTTTTGTAGCACCAATGATTTTCTGATATTCAAAACGTGATTAAAGATGTATTAAACGTATGCACTTATGTACACAAACAGATAAGCATATTAGGAAATAAATGTTATAGTTGAAATGGTACCTGCGATCTATGCTAATGATTTTAAGATGTATCTCTTAGCATAGTAACGTCCTCGGGAATGACAAAACCGAGTAGAATTTACTCTGATATAACATTGCACGATATGACATTTTCTGATCAAGACACTGTCACGATACTACATTTACCGCACAGGACACCGGTGAAAACAGTGAAGAGAGAACTGCTCTCATAAAAAGAAATGAACATATAATTTTGCAGTATACATTTAAATTTACAGGTATATTGGAAAATCTCAAATTGATGCATGCAGCAGGTTCGCGTGTAAAACTTAACTGTGCTGATGAATAATTTGGCAGTATACATTTTAATGCTCAGGAGTACTGAACTCTTGTTTGTAAAAGTTTAATTGCATTAATGATTTTATCAGGATTATCATCTTTGTGTAATACACCTTGAAGTAAGCGTGTGTGTGTGTGTGTGTGTGTGTGTGTGTGTGTGTGTGAGAGAGAGAGAGAGAGAGAGAGAGAGAGAGAGAGAGAGAGAGAGAGAGAGAGAGAGAGAGAGATTTGGACTTTTCTGTGTTCAGCACCAGGTTTCAGCACATGATTGGCTATACATGGTGGCCATATTATTTAGTGAAGGAAATACCTGGCGGTGCGCTCGGAAAATACCACCGACATACGTGAAGCTACTGCCATGCTTCTTCATTTAGCCTACCCGAGAGTCGAACGCACGCGGGCAGATATGATATATCAGTGATCTATAAAGGTGATTGCTTTAGACCACTAGGTCACGCGCGGACCGGATGTCTATTGAATACATGTTCTTGAGTGAATAAGTAAAATTCATTCCTCTTATCAAAATCATTTATCTTGGAAAATCCACTAATTCGTGGACAAGCGTAATATAAGGACACACGATTAAACTGCAATCGCTATTATTTGTATATAAACGAGGTTACTGAAACATATCTAGATCAGAATCATTTGGTATGCAATAAATTTCCTCTTCACGAAAATCATTTCATAAATGCTTGGAAACATGTATTCGGTCGTATATTGACAACGTACGATAAAATACACATAATCATGACCTGTTCGATGTCATGTATCTCTGAGTTGATGAGCATTATTTAATGGAAAACATGTTTACTGTTCCACCGTGTATGCTATAGAATGGTTTATGTTATTTGTTAGCGCAAATTTATCCCTCTTTACCAACAGAATATCTGCGTAGTAATATTGGACTCGATGTTGACTATTTACTGGATATGTGCGACTTTCACTGAATTGTTCAGGTTTTCTGCTTTGGGCGCGGTATCCTCTATAACGTATTAGCGGCTAGGTCAGGGAAGCATAAGTATTAAAACTCGGAGAGATATATTTCAGCAACAAGTTCTTGTGAATACGCATTTCGAGAGAGGAAAGCTTCGTTAACTCTAGGTTGACATTAGAATTAACAATTACAAGACAACTGGACTAAGAGACAACTCAACAATATGTTAAACTGGACGATACCATATACCTTGTTTATATGCATCTTCCTGGTAATGATCAAAAATACAGCGGCGGCTGCAGTGACTTGCCTGACCGGAGACTGTGTCACATATGACATATCTACCCAGGCTTCGTGCAAAGAAGTCAGCAGTAAGCCAAGAACTAGTGACTGCCGTTGGGCTGCTGGTTTAAACATCAATGTCGACCAGGTTATTCTCAAAGGCAGGATATTGGCCAACAAGATACAATGGTTCAATGGAGAATGGTCTGGTTGGTATGTTCCTGGCATAAATGACATTGACGGCAAGTACAATCCATCAGGCAGAGCGTGCTCAATTCCGTACAATGCAAATACTATGAGACGGATGTGGTCCTACTTCTACGATCAGTCATTCGTACATCATCTGCATGAATCCATAAAATGGAATTTTGTTCATGTGAATTTGTTCTAAGACAAATGAGTACATAGTATATACAGACTTTATGAAGAGACTTTGATGATGCTCATACTATTGAAACTTTCTTGGTTTGCTATTATTTACTTTTCCCATAGCGATTACAAGCTTCCATGTCCTCTACTAAACAGACGAATGCATTCTTAGTCGAATGGATGAACATGGCTGCTCTGTATATAACGTTTTATTGTTGGTGTCTACTTTACTTTAACGTCGATTTTAAGCAGACAGAACATTACATATATTGTCCAGCATTTTTATTGTTTAGTTTCCTAAAAGAGAAAAGTATTGTTTCTAACAGCATTTTGATTATATGCAAATATGCATGTCTTAAGTTTAGGTTACTTGTTTTTTGTCAATGCAACATAGCAGAACAAAATGTTAGTGGCTGGAAGCAAGAAAACTGAAGCATGAACCTTTACAAAGAACTTTTCATTTCCTTCTCAATTCGTGCTTTAATTTTAATTTTTATCTTATGTATTGCATTTTTGTATTATTGCTATATATTCTGAACACATCAGTGACTGGTCTTTGCCTATCCACAAATAAATATAATTATTAGTTTATTCAAGAAGTGTGTTTGTGTCTAATTTATTAATGTAGCTTTAACAATTTTAGTCAAATCACATCGCAACACTGTTTGTATTTTGGCAGTGTATTGTGATGTATAGAACTGGGTTATCATGCCGCAGCTATGTAGAATTATGTCCCACTCCGTCACGTTGTTCTTATACCACGGCGACCAATTCTAACACTAACATTTTAATGCTAAGCGCCAAGCAAGGCATCTACTAGTACCATTGTTATGTCTTTGGTACGAGTCGGCTCGGGTCCACTCGGTCATTCAGAAAGTGCCATTTTTGCTTCTTTATTTCTTCATTATATCTTCTTTCTTTCCTTCCTTCTTTCTTTCCTTCTTAATTCTTTCTTTCTTTCTTTTAATCGTGATGAATATTTCATATTTGCTCGCGAATTATCAAACTTTCTAAGAGAAATAATTTTAATAACTCGCTAGAGTAAGATGCTACTTTTTCACACCAATGTGTTTGTTGGATTTTAATGCATCTTTAATAATTGTTCAGTCATATCACTACCATGTCTGCAGTGTGATAGTTCATAGTGATGACTGTAGTTGAGGCATCATGCCGTAAACATGTAGCATAATGTCTTATCCAGTCACATTATCCTGACATCATGCTGACTAGTCATAATGATGAGCGCCAATCCTTGTATCTGCTAGTACCATTTTTGTCTTTGGTACAAACTTGGCTGGGTTTCGAAAATGTGACAACCCGCATCCGAGGAGGACGCTCGAACCACTAGGCCACCGGAGCGGTCGAGTATAGTTTCGAAGCCTATGTGACAGTATCCCAAAGGTCATGATCCTATATTAAAATAAATCATAATTATCTGAAAGCAAGATGACGTGAACAAGTTTTAAAAGGTCAGTAAAGTTGTTAATTAAAATTGGTTCTTTGTCAAAGCTCCAGAACACAATATTGTAAAATACAATACAAATACTATAGGAGTCACTTATAAATAATTGGAGTTTATGCAACCGAAACGATAAAGAGATCAAAACATTTTTTCATTATTCGGTTTAACTTTTCTTTCATTTGTTGCAAATCCACTATTATGTGTGGGTGCGTGTTCGGGTGTTTCAAAATAGAAATAATTAAATAGTGTTGTAGCAAAGGAACAGCACCGAATAATTCTTTTACGTAGAGTGTTATCTCCAAGGAAGCAAACTATACTTCCATGATGCATACAATATCCCGCATAAATGACATTATTCATACAGTCTTAAGAGCTAAACTAGCGTTCACGTTAAAGAGACAAATTCCAGTTGCAGTTACAGCTGTATCAAATGTAGCTACATTGAGGGGTTTGTTTGGTGACAATTATGGAAAGGTCCATTGCTTTTGTTTGTATTGTGTTGTTTGTTTTGTTTTTATTGGGTTCAGTCCAAAATGATATTAATGATACTGACGGTATAGACAATAAGCCTGGGAGGTACTTACTATGTTCCCTATGCGTCATATTCAGACGTTCAAGGTGCACACAAATATATATAAGTAGTAGAAGGAGTCAACAGACCAAGTTTTCAAACAAAAATGAAGCCTCTACGGAGAGAGGTTGTACAGATCGAAACTATTTTAGATAAACTAATATATGACAGTTTCGGTTTCGTACAAGGTTTCTATTTGTTAAACCAGGACTATTGCGGTTTTGTTAGGTGTTATGGCTTTAACCGAAAAGTTGATCACGTCCGATGTTATATCTTGATCTTGGGTCACGTAATTTTATCGTTACAAATCCATGTGGAGTTGACTGAGCATGACTAAAGAAATTTCTAAATTTATTATAGTCCTTGTCACCGTTACCCCAGGTTTCATGAATATTTCTAATTGTATGTTTGTCAACTCCATTAAACTCGACAGGGATATTACAATTGTCCTTGATCACTTTTGGTACTTCAGTATACCTCTGAGTAACATATATCACACCAGTATTTTTATGCCTACCCCGTGAAAATATCCTGGTGGGATTTTTTGTTTATCTGACATTACATCATCGTACACAACTAGAGTGTTAATATTTCTATACTTCCATTGCAGCAAAATTGATAAAACTTCCCGGGACTCCATGGGCAAAATATCCAGGAGAAAAACACCTTCCAGGATATAATTACTGTGACCCTGGAACCTGACTCGATATCCGACTTGATAGCCAAGACCAAGCCCAACCCGGCTAATATCCGATAAACGCTATTGATAAGGCGTGTCATGCTCATGATGTTGCTTATAAAAGTAGCAATCTGCAACATAGACATATCGCAGATGTGAAATTGATTCATGCGTTGAATTATATCAATAATAAATCTTTCAAGGAATCATTAGCTAACTGGTTAGAAAGATCTGCGGTGAAGGGTAAACTGGTATTAGGTGCTGGTAATTAATAACAATATGGAATCTATATATTTTTCCCAATAGGATACTGCCGTGGTAAATCAGCAATTGATAAACTCGCCAGTGCGACAAAAGTAAAAAATGTTACTGCGGCGGATTGGTTATCAAGATAGGCGATATGGCAGATTTATCTACCACCACCTAAACAAATTCACTTTGCACACTTTGATGTCAGCGTCACTAATGAAGTTCATCAGGCTGATATATTATTTCTGCCGCATGATACTATTAATAAAAAGAGATACAAGTATGCGCTAACCGAAGTTGATGTTGCGAGTAGATACAAGGAAGCTGAACCATAGTTGACCAGGTCATCAACTGAAGTAGCTTCTGCATTTGAAAGTATTTATCTACGAGGTCCTCTGCAGTGGCCAAATCTATTACATGTTGATCCTGGCAAGGAATGTCAGGGTGCAGTGTTATTAACAATGAAACATCATAATACCAAGTTACGACGAGGACATACTGCAATACACTGCGATCAGGCAATTGTTGAACGATTTAATCGAACACTTCTGAGAGATTATTTGGATATCAATACGCGAAGGAATTCATCGAAGATAAACGATCTCGTGAATGGGTCAAGAGATTACCAGGTGTAATAGCTGCGCTAAATAATGAAATTACTCGAATAATGAATATAGAAACCTGTTATCGCGATCAAAAAAAAGTATATACCCTTAAAAAAACCACAAAATGATTTTTCAAAACAACGAATACTCGGTAATGTCACTCTAAGATATTTATATGAACCAGGTGAACTTGAAGGTGTTAAAAAGACCTAATGATGCTATTTGGAGTGTAACATCGCATAAAATATATAATATGGTAAGATCCGCCAGTAGACGCGCAATCTATAGATTAGATTCAACTGCTCCTCAGCGTGGATTTACACGTGAATAGTTACAAGTGATACCCCCAGGATACACAATTACATCCGCTTGGTCTTAATTAGCGCGGTGATTTCGATTACACTCTAGACAAGTCAATGTTACATTATCTCTGGTATTACCACGACTATTATCTTTTCTATCCACCGTAAATTGGCGAGGATCTTTATCCGAATACTGCCATATCATTATACAATTATAGCTCGCGCATTGATTATTTTGTTGCTGTTTCAGCGTAATTATAAATTTAACGTCAATATCAAATTCTCTGTTATCTTTCTTATCTTGCTGTTTTTAACCTGCAAGTTTTTTTTCTTATTATATCATCGCTGACAATATCACTGATTGTGGTGTCACTAGAATCTAAAACAACTCCTCGAAGTTGATTTATTCCTCGAACTCTGGACACTGCAAGATAAACTAAATTCGACCAGTCTGTCCAGGAATATCAACTTCAATATTCTGTCTTCGTGAATCAGCTGGTCTATAACACAATGGCACTGGAAGTGTTGCGAATTTTTCTTTGTGTGTTTGAAACAACCGCGCTTGAAGTGTGTCTCTGACTATCTTTCTACTTGACACTATCAATTCGTTTGGTCTCCACGCTTCCCAAAAAACATTTAATGGGGTTTTTGAAATTATTTCACGCGCTATTTCACAAGGGATTTTATCCGGTTGTACTCTGATTAATTTCTTGAACTCACGTAATTCTGGATCAAGAGATCTATGATCAGTATTAATTTCCTCATAATAAACTACAACATTTTTCAGCCAATTATGTGGAGAAAAACCGACAAATGGTGGTGGTTTTTTTCATGATCGCCACACATTATCACAGCTGTATTTTTCAGTATCAAACAATCAAGAAACATTTTTAATATATCTAACGACACTGTACATATCTCATCCAAAATAATGATTTTCGAAATATATTTCTCACTCATTCGATCACCGATCTTATGTCTGTGTGTTGGTGTTAGCACAATCTTGTCTGACTTCTCTCGAAATAATTCGATCACTCGTGTTGTTTTTCCAGATCCGCCACAGCCATTTAAGTAAACGAATGAGCGCTCGATAGTTCTGATATTTGATTATTTTTCATGTGATTATCTTCAATCGTAACATCTACTGATTTGAAATAATTTCTTGTTTTAGTCTTCATGACCTCCAAAACTCATCAGAATTTGTAAAACGAGTTACAGTTTCTTATGTTTGATATGTATATAAAATGAATCAGTGGCGACTCTTACTGCGATGTCAGGAAATATATTTATCATCGATAGCAAATTGATCGAAACATAAGCCAGCAGAGATGTCCTTAGATGTACGTATTGCGGAGAGTCGCCATCAATGTAGCTAACAATTGTCCGTAATTTTTTCCATGGGACAAGAAAGCATCTTTACAATTGACATATATATCTCTAAATGTTGCATCCGCGATATTAAAATCATATTCAGAGTCATCGAAAATCGATCGGGTACAACGGCGTTTATGATCGCATGATCCGCCCTGGGTGATTTTACCAATTATTCTTCTACCGAGATCCTTTGCATGTTTATTATTAACTTCAAGGATCTGCTTGGATGCTTTAATGATACATTTTTCTTCCAGAGAAGGAAATTTTTCCTTGTAATCGTTAAAAATATTATCAGGACTATCGGGTTGTAGTAACCAAACAGAAGTTTGTTTCCAATATGATATAATTGCCTCGGAGACAGTCAACGACATAAGTATTTTACAATCGATCATATACCGTAATAACACTATTGATACCCAGTGTTTTTCAAATATATGCCTACCAAAAAAAACATAAAAAAGCATGGATGAAGTCCTCTAACAAATTCAAATGATACCACACGAGCGAATCCGGTTAGATCTAAATCGGGTAGTGGTTCATTAATCGCAACTCGTGTCAACGAGTGTGTGGGATGCCCAAATCGTTGAAAATACCCAACACATTTTCCATACCCGAGAAAACTCCCCGGATAACACGCAACCATATCAACCGAAAAAACGTTTTTAAGATCATATTTGGTATTCCATAATCCACGAAGTCCGTAATTAACACAACTGACTTGAACATCTGAGAGAAATTCATATTGTGTAGGCTTCCTTTGATTTTTCTCTCTGGCGAAATGAGCTGCAACTGGCGGGATTGGAAAACAATTTGTTAGTAATTGCTCGTTATTATCCGTTGAAAATTTCCGAGCTAGTTTACTCATCTCATCGTAAAGAGATTCGGTATGGTATATTTCATCGTTAGGTCTTCCAAATTGATCGAATTTACCATCTTGTTCTTCAAAACGCTGAAATAATCACACTGGCACAGGATCCTTTTTACTTATAAAATCAAACAATTGCCCCCAGGGAGGTATTTTATGGTTCTATTCCGCGGAAATATTGTTACAGTGTTAATCCACGCGTGTGCATTATGATCAATGATCTGGATTGGAGCCCCCTTTGATTTATATTTCGTTTTGTATAATATTTCTCCTGTTAATGTCGCTACTGTTATTGGGAATTTTAATATCTTTTCTAGCTCAGCCACATTTTAAATTGTGGCCCCAGCATCCTTGACTGTTAGCGCCCATTTGTAAAATGCTCTATTACTCGTTTTGCTACACAATTTATCTTTGACTGCTTCATAGGTTTCAATTTCTCAACACTCGGTTTTTTATTTATCGGATAAAACCCATAAACAACCACGGTGACTGGATAACCTCTCTCGTAATACGGTTTGTCAGTTCCAGTCCATATTCCTGGTTTGGAATCCTGACTCACGGTGACATTTGTTTTTTTGTCAAGATAGGATCAAATTTAACACGAATAATCCAGTTGTTTGTTTCTGATAGTAAAATAAATTTCACTCTCAAAAATACTTTCGATGATCAAGATTCGTTATTATTATTGTTGCTCCTGTGTCGTTCATGATAGCATCAAACTACCAGCGATTCGAAATGTTCACCAACAATAAGATGCAACATCACGCTTAAATTCGTTAAACCCTTCATGGATTTTACCCACCATGCTTCTGTCACTTATTAGACCCTTATTTGGTGCATCTATAGAGAATCTATCGAGATTGAATTTAACATTTTTACAGGTTTTTTTTTGATAATCTCTCAAACACCTTCATATTATAATTAAAACAAGTATTTAAAGAATTTAATATAATGAATCACTGTAAATGGCTTATGATAGGATCAGTAACCGTTTATAAAAAATCGTGCAGAAACGAATTATGTGTCTCAGTTGTGGTGGTAAACGATACAGAGAGCTATTATGATAAAAGAAAAATGACTCTGTCAGCGTCAACTACAAAGTCATAAGAATACCTCAAGACTACACTGAAAGATTCCCAAGTAATAATTAAACCAAATAATCAATTAGACAAATAATATATGTGTATATAAATGAGCCAAGAATTTCAACCACTTCCCACGATCAGCAACTATGTAACATCACGAGATAGTGTAGTCAGACACTGCAGGCTGAAAAAGAAACCAGTAGGTACTATTGATCGTCATGGGTATCTTAGATTTACTGCTGGGAGGAAAATATATCATTTGTCTAGATTCGTTTTGGAATGTTTACACGGATTGATCAAAGATGGCCTTGTGATTGACCACATAGATTCGGATTTTACAAATAACCAATTGGATAATCTTTAGGCTATCACTCAGAGTGAGAATACCAAAGGCGGTTGTACAGGAATGCATAAAAAAAACTGCAAAACCTGTCAGATCTATAAATATTAACACAGGCGAAGAATTAACATTTCAATAGATGAAGGAAGCCGGCAAGCATTTGTATATTTGCATGCCCTCGGTTTGCTATGTTGCAAAAGGTATATGTAAATCAGCGTTTTCAAATAAAATAGGCAAAAATTTCGGTTTACATATTTACAATGAAAACTTTCATTACCGAAGAGAGATAACTCCTCCAGGGATATGTGTATGTGTGTGGGGGTTGTTAGAGTTACTGTCCTTCTTATTGGATTTTCCGATAAATATAAAAAGACATAGCTAACATTTGACAATTTTTTTTTTAAAACTACGAATACATTCTTTTAAGTTATTTCAACTACGAATATAAGTTTATTCCAGCGACCTTAAATATTTTCAGCATTTTTATATTTTCCAAATCCATGGGTTTTTTTGGTTTTGTTTGTAGTCATATCATTATAGATCTTGTAAAACGCTAGGAGCTGATTATTATTATTATTATTATTATTATTATTATTATTATTATTATTATTATTATTATTATTATTATTATTATTATTATTGTTATTAAATATTACTTTTTTAAAAATCCTCGAACAAGACTATAGCCATAGATATTGGAGATGTATTAGACACACAATCCTCGATCATGAATGTAGCCATAAATGTTGGAGATGTATTTAATACAAAATCCTTGAACATGAGTGTACGTTCCAGTACAACAATGTTTGCAGATCGATCGATCAATATTTGAATTACGTACTTTATAATTGGGATCTGTATTACCTGATAGTATGGTGATTGTGTTCTCGCTTAGCCTCATATCTTAATGTATTAGTTTTTCATGTAGTACCTAAGTGTGCTCAGTGACGTATTTAATTTCCGTTTTATACGGATGATCAGAATATTACCGTTTCCACTTCCACTGACGGAAACTAATAGTTTTCCTAATAATTGTGGAAACGTCAAAACTCAAGTTTGTTCTACAGGGAAATTGAAAGTCACTATTGAAAAACCTCTAGACCTTCCTATTTGGCACGGTAGGATTTCATATAAGATGGCAATGAAATCGTCGTAATTGATATGGTCTACACACATCAGTAGGTCGTAAGAACTTCATGTGTAATAGCTTACAATCGGGAGCGTTCATACAGTCGCAAATATACCCATTTACAAAGACAAAATGAGTGGAGATGTTGATGTAAACTTGACGAAGAATGCATCAAAAGTGTGAAAAGTCATGATTTGATGTTGTGGAGTGAAATCACGTAATAAATATTACTTTCCGTTAATGTATTCACCATTTTATATCACTGTATAATCAAATTGATATATTTGGAGAAATTTTAATTTTACTTGCTATTTGCATTACATTGAGTGACATAATAAGAACAAATGTGCTAGCTGTGTTTACGTAATGTTACACTTAATTATTTTTTCTTAAATAGATCAATTCACTTATGTCTGACATTAGGCAGCGATATATTTACGCGCCGCAAATTATACTCGTACCTAGGTCAACGTCCCGGCACATCACTATTCCTGTAGCCTAAACATAACACACTGGTGACATAAATGGCTTCTACATTCCATAACACTCGTGTTGCTAGTGTGTGTGTGTGTGTGTGTGTGTGTGTGTGTGTGTGTGTGTGTGTGTGTGTGTGTGATTCGGATTTTTAACGTAGCTTTAAAAATTTTTCAGTCATATCGCTACGATGTCTGGAGTGTGGCAGTTTATAGTTTGAAACGCACCTCTTTCGACTACAAGAACAAACTTAGACCTAATAATGTTTCATACCTTAAATATTTTAGCATTGTTTATGTTTTCGAATGTCATGGTTTTTGTTTTTGTTTTTTTGTAGTCATATCATTATACATGTTGTAAAGCGCTTAGAGCTTCTAAAGATTAGGCATTATACAAAATCCTCCTCCTCCTCCTCATTATTATTATTATTATTATTATTATTATTATTATTATTATTATTATTATTATTATTATTATGATACATGCAATAATTACACACATGTAGAACAGCACAAATATTCCTATGTTGCAAAAGAGGGACGCTGAATAGGACATAAAGAGAACGAAACACGGAAAGATATTATTTATCCATACGTTTAGAATATTTTGATGCAGTCTTTTCTGAACAAGTAAATAAAAAGCACCATTTACGTGTCTGCAGCATGATGCCCCAGTGCTAGACATCACTATAAACTACCTCACTGCAGACATCGTAGCGATATGACTGAAAAAAATTGTTAAAGCTACGTTAAAAATCCGAATCAAACAAACAAATACTTTACGTTTTCATACTGCAAATATATTTTTAAGGCGATAACGATATGCTTCAAGAAAATCGAACTCAAGATAAATTATGCTTGAAAAAACAGAGAAAGTCAAAAGTTGAGCCACATCAGTTGAGAAAGTCAAACAGAAAATTCCATATAAAAGTTTTTTCTTCAGGCGGACGGCATCAATTGCTTTTTGTTTAGTGTTCGTTTTAACGTTTGCAAGGAATTATAATACAGATCACAACTTTCTTGTAATGAAATACTTATTATTCAGCAATGTTGCGTTTATAATCAGTATTCTTTCCTCGAGATAGTCTGGTAAACTCTCTAACTCACAGTCACCAGCTTGGCAAGAAGTCATGTTACAGATACTAAAAGGACATCACATCATTGTTTAATCCGCCATTTAAAAATATAATATTCGTCATTATTTCGTAAATGCAAGCAAATCATGCTGTGCACAAATAGTTTAAAGTGCTCCTGTTTTCACCATTAGTTTTGCAAATATGACCTCTTCACATAGTCTTTCCACCTGAAAATAGGCACAGACCGAAGGTCTATAGTAAGTAAAATAGTAATGAAAGCCACGTCACGTCACACTACGCAATGGCATACATATACTCCAATTATTGTAATTTTGCACTACAAGATATATGCGCGGAAAATGTGACAAACAAGGAAGCAGTCGAAGAAACTACCTGACGTGGTTATAACATTCTCGACACTTGAACATAAAAATAAGTTTGAATAATAATGATATATTGAGAACTTTACATAAAACGTGCAGCGATTATGTTATCTCTCATGTATATAGTAATCATAATGTCAAGAAAGATACAAGCCAAAACAAATACACGGCTTGAAAAGGCAATGAAAACGTCTTCGTGAAGCACAACTCTTTAATTTTCTTGCTTCCATCCATGATTCTTATTTCTTCTTTGTTACATTGACACAGAGCAACTGACTTAAAATTAAGACATTCATATTTTCATATAATCAAAACTTCTGTTAGAAACAAGACTTAAATTTCTCTGTTAGTAAACTAAACAATATAAATGCTGCATTAATAAATTTAATGCTATGTCTGTTTAAAATCGATGTAAAAGTAAAATAGAGTCCAACAAGAACTAAAATCTACATTACGGCAATGTTCATCCATTCGACGAAGAATTCATCTGTCTCCGAACGCGAAAACATGAAGCTTGGAATAGCTATGGAAAAAGTAAATAATAGCAAACCAAACAAAGTCTCATTACTATGAGCATCATCATGTCCCTTCATAAAGTCTGTATATTCTATGTATTCATTTGTCAAAGACCAAATTGACATTTTCAAGATTCCGTTTTATGGATTCATGCAGATGATGTACGTATGAGTATGATCGTAGAAGTAGGACCACATCCGTCTCATGGTATTTGCCTTGTACGGAACAGTGCAGGTTCTGCCACTGGGATTGTACTTTCCGTCAATGTCATTTATGCCAGGAACATACCAATTAGTCCATCCTCCATTGGACCATTGTATCTTGTAGGCCACTATCCTGCCTTTGAGAATAACCTGATCGACATTGGTGTTTAAACCAGCAGCCCAACGGCAATCACTTGTACTTGGATTGCTGCTGACTTCTTTGCACGTAGCCTGGGTAGATATGTCATATGAGACGCAGTCTCCGGTCGGGCAAGTCACTGCAGCCGCTGTATGTTTGTGCATCACCAGGAGGATGCATATAAACAAGATATTCAGTTTTGTCAACTTTTCCATATTGTTGAATTCTCTTCTCGTCCAGATGTTTTGTTATTGTTAATAATAATGTCAACCTAGAGTTAACGAAGCTTTCCTCTCTCCAAATGCGTTTTCACAAGCAATTATTGCTGAAAGATATCTCTCAGAGTTTTAATGCTCTGTGCTATCCTGTACTAGCCTGCGATTAATTTATACAGAATACCGCGCTCAATCCAGTGAAACTGTCCAATCCAGTGAAAGTCGCATATATCGGGTTAATAGTCACCACTCTATTGGTACACCGAGAAATTTAGGTTCACAAACAACATACAACATTCTACAGCTTACGCGGTGGAACAGTAAACATATTAATCATTAAATAATTCTCATCAACTCAGTGATACATGACATCCAACATGTATCCAGTAGGTGAATTTGTAACGTACATTTTCAATATTTGAGCGACGTTTCTCCAGAGCATTTATTAAATGATTTTCATGAAGAAGAAATGTATTCATACCAAATGATTCTGATCTAGATATGTTCCAGTAACCTCGTTTATATACAAATAATAGCGATTGCAGTTTAATCATGATCTTTATATTACGCTTGTCCACGAATTAGTGGATTTCCCAAGATAAATGATTTTGATAATTGAATGGAATGAACTTTACTTATTCGCTCAAGAACATATATTCAATAGACATCCGATCCCCGAATAAGCTAGTGGTCTAAGGCACTCACCTTTATCGATCACTGATATATCATCTCTACCTGTGTGCGTTCGAATCTCAACGCGACTAACCGAGAAAGCGTGCCCGTATATTCACGTATGTCAGTGGTTCATCACGAGAACCCCTCACTCCCCGGGCTTTTCCTTCGATATATATTATCGCCACAATGGACATGACACTAAACACAAGAAGGTAAAAACACACACAGATACACACGCACACACACACTTAATTCAGTGTGAATAACACAAATATTTCATATCTTCGAATCAAACTTCCAGATTATTCACTCGCATCGTCGCCATTACTAAAAATGTGTTAGTTTTATCTAAAACCAGTGCAACATGATTAAAGATGATAATTCTGAGAAAACAATTAATTCAATTAATACTTTGCAAACAAGAGTTGTGCATTAAAAGTACACTGCATACTTATTCATCAGCACAAAGATGCTAAGTTTTACCTGCGAACCTGTTGCATGCATCCCTTAGAGTTTTTCTAGAATACTAGTATCTAATAACAGATGGAGAGAAAAATACATACACGGATCATAGATTGGGATAAATGGACGTGAATGGATAATTAAATATTCACAAAGATTGTTTCACCTGAACAGACTGTTTTAAATCATATTCATAGATGTTCATGTCTTTTGTATGAGAGTATTTTGCTCTGCAAAACTGTTTCAAGGGAATGCTTATGCAGAAAAGTAGTAACGTGATAGTAGTTTGTAAAGAAAATGTCGTGTCATGATAAGTTATATCAAAGTAAATTTTCTCGGTTTTGTGAATACCGGTGACGTTTCTTTACTAATAAATACCTCTTAAAATTATTAGTAAAAATCGCAGGTACCGTTTCAACAATGACGATTATTTCATAATTTGCTTATCGGCTTGTGTACAGAAGTGCTTACGTTTAATACATGCAATGTTTTAATTTCCCATGCTTTTATATGTAAATATCCTATTTATTTGCGTGCAGGAAAATGATTTTTAGTGCAATATAGATATGCCTAACTGTTATCAACCATAATATTATTATGCATGTTTTAATAATATTAGTAAAATGATTTGCATTAATCCAAGGAAATGGGGTAACTGAAACACATATGCCATATAAGAGTTGCGTCTGGTCACTGTACTGTTAATGCCAGTAGGCATTTTACATATGTTATGCGAAGTTTTACTTGATTTTGTCTTTGACAACGCGAAAGCATGTGAGGGGTCAGTGAATACTCGAGTGCATGTAACGCTCTAAATACGGGATGTCCATTCTGTCCAAATACGAGATGTCCATCCTGCATTCATATCTTATATTAAAGTAATTTTAACTTTACT
Source organism: Unio pictorum (assembly GCA_030141615.1). NCBI lineage: Eukaryota > Metazoa > Mollusca > Bivalvia > Unionida > Unionidae > Unio > Unio pictorum. Next base: position 5,328,916 of record JARLTB010000152.1, on the reverse strand, counting down.
TCTATTCGGCATTTTTCAACATAACCTCTCCATATTCTCTCTCCGAGTAGAATCAATGCCAGTTCTTTGCAGTAATTCAAATATAGTGATGATGCCCTAACCTAACGACATGTACATATCTCAGGTGTTATGATATTTCACTCAAATACGTCTGGTGGATAAGGTGACAGGAAAATAAGCTTAAAAATGGTAACCTTTCTTACAAATGTATTACAATATGGAAACTTTCAAAGAAATGTCTTCGAATTATATTGACACAGTGCTACTTTAAATCAAACGTAAACGCATATCTAACATGTAGAAAAGTTGAAATCCAAATGCAATTTACACGCGGTAATATAAAGGAAACGTCTCCAAAGTACATTAGAAGGGATTTGTTCCGTTTCCATCAAAGGTCACGTGACAAGGCTCATTTATATTCACATTTAGAGACAAAATGTTTACAACTAGGATTTTCAATATCCGTGTAGAATGTCGTCATATTGAAACATGAAAGATGTAAAGGTAGATTTGTCACCACTACACCTTACGAAATGTGACATTACGTGGTAATGTTAACGATGGTTTAAGTAATTAAAAAAAGTTAATGAGCGAAACAATAGGATTTGTAATTACTTCCAGTGAATTATCGTAAATATCTTTAATAGAGAAGTCACTATTCCACGGACTTCCATACAGTAAATGGACATGTTTATTGATGTATACGATATACTATAAATGATGGGTCTTGCTTTAATGCATTCAAATTGGTAGGATATACTTAATTTCCACTTCTTTCATTCTTTTAACTGATCGTCATTTAAATATGTTGGTTACCACAAAGATTGTGTCTCTGGCGATTAATCCAGTGAAAAGAAATTGTTTAACATCACATCAACCACAGTCCACCATTCTAATTTTTAATAATTTTTAAGGAATACACTGCCGCAGATTGTGGTATTTCGCTTGAATGGAGTCAATACTGCCAAAGAGAAAGACCCAGTCAGATCCAGTGGACATCACACATAGCCAGTCCATAGGTAACACTGAGTCGAACGAATGCAGATTTACAAAGTTTCATTACATGGGTGCATGGCGAGAGATAAACACTTAAAAGCAATAAGAACAAATCCTGCATGCCAATCTTAGAGTGGTAAATATGTATAGGTTTAAAGACATGCCTGTACGTACGCGTAATGACAATGTAATCGGGCTTGTCTGCATTATCAATGATTTACCCGCTGGTGTTTCTGTGAATGAAGGTTGTCTCGTAAAGTGTGTTTTCCTTTCCCCGAAGCGTTTCACGAAGAATGTATTTATTCATCACGAATTTGCTAGATCGATTTCGGAGTAAGGCAATGCAAGCTTATTGGCATTTTCGTACATAATTCAAACAGCCACCAGACACAATTATTCAGTTGTATGCAATTACAAAATTTACACACATTCGATTAATCAGAACCCCTATGCAGTTTTGTGGGTATCAATTTAATAAGTTTTGTGAGTATATTTAAGGTAGGAAATAATATTAGGTCTTAGTTTGTTCTTGCAGTCGAAAAGGTGTGTTTTAAGAGCACTCTTTAAGGGATCGCTGTGTCTTTGTGTCTCATTTTAATGGGCACTTTTCCTCGTTGAATTTATTTACACCTGTCAAGACCTCTTTTTTAATTGCCCACATATGTTCATGTTTAAATGTGGTTTTCCCCCAGGCTAGACGTTTATTGCAAAGAAACACACCTGATGTGACATTACATCAAAAACATGTCATTGCTGAACTTATTATGTTAAGTAGTTATCATTGTAATATTCTGTGACAAACTGGGTCCCAAAATTATGTGGCAGTTTCAAGTGAAGCCTACAAAATAAATACACTTACTGAAACTTTTTCGTATCGCCAATGTATTTGTTTCAGTCATAAAATCAGTGTTTATTAAGGGCATGTTTCCTTACCGATATGTGTTTAAAAGCAAGACTAGTTTCTATCCAAATCAGACTGATCATAACAGTTTTCTTCTTTTAATCGTTTAAAATAAAATACTAATCAGCAACCATGATGCAGTCAAATGCAAGATATGTCTTCAACAGAACTGGAACCATTTCGTATTCTCTATGTATGTTTTATGTAATAGACGGTTATATTACTCCAGTAGCCTTGTTTACATGAAATAATTGTTTCTTACGAATATTGTTGAAACACTTTTCAATTTTTTTAAGGATTTATTAATGATCATGCTTAGACGTAAAAGTGAGAATTTAATATGTATGTATGTATGTATGTATGTATGTATGTATGTATGTATGTATGTATGTATGTATGTATGTATGTATGTATGTATTTATGTATGTATGTATGTATGTATGTATGTATGTATGTATGTATGTATGTATGTATGTATGTATGTATGTATGCATGTATTTATGTATATATGTATGAATGTATGTGTGTGTGTATATGTATGTACGTGTATGTATATGTTTGTGTATGTGTGTGTGTCTGCGAGAGAGAGAGAGAGAGAGAGAGAGAGAGAGAGAGAGAGTTTACGTAAAGGCTTTCATGATCACTGTTGATGTAACACTGCCCAGTCATGCATTTCATTTCTAGAAAAAGAAATTAATTTTGCGAAATAGTTCTATCATAAATAAATGACAACTCTGTAATAACAGTGAGGTTGTTACGCCTATATCCTTGTATCTACTTATTATGAGGACTTTGTTGTTTAGGTTAAAGAATGTTATGCTTTTGTATTACGGTCTATAAATTCCTAATCATAAAAAATTACTATTTGCAATGACACCTGGAATATTGTAGAATTAACTGAATGTCTTTGTGTTTAGCGCACATGCATGTCTTTAAACATATATATATATATATATATATATATATATATATATATATATATATATATATATAGACACCTTACATAATAACGAGCTCTTGTAAAATACACAAATACACATATAAGATGTTGAATGATGATTTATAAAAAGAAGCTAAGTGATCCACATGGAGATATATTTAAATTAGAAACGAAACCCAATAGTTCTTACCAAAGTGCTCAAAACCACAAATCTCCAAGTTTGTTGGAAGGTAATATATTAACTTCTCTTAGATCGCGATTTGTTTATTCTGAGCTATGGATGCAAATTACCGTTTATCACCTGTTTTGAAAAACAGGTTTGAAAAATAAATCTTCCTACAAAAATGAAAAATACAAAGTAAATTACTCCAAAAAGAAGCCTCTAACCACAGGGGCTCTTTACAAAGCAAATTAGAAGTATCCGTTCATGAATCAGGGTCTAACCTGTAACAATATAACACAACCGTTGCTATCCAACTTTGATGCAATACATATATTGTTCTTCCTTTACTAAAATAAATGTGGTTTAGGTGTTATATTGTTACAGGTTTGACCCTGATTCATTTAAGGGTACTCCTATTTTTCTTTGTAACGAGCACCTGTGGTCTAACTAACCGAGTTTCTCTAATTGTGTTGGCTTATTTTGTTACTTTATCTTTTAGCTTTTGTTTTTCAAATTTGTATGCTCTGTTTACCAGAGGACGTTTCACTGAGGTCGTGTTCACCCTCTCTGTTGCTGTAATTAGATCATTATTATATCAATAATGGTAGATGAATCTTACATAGCTAGATAAGCTCGAGAAATATTAGAAGCAATTAAGAAATTTTGACCAGTCCAAGATTCTGTCAGACAAAAATTACAAGAACAGCAGGAATATATCAGGTTGATCATGCAGAAAGTTCTTAACAATTATTCAAACGTGTTACTGAAACAACTAAACGTCTTCTTCCGGAACTTGAGAAAATAGCTGAAAAAACATCAAGACTTTTACATGAAGATGATTTTTAAAATTTGTCTTAATAACAGTGGTTTTAGTACGAATGATCAAGATTTTGATAAGTTCTCTGCAAAAGTAGATAAACTAAAATCAAAACAGGCGGATATTGACTATCAAAAATTTCACTGTGGATGACAGTACTGACTCAAGGATTGCCGAAGAACCAAAAATACTCGCTTTTATGGATCAAGGCGATAAAACAATGTTATCAATGTTAACAATAACTACAGAAAGTGTTCAAATTAATATTGTGGGTTTATTTACATGACATATTTCATCACAACGAGGTTTTCTGCTCCACGACATATTTTCATTGCTTTTCAGAATATTAATGGACTAAATTGTCAAACACATAGTCATATGGTACTTGATAAATTTAAAGTTTCTGAAGCTTCGTATAGGATAATGTCCAAAATGAACCATCCGAGGATATTTTACTTAATTTTGATTAAATTCATGTAGCACGTGCATATGTTTGAATACTTTTTCGGTACGTGATCAAAATAGAGCAACTTGTTTACATATATCAACAGTTAGATTGTACAAATATGTATCCGATTTATTATTTTTTTCATTTTTTATTTTTCATTAGAATATCTTGATTTAACACACACAAAAAAAACTGCCGTTGATTTTTTGCACTTCTGAGCTCGCATAAATGCTGGCGTTGATTATAGAACAATTATTGTTATGCTTAGTGACAAAACAATGTTACTTGAAGGTGCTTGTGGAAGAATGACAGTCGTTGATGTTCCAGTACAGAACATGTAATTAAATCGTTCATCATATTATGCCATATAGTCACGTTAAGGTCACATCGACTCTTGGTCAGGTAACACAATTACAATCAAAGCTTGCGGATATCATTTACATGGACTGCGTAATGAAAGTCTAGGACCAAAACCGTGTTTGAAAGGTAGTGTTGGGGTTAGGAGAGAAACACAGTTGTGTGTGCGATGTGGTGGTAAGAAAAAAGACAGAGCTAAAAAGATATTACGATAAAAAAGTAACATAGATAATGACATAGTCATAAGAAAGGTGAACGATTATCTAGCTAGATTTTTAAAAATAATGAAAGAAACATTATCACTCTCATCAGTTTATTTACGAGTGTTTTTGGGTGGTACTCGAATATGGTCTTGTGGTAATAATGTCTCTAATGTGAGAGCTATTACACAGTCAGAATAACAAATTTGGTGGTACTGGGAAATATGACAAAATTCCCAGGGTTCTTAAATTTATAAATACAGAGACTGGTGAAGAAATAATACTACAATCCATGACTGCAGCTGGCCAATATTTTGATATTTGTACACTTCCTGTACTGTGTGTCGCAAACATTATTACTAAATCGGCATTTTCGAAGATAAAATTATATTTCTTTATTGTTGAAGGAATTTATCTGCGGTAGTTGCTACTAATATTGTAATTACCATTTATTTAATTTTTTTCTACGTCTCAAGTTTTTATCGTTGGTCTAACAAATTTCAGTATTATTGAAGGGAGATTTCTCTTTTAAGGATACGTTGAGCGAGTTGAGTTATTTCTCTGTATTTTATTCGTTTATAAACGAACTACATTTTTGGGGTTGTTTCCCCCCCCCCCCCCCCCCCCCCCATCATGTTGCTGAATATAACCTAATCCTTATTTCAAACGAAGTTATCTTACTGAGTATATTATAACACAATTTGAAAGATAGATCATTGTAAGACAGGGAAATTCTTCGTCAATGATAGTCATTGGATCAAGTTAAAAAAAATCCGTGCTTATCAAGGGAAATAACTATCATGACTGTGTTTAGAAAGCTAACCCACTAGTTTCACTTAAAAAAAAAAAAATTTTTTTTTGGGGGGGGGCTGGTTATTTTCGGTTGTTTTAAAGAAGCATTATCCTTATTTTTATGAATCTATCATGTTTCTTACTTCATCGAGAAGTTACCAGCGATAATAATTAATAAAATATTTCTTCAAATAAGCCACGCAAAATTCCATTAATTGCTCAAACTTCAATAGACAAGCACACTTTTCCTCCACCATATCACTTGTGGTAGACGATGTCTTGCGATCTGTATGGGTTGATATTTTTTTTTTATTTTTATTTTTTTTGGGGGGGGGGATTGCTTGTCTGTTGAACGTTGAACGTTGAGAAGGTCCCGTATATGTATTGTGCAGTCTATATGATAAGATAGAATTAAGGATCTAGGATTGCACATGGGGTTGTTTTGTGTAAATATTTTGTATCGCCCTATGAACTGTGATAGAATCTCGTTCGGCAATCTATGTGTGCACATGGGGGTAGTGTTGTGTACACATTTTTAAAAATGTTATAATGAATTCCGAAAATATTAATATTTTTATTTCTGCAATTAAAACATTAAAATATGAAGGTGTAAAAAAATGTGATCAACTAAATCCAGAAAGAATTTATTTGTGATTTTGAATCATTGCAACATCAAAAAATTTAAGATAAATATACCAGCAGAATATAGATTCATAAAGCTCATTCAACAGAGTATGTTCCAATCGTTGTGTACAGCCAAAGAAGTAGAAGTGAATAAATTTGTATCTCTCACACGCACGAT